>JAHRHZ010000266.1:41065360-41254939 GCA_024137785.1 Ginglymostoma cirratum
ACATCAGCCTTCCTGCTGCTCTGATGCTGCTTGGCCTGCTGTGTTCATCCAGCTCTACACCTTGTTGTCTCAGATTCTCCAGCATCTGCAGTTCCTACTATCTCTTTTACTTTCTGTTAACTCTGAGAAAAATAATAAAGACATGGTGTCATGGTGAAATCACAGGGTCCTCATAGCCACACGCATCCACAGGTACATCCACCTTGGCCAGGTAATACATATGGCTATTTAATAGGAGTGTCCTTGCTTTCTTTTTAAAGTGATTTCAGACTTTGTAAGTTCTAGGTAGCGAATAAAACAACGGAATTCAAAAGTCAAGATATCACATATCACTGATAATCTCTGATAACCTTTGAACCTTGTTAGGATACAGGGAACTTCCTCAAGTTAGCAGAGGGTAGAATGTGGCCAGGAGAGTTTTAGAATTGTCGTGTCTAGAAGTACTGAAGGCATGGATGAGGGTATCAAATGTTTTATACCAAAATTTCCAAGGAATAGCTATAGTTAATGATGCATTCTATGTCTTGACTGACTTCAAACATAAAATTGATTGAATAATTAATGTATAGAGTGAAGTTTGGAGTTTCTTTGTAATACTGGTTGCCAATAGGCCAGACAGACACCACATAGATTGAGCCAATAATGTCCCACAATCAGCTAGTGGCCAATGCCCAAATATGATTGTAGCAATGTAATTTTATTTAAGAAACTAAAATTTCTGCTCAATGATGCCAACTCATAATTTTTATTCATCTTTCAAGATTAAAAATAGGTTATATCTTTAGAATTGAACTTAACATGGAAGTTTTAGCTTGTTCCCAAAATATACAGTCATATATTGCTTTATAAATTATTGTGTCGAACAAGATTTCTACATCAATAAGACACTTTCCTTGAGTTCAGGGTAAAATTCATATAGTGTAGCAAGATTTTAAGAATTTGTATGAAAATTACCATTACACAGTCAAGAAATGGTTCACTGTTTAAGAAGTATAACTAACATTGAAAAGAACATTTTTTTGTTCTTTTAATTAGTAAGCTTTTTGAAGACTTTAGTGATGATGGCGGTTTTGAGTGGGATTGTGACAGTATCAAGGCCAGTGCAATCGACCTGACACTTTTACTCTGCTTCTCCCCGCAAGTTCACTTAAACTGATGAGTATTTCCAGCATTTTTTATTTATTTTCAGGTTTTCAGCATTCTGAATTAGGATCAGACTTGCTCCCCAGATACATTAATGTTCTGAAAGAAAAATATACACTTTTCATAGACCTATGCTCATGAACATTGAGGATGTATCTATTTCAGTAACCAGCAGTAACACAAATGTTCCAAAAATAGTGACTATTGCTCTGAGTTTGTGCTGAGGATAATGGGAATCACTCCCTTTTGGTTTCATAGCTTATGATTTGTGATTCAAAGTAACAGCAGATTGTGGGTATGTTGTGAATCAGATGATGTAATAAGTTCTCATGCACGATAATTTCTATGAACCTTGATAAAGAAGAAAATAACTACTTTCATGTCGGTGGCCTTGGACGTTGGTTTGGTCACAATAAGAACAGGCAGATCTGGATGAAGCATACCAATTGCATGCTTTGTTTAGCATACAGCAATTTCTGAAGGGGATTTTTATATGGATGCAAAGATGTACAATTTTCTCTTGTATCTTTTCATGCATTACCTACTTGATACAGCACAAATTAGTTATATAATGTATAGTCAATTGTTCAAATATAGAGATGGACAATAGGCTATGAACTGTACATGCTCCTTCTACAATTGTCCTGTTCTCTCATGTTGGGGCTAGAGAGTAACCTGACAGCACTAACAGGGCCACAAAGCAAGATATAGCTGTGTTCATCCAGCTCTACACCTTGTTATCTCTATATCCCCCACAATCCTGTTTCACTCTCACTATCATTGACAAACACCGGCTAAACTACTCACATTCTGGAGAACATTGCTGGTGAAAGAGGCACTGCTGAGTGAGTCAAAGTGAGGATCAACCTGCTGTCTGGATGGCCACAGGGATGGTATCAATTAATCTCTATACAATGAGAAAAGCAATGATGCAGTAAAATTGGATGGATGTGTCAGGCTTCTGTCGGTGGGAAAGGAGATTAAATGCTGGCCATGTGACCAAGACATCAATCAGCTCCTGGACACATTTATTGGCAACACATTGGTTGAGACTAGAGATGATCCCTATGATTTGGCTACCATAGCTCATCAACTATCTCCTTGCAGTATTTATCACGTGGTTTGACTAGGTCCTATAATTTTGCTTGTGGCATAATGGCAGGTACAAATATTTTTGTTCACCTTTTATAACTTCAACCATAAACTAATGTTTGAGTTGCTTTAAAACAAACTTCTTTTTAAAAAAATATTGATTTGGCAATGCATATAGGACTGCGTAGCTAATAGTTAGAAGTCGTGTCATATTTAGATTTACAGTGACAGTTGGTCTTCCAAGCATTGCTTTTCATTTTTCTACTTCTTAAGATCTTCCTGGTCTGCGGAAACCTTGTAAAAAATGCACAGAATCACCAAAGTTTACAGCACAGAAGGAGGCCATTTGGCCCATAATGCCTGCACCAGCTTGTTAAGTGAGCATCATTACCTCATGTCAATCTCCTGCTTTTGCCCTGTACACTTGCACATTACTTTTATCCAAATAATCATCCAATGTACTCTTGAATACCTCAATTGAAACTGCCTCCACCACACTCTGGCAACGTCTATGGAGAGTCTGAAGAGTCATACCAAATTCAAAATGTTAACCTCTATTTCTCTTTTCATAGACGCCACCAAACCTGCTGAGTCTTTTCAGCATTCTGTGTTTGCCTTCTTCTTCTTGCTCCTTTTATGAGCAGGAACAGTTTCTCCCTACCGATTCTATCCAATCTGCTTATGATTTTGAAAATCTTTATCAGATATCCTCTTAATCTTCTTCTCTCTAAGAAGAAGAACAGTCCCAACTTCTTTAATCCGTGAAGCTCCTCATCATTTGAACCATTCTTATAAACCCCTTCATCACTCTCCAATGCATTCACATCCTTCTTATAATATGGCACCATGAGCTGTACACAATACTCCAGCCGAGGTCTGACAAGTGTCTTAAACAAGTTCAATATCATCTCCTTGCTCCTATAATCTATGCTCCTATTAATAAAACTGACGATACTGTATGCTTTACTTCCTGCTTTCCCTACCTGTCCTGCCACTTCTAATGATCTGCGCACTTTTACAACCAGGACCATCTGTTTCTTCACAAGTTCCCCATACCTTAGAATTGTACCCTCAAATTTATATTTTCGCTGTTCTTTCTACCAAAATGCATCACCTCACACTTCTCTGCATTGGAACTCATCTGCTATAATCCACCAACTTGTCAGCTCTAGAGTTCTATACTGTCCTCCTCACAGTTTACAATTCTTCAAATTTTGTGTCATCAGCAGATTTTGAAATTGCCTCCTGTGCTTGAATCACAACTAGCCTTTTAAGTAATTTTGCAAACAATATTTAGCAGGTATTATTTTTACATAAACTTTTCTTATATATTCCAGAAAACAAAATAGAGGAATAAAAACCCACTGAAAATTTAGGTATTTATTTGTATTTGGAGCTTATCCGGGCACTTAAGTGCAACACAATCCCATCCTAAGAGGATGAAAGTTGTGCAAAGAGTCATTTCCATTTATTACAATAGTATCATGAAAGAGTTGAAGCTGAAAAGGTTATTTACAGGATTCAGTTAAATGTGCCTGTAGTAAATAAATGTAAGTAAGTGATTGTTCTCATTAAGAATTCAGTATGTGACCTATGAGGTACAGAAGTTGAAAACTTGTGGTTTTTGCAGAGTTCAGTCTGACAATGTTCAAGACTGACTCTCCTTGTGTGCACATAATTACATGATTGTAACCTGCACCTGAATCTCCTGGTGGCTTGACAAGTTGAACGACAACAATAATGAAGAAGCTAGCTGGAAGATTACATGTATTTGTGAACTGAGCAGCAATCCCCACCACAAGTCAACTTCAAAAGTGCTGCATATTTGACTTTCAGTACAGTACTACAGCAGGAACACATAAACAGGAGTAGGCTATTCAGCCTTTCAAGCCTAACCCGCCATTTAATAAGACCACAGCTGATTGAGCACTTCAGTGCCTCTTACTCACTCCATGCCCTTAACCCCGTACGCCACTGGTAATCAGAAATTCATCAATCTCTATCTTGAATGTATTCAAAGAACGAGCCTCCATAGCCCTCTTTGGTGGAGAATTCCAAAGGTTAACAATCTCAAAAATAATTTCTCCTCACCTGGGACCAAAATGGCATCCTCTTATTTTTAAATTGCTCAAAGGTTTCTCAATTGGGCAATCATCTTACCTATATTTACGTTATCTATCCCTTTATCTCTTTTGTAGGATTCAATGAGATCACCTCTCATTCTTTGCTTCTCTTGACAATACAGGCCCAGTTTGCCCTTCAAAGGAGATAATCCCAGGAACAAGTCTGGTGAACCTTCTTTGCATTAACTCTATGGCAACAGTATCTTTCTTCAGATAAAAAGACCAAAACAGCATACAGTAGTACAGCTGCAGTCCAACCAAGTTCTTATATAATTAAGGCAAGACTGCACTACTCCAGTACTCGAATACTCTTGTAATAAAAGCTAACATTCCATTTGCTTTCCCAATAATTTGCTTCATTCGCATATTAACCTTCAGTGAGTTATCAACAAGGGCACTAAGATGCTTTGTATTTCTACAATTTCCAAACTTATACTATTTAAGAAATATTCTGTGCATATGTTTCTTCCACTAAAATGGGATAAATCCACCTGAAGCTGCTTTACATCTTCCTCATGACATGCATTCCTACTTAGCTTTGTAACAAACACAACTTTGGAAATATTACATGGAAACATTGAAAATAGGAGCAGGACTAGTGCAATAGGTCCTTTGCGCCTCCTCTGCCATTCAATATGATCATGGCTGATTATCCAACTGTTCCTGCTTTTTCCGACATCCTTTGTACCCTGTTCTCAATTTTCCCTGTATTCTTTGATCTCTTTTGCTCTCAGAATTATATCTAACTCCTTGAAACTGTCAATTTTTGATCTCAACCACTTTCCCTGACAGAGTTCTACAAGTTCACCATACTGTCTGGGTGATGAAATTTCTCCTCAGTCCTAATGGCATACGCCGTATCCTTAAAGTGTAACCATTGGTTTTGGACTTTCCAGTAATTGGGAACATCCCGCATTTACTTTGTCTGGACCTATTAAATTTTGTTTTCTATGAGATTCTCCCTGCCATTCTTCTAAATTCCAGTAAACACAGTCCTAACCAATCCAGTCTCTCCTCTTAAATCAGTCTTGTTATCCCAGGGTTCATCTGGCAAACCATTGTTTCACTGTCTCCATAGCCAGAACATCCTTCCTTGGATAACGGACTGAAACTGCACATAATACTCCAGGTGTGGTCTCACCAAGATCCTGTACAAATATAGCAAGAAATCCCCGCTCTTGTACTCGAATCCTCTTGCAGCAAAGGCCAACATACCATTTGCTTTCTTCGTGCCTACTGCACCTACATGTTTATTTTCAGTGACTGGGGTACAAGGACGCCTCAGTCTTTCCAAATCTATTACCATTCAGATAATAACCTACTTATTTGTTTTTGCTACCAAAATGGATAACCTCACATTTATCCATGTTATATGCCATCCATTTGTCTACCCACTCATCTTGTCCAAATCACACTGAAGCATGTCTGTATCCTCCTCACAGCTTAGCCTTCCACCCAGTTTTGTGTTGTCTACAAACTTGGAGATATTACATTTTGTTCCTTCATCTAAATTATTGAGATACATTGTGAATAGATGCGGTCCAAGAACTGATCCTTGCAGTTCCCCACTAGTCACTGCCTGTCACTAAACAAAAGATCTGTTTATTCCTGCTCTTCATTTCCTGCCTGTCAACCAATTCTCTATCCATGTCAGTAGACTACCCCCAATCCGATGCGCTTTCATTTTACATGCTAATCTCTCATGTGACACTTTCTTCAAAGCCTTCTAAAAGTCCAAGTCCAACATCCACTGGCTGCCCCTTGTCATTTCTACCAGGTACAACATCGAAAATTTCTAGTTGATTTATCAAGCGTGATTTCCCTTTCATAAATTCATACTTACTCTGTTCGATCCTTTCACTGTTTTCCAAGTGCTCTGCTATTAAGTCTTTTATCATGGAACCTTGCATTTTCCCCACTATTGATGTCAGGCTAACCGGTCTAACATTACATTTTGATCCCTACCTTCAAATCATTAATATAGGGTGTGAACATCTGGGCCCAAGTTCTGATACTGTCGTAATCACAGAACGCCAATTCAAGAATGATCAATTTGTTCCTAATCTCCATTTTCTGACAGTTAGCCAATCATTAATCCAAGCCAGTATATTACCCCCATCCCATGTGCTTTACTCTTTCTATTCAGCACCATAAGAAGCTTTATCAAAAGCTTTCTGAAAATCTAAGTACATCATGTCCATTGGCTCTCTATCAATTTTGTTTGTAACATATTCAAAATCTTCAACAAGTTCATCAAACATTGTTTGCCATTTACAAACCCATGCTGACTATGCACAATTAACCAAGTGTTTACTTATCCCACCCTCTTTAATAGATTCTAGTGTTTTCCCTCTTCATGATGTTCTCCTAATTGGTCTGTACTTCCTTGTTTTCTTTCTCGCGCTGTTCTTAAATAGTGGCATGACATTTGTTACTTTCCAATCCATTGGCATCATTCATGAATCTACAGAATTCTGGAAGATAATCATCACTGCATCAACTCTTGGTGAAGCCACTTCCTCCATTAAACACATGACCATCGGGTCCTGGGAATTTATCAATTTTCAGCCCATTAATTTCTCCAGAACAGTCTTCTTACTAATTACTTCCGCTAATTTCCTTCAACTCCTTATTCTCCCTAGTGACTTGGATCTCTATTTCTGGGAAATTTCTTGTATTTTCCACAGTAAAAACAGACACAAAGTAATAATTTAACTTCTCTGCTATTTCTACAATTGCTATTTTAAAATCTCCTGGTTCTGCCTTAATGGGCCCACATTCATTTTAGCCAAGCATACTTTTTAAATATCTATAGAAGCTTGTACAGTTCATTTTTATGTTTTTTTGCTACATTGCAATCATATGGTCCTTTCTTGGCCATCCTTTGTCTATTTGTATTAAGCTCCCAATCCTCATATTTACTGATTTTCTGACAACTTTATTGGTCTTTTCTTTTAATCTTATGCAACCCTAAACTCCTTTGTTTACCACAGTTGACTGATGTTGCTTGGGCCTTTGAACCTTGAAGGAATGTATAGTTGAGCTAAGTCAAGCAAATGTTTTTGAAGACTATCAATTGCCTATGCACAGTCAAGCCTTGTAATGTACTTCCCTCACCCACCTCAGCCCACTTGTTTTTTTCTACTTTCATTATTTCCTTTATTGAAATTTAACACCCTTACTTCAGAATGACCTACCTCACTTTCAATGTAAATGTATATAATGTAAAATTCTACCATATTGTGGTCACCAAACCTTTAAGATTCTTTTATACCAAGACTGTTAATTAGTCCTTTTCTGTTACATACCACTAGATCTAAAACTGTATGTCCTCTCTTTAGCACCTCAACATTCTGCTCTAGCAAGCCGTTCAAATTACGTTCCATAAACTTGTCCTCCACAACTTTAGTGCTCAATTGGTTTACCCTGTCCATATGTAGATTGAAGTCACCTATGATAACTATGTTGCTCATGTCATTTGCTTCTTTCATTGCCTGATTAATACTATGTCCCACACTACCAGGCTTTGTACCTCTTTCCTCCTTATGATAATGACATTGCAACAACATTGTAGTGTGCAAATAAAAAAACATATGCCCTTTTTATTTATGGTTTCTTATTTCTTCTGTTTCACGAGATCAATTTGTAACAGTAATTTGTACTAGAATTAAAAGCAATCGTGATAACTGAAGGAATTCAACGTAACTAAATAAAAGGTGGAAATTCCACTTTCATTGCAATAATCTGAAAGAATAGATGGCCATCTCTTTGCAAAATTTACTTAATGTTTTGAACTGATTTCATTGGGATGAAACTGGATGGGCTCTAACAACAACCTCGTGTGCCAAATTACTACCAAGGTGGAGAAGGTGGAAATCCATCCATTTGAGGTTATAATTTAATCAGCAATAGTTGAACTAATTAAAATCTTAACTGATGATTTCTGAAAAATACATCAGCTGATTGACAATCTGAAATAAATACATTAAGATACCAGTCTAAAAATACAGATATCAATAGTTTACCCTAGGATGAAACTTTCACTGATGCTCTTGTAGCTTAGAAACCTTGAAACGAGAAGCTTTTTGTGATGTTACAAGAACACAAGTTGATGTAATTTCTTCCAAAGACTGTATGCAGCCTACCACATCAAGGTTCAACCCAATTTCTCAAATTCTCTAAAGAAGTAGAACATAGAACATAGAACAATACAGTGCAGAACAGGTCCTTCGGCCCTCGATGTTGCGCTGACCTGTGAACTAATCTAAGCCCACCCCCTACACTATCCCATCATCATCCATATGCTTATCCAAGGACTGTTTAAATGCCCCTAATGTGGCTGAGTTAACTACATTGGCAGGCAGGGCATTCCACGCCCTTACCACTCTCTGAGTAAAGAACCTGCCTCTGACATCTGTCTTAAATCTATCACCCCTCAATTTGCAGCTATGCCCCCTCGTACTAGCCGACGTCATCATCCTAGGAAAAAGACTCTCACTGTCCACCCTATCTAATCCTCTGATCATTTTGTATGTCTCTATTAAATCTCCTCTTAGCCTTCTTCTCTCCAATGAGAACAGACCCAAGTCCCTCAGCCTTTCCTCATAAGACCTTCGCTCTAGACCAGGCAACATCCTGGTAAATCTCCTCTGCACCTTTTCCAATGCTTCCACATCCTTCCTGTAATGGGGCGACCAGAACTGTACGCAATATTCCAAGTGAGGCCGCACTAGTGTTTTGTACAGTTGCAGCATGACATCACGGCTCCGGAACTCAATCCCTTTACCAATGAAATCTAACACACCGTATGCCTTCTTAACAGCACTATCAACCTGGGTGGCAACTTTCAGAGATCTATGTACCTGGACACCAAGATCCCTCTGCACATCCACACTACCAAGAATCTTTCCATTGACTCAGTATTCTGCCTTCCTATTATTCTTCCCAAAGTGCATCACCTCACATTTATCTGCATTGAACTCCATTTGCCACCTTTCAGCCCAATTCTGCAGTTTATCCAAGTCTCCCTGCAACCTGCAACATTCTTCCACACTGTCCACCACTCCACCGACTTTAGTGTCATCTGCAAACTTACTAACTCATCCACCTACGTGTGCATCCAAGTCATTTATAAAAATGACAAACAGCAGTGGTCCCAAAACAGATCCTTGTGGCACACCACTAGTAACTGGACTCCAGGCTGAATATTTTCCATCAACCACCACTCTTTGCCTTCTTTCAGAAAGCCAGTTTCTAATCCAAACTGCTAAATCTCCCTCAATCCCATGCCTCCGCATTTTCTCCAATAGCCTACCATGTGGAACCTTATCAAAGGCTTTACTGAAGTCCATGTACACCACGTCAACTGCCCTACCCTCATCCACATGCTTGGTCACCTTCTCAAAAAATTCAATGAGGTTTGTGAGACACGACCTGCCCTTGACGAATCCATGTTGACTATCTCCAATCAAGTTGTTGCTTGCTAGATGATTATAAATCCTATCTCTTATAATCCTTTCTAAAACATTTCCTACAACAGATGTAAGGCTCACTGGTCTATAATTACCTGGGTCATCTCTACCACCCGTCTTGAACAAGGGCACAACATTTGCAATCCTCCAGTCATGTGGTACTAAACCTGTAGCCAATGACGACTCAAAGATCAAGGCCAAAGGCTCCGCCATCTCCTCCCTAGCTTCTCAGAGAATCCTCGGAAAAATCCCATCCGGCCCAGGGGATTTATCTACCTTCACACCTTCTAGGATTGATAACACCTCCTCCTTACTAACCTCAATCCTTTCAAGTCTAATAGCCCGTAACTCAGTCTTCTCCTCTACAATATTCTCCTCTTCCCAAGTGAAAACAGATGAGAAATATTTGTTTAGCACCTCTCCGATCTCTACAGGGTCCACACACAACTTCCAACTTCTGTCTTTGACTGGCCCTATTCTTACCCTAGTCATCCTTTTATTCCCCACATACCTATAGAAAGCTATAGGGTTCTCCTTAATTCTACCTGCTAATGACTGCTCATGTCCCCTCCTTGCTCTTCTTAACTCTCTCTTTAAATCCTTCCTAGCTAATCTGTAACTCTCCATCACCTCATCTGAACCATCTCGTCTCAATGTCACATAAGCCTCCCCCTTCCGCTTAACAAGAGATACAATTTCTTTTGTAAACCAAGGTTCCCTTACCTTATCAGTTCCTCCCTGCCTGACAGGGACATACCTATCAAGGACACACAATATCTGTTCCTTAAACCAGCTCCACATTTCGATTGTCCCTATCCCCTGCATTTTGCTACCCCATTCTATCCCTCCTAAGTCTTGCCTAATCGCATTATAATTGCCCTTCCCCCATCTATAACTCTTTCCCAGTGGCATGTTCCTATCCCTTTCCATTGCTAAACTAAACATAACCGAATTATGGTCACTCTCTCCAAAGTGCTCACCTACCACTAAATCAAACACCTGGCCTGGTTCATTACTAAGTACCAGATCCAGTGTGGCCTCCCCTCTTGTCGGCCCTTCGACATACTGTGTCAGGAAACGTTCCTGAACACATTGGACAAAAACCGATCCATCCGACGTACTATAGTTATAGCTTTTCCAGTCAATGCTGGGGAAGTTAAAGTCTCCCATAATGACCACCCTGTTCCTTTCACTCCTGCCCAGAATCGTTTTGCCGATCCTGTCCTCCACATCCCTGGAACTTTGCGGAGGCCTATAAAAAACTCCCAGCAGTGTGACCTCTCCTCTCCTGTTTCTGACCTCAGCCCATACCACCTCAGTAGACGAGTCCTCGTCAAAAGTTATTTCAGCCACCGTTATACTGTCCTTGATTAACAAAGCCGCATGTCCCCCTCTTTTACCACCTTCCCTGATCTTTATGAAAGATCTAAACCCTGGAACCTGCAACATCCATTCCTGACCCTGCTCTATCCACGTCTCCGAAATGGCCACAACATCGAAGTCCCAGGTACCTATCCATGCTGCAAGCTTACCTACCTTATTCCGGAAGTTCTCCAGAATTTCCTCTGATCCTCTGGCATCTGCTAATTCGGGCTGTGGGTGTTTCACTTTCACTCAATCCTACCAGTCTTTTTTTGGAATGGGCTTAAGAATAGTATATCCTTGGGGTCATTTATGAATTCCCTGTGCTCTTCATGTGGCATTTTGAGCTCCAGTGCGAACCATGCTGGAAATTGTGGGTTAACTTACTTACTAGTAGTTGAAATTTAAACAATACAACTGTGTAAAACAAGATGAATACATGAGTAGGTGCCAAGTAATGTTTTAGATTCTAAATGTCCACAGTACGTGAAAGAGCAGCAGAAAACCTATAGCTCAAACAGTTTGGATTTTCTGAAAGCTTTCATCTTATTAGGGAATTCTGTATTCTTACAAGGCACCTGAAAGGGAAACATTATCAGGCCTTTGGAGGCAGATTTGTCGATGGGGTGAGAGCAGAATTGAGAAAAATGCAGGGTGCCAGTTCTCTAGCATATTCCTGCCTCTTCTCAGTTTCCTAAAGGCGGCTTCTATGCAGCGACAAAAACCTGCCCTGCAGTGGGGGAAGCCAATTAAATGTGTTAAATGGGCAATTAGTAACAAATCTCTGAGGACAATGCAATTCTGAGAGCATTGTGTAGACCCCACTCTGTAGATAGAACCTGAGCTATTCAGAGGAGGCGGCTGTACAGTGGGATACTACAGTAACATGCAAACTATTTAATGGAGGAAACTGCAAGCCTGAGGGTATCCATGGACAAAGGTGTGCTCGTGGAGACTGATCACACAGACACACCTGGGTGCAAAGATGGCCTCTGGTACCTTCAGAGTTTCAGAGTAATGGAAATGAAGTTTACAGTATTTGAAGGTAAGGTGACACATTAACTAATGTTGGTTGTCAGTCTGCAACATTCCTGCCCATCCCCAATGTGTACAGTGTTAAGACAGCCTGCCTATCCCAAAGCCAAATAAAACGCTTAAGTGAACAATTAACTGCCACTTATGGGCTTCAATCTATCTCTGCCACGGTTTCGCAGTTTTACTGCATGGGCTACTGATGGGCAGGAAGAAGGAAAACCTCCTTTCAGAGGGCCCCTGTACCCATTGAGGGCATATGTTCCTGGCTCCTCTAACTCTCCGCAAGGGGTCGCCTGAGCACACCTGTTGAAAACTCCTGACTTACCTGAAGTCTGGGAGATGAGGGGAAGATGGGGTCAGGTGCTGATCCTGCTCAGCTGGAAGAGAAAAAGCTTTTGTCATGTGTACTCCTTCTATCTTGGGAGAAGAGGACCAGTGGGGCCTTCACTGTCGCCCATGAGGGGGCAGTTGACCGTACCTTCTGGACTGCAGATGACATGCGGTGCTATCTGCATAAAGGGATGTAACTTGAACCCCTGTTCTCTGGGCATTAGCCTGAGCCTCTGAATTACTGGTCCAATCACATTATCATTACACTGCCATCTCACCCTTATAAGAACTTACTATCTCCCATTTCTTGGAACTGTATGATTTCTGATCCAAGGTGGCTATATTTAAGACGTTAATGGTAGCTGGAGTTTACAACCATAGGATAGTTGGGGCAAATATGAATGGAAACCCTTACTGGAAGTATGTATCAAGCCAAAGAAATCTCAACCCTTGAGATTAAAAGAATGTTTGAATTAGTACCCTAGTGCAAGCAAGAGGTTCAATCAGTCAACAAAGTCAAGCAAGAAGAGAGATGCCACAGTCTCCTTTTTCACTTCAGTACATTGATCACCTTACAGGTCTCTAATTCTTCAACTTAAACTCTTGAGGCTTTCTGTCATCACATACATAACTTGCATGTTTATTTCTTAAAAATGTTGCAAATCTTTTGCATTTACATGTTAGACTTCACTGAATGCAAGCAATCTTGTTTTAAAAATACTTGCTTATACTGCCTGCAAAAGTTGGGTGACTCCAAGCAACACAGATATGATAAAGCGAATCCTGTACGAGAAGAAGGCAATCAAACTCCTAGGGAGACACCCAGCTGTCACTATTGGAAACAGCAAAGGCAAATGAATCTATAAAATATGCTGTCAAGATCTTGAAACTCACCAGTCTCAACAATTTAAACCATCAAGCTGGCAGAAACAAACTGACTTTTCACTATTTCCTCAATCTTTCTGGAGACCACACACACATTCTTACCTTGTGTGCTCTTCACTGTAGCTCTCGTACTATAGAAGTTGTAGGTAGAAGATGGTAATGTTTAAGATGAAATAGAGAGGACTCCTCATCAGTGATGTATTATGTGAATGTGCTGAAATGTGTCATGATTGAATCATATGGGAGTTCCCCGATGGCACTGTGATTCAGGGCTAACATGTCACATTAAGTGTTTCAACTTGAGAACTTCTGAGTCAGAATTACTGAGCTGGAAGCCAAGCTGCAGATAGTATAACACATCAGGAACAGGGAAAATTACCTGGGTATTTTGTACCAGGAGGCAATCAATTTCCTTAGTAAAAGGTCTTCATTTGATTTGGTCAGTGATCAAGGGCAGAGGAATATGTTAAGCTAAGGCAGATGAGGAAACCCAGAACCCAGAAACCCTCCAATAACAATGAAAAGGTATCCGTTGTTCTCACTTTCCACCACATCAGCCTCCACAACCAAAGGATCATAATCTGCCATTTCCACCACCTCCAGCAGGTACCTCCAGACACATGTCCCCCTCCTCTCCCTTGTCAGAACTTTGCAGGGACTGTTCCCTCCAGGACACCCTAATCCACTCCTTCTCCACTTACAACACCTCACCACACTCCCGTGGTACCTTCCCACCTAATCACCGAAGGTGAAACACTTGCCTGTTTAATTTCTCCTTCACTATCCGAGGTTCCAGACACACTTTCAAGGTAAAGAGTGATTTTCCTGAACTTCACTCAATCTGGTCTACTGCATTCACTGCCCAAAATGCGGTCTCCTGCACATTGGGAAGATGAAATGCCGACTGGATTTCCTCAGTAAAAATGACCCTGCATGTCCAACTGCCTAACAGTTCAACACACCACCATGTTCCCATGCCAACATTTTTATTAGCCTAATAGAGAGGGTGATCTAAGTTCAGGAAACAACAACATAGAAGTTGCTTGGTTGGAAATATGAAATGATGCAGTAGTCACTTCGGCATTGGTACACAAACACTTAACAGCAACCATACAGTACAAAGGAAGAAACAATAGGAGCTTTTTAGAAAATTATGACAATAATCATGGGAGAAATTAATCTAAATTTAGATTGGAAAAATCAGATAGGTAGTGGTAGACTGGATGAAGAATTCATGGAATGGTTTTGGAATGGTTTCCTCAAATATTATATTGCGGATCCAATCAGACACAAGGCTTTATTAGACCCAGTATTATGTAACAAAAAATTACATAATGACAGCATAGTGAAGGCAATTATGAACGGCAAGTATGAGGGCATGAAAGCTGAGCTAGCTAAAATGAACAGGGAAATTAAGTTAAGGACTAGGTCAACAGAAGTACAGTGATTGGCATTTGAGGGGATATTTCAGAGTATGTGGCTAGACACATCTCAATGCAAAAAAAAAATCCAGCGGGAGGATCCACCATCCATAATTAACTAAAAAGGTTAAAGATCATATCAATTTTTTTTAAAAAAGTGCTAATATGAATGGGAGATGAAAGGATCGTACAGAATATATCTATAAAAAATTGAATAAAAATTTAACAAGGATGGAAAAATAACAGTACAAGAGAATGCTAGGTAGAGATATAAAAGCAGATGGTAAGCTTTTCTAAAAATGTTTTAAAGAAAGAGTTATCAAAGTGATCCTTGGTCCTATAAAACATCTGGGAAATTAATTTGGAAAAATAAGGAGATTGCAGATGAATTGATCTGATATTAAGCATCAATTGTCACTGTATAGATTACAAGTCCCAAAAATAGCTGTAATTCGGGATCTACACTTGATCATCAGTAAAGTGATGGAAGTCATCATCATCTGTGCTCTTAAGCAGCAATGGCTTTGCAATGACTGCTCAGTGATGCTCCATTTTGGTTCCACCTGGGCCATTCAGGTTTTGACCTCAATACAGCTGTGGTTAAATAGGCATTTTTCACCTAGATATTCTCATTTTAAAATTACAGGCAAGTTTGTTTCAATTGACACAAACGTGCTGAATGCATATAGAATAGCAAAGTGAAGCAGCTGCTTGACGTCATTTCAAATTGTGGTGACAAACAAAAATGTCAAAGAGGCTTAACTGTCTGTAATAGAACGTTGATCATTTGTGCGTAGTTTTACATAAATTCTCTCAAATGAAGCTATAGTACCCAAACTCGAAGGGGCATTGAACTCGAAGAAAATTAACAGAGAGTAACACCTCAAAATCAGAGGTCAATTAAATAACGCCATAGAGGCCAGTATCCTGTCCTCAAATCACCCTTTATTTTCACAAGAAAAGTCCTTGACACTGATTCTGCTTATATCTGTCAGCCAGGACTCCTTGACTGGACCAGATTAACAGACCCAATCAGGGAACTCATATTCTATGAGATCCACCTCGCTGATCTCATTACAATCAATACAGATAAATCTCAGGAGATATCATGTCAGATTTACAAGGAGAGATTGCCCTTCAACCTCAACCTGTTAATATCCTTTAATCTGACGGTGATCTTGCTGAACATATTACTGTTTCATATGTGATGTTAGCTTCACCAATTATTGTTCTATGCTGCAATAGGGCTCGGGAGTTTGTTTGCACATTGAGATGGAAATCTTACAATCAAGTTTAAACATAAAAACAACGGATGAAAAGAGCCATAATTCAAATCTGGAGTGATATAATGGACTTTTCAAGATTCACTAACATTGTGAGTAACCAAATGTGACAATAGCACAAACACTGCTTACTGTACTAGGCAACAGAAAATTGAGTTTGTCAAACCATCTGGAGACAATTCTGAAATAATCACTCCTTATTTTAAAATTGTATCTAAGAATCTGCTGGCATCCAGGTCATGTGAACACTTATTGAATACAATGAAGATACCGATGGCATAGGCCGTTGGTGCAGTTGGAGAATATAGATTTTTTTAAAAACAGTGGACTAAGTCCTCTAGTTATTCACTGAATATGACAAAAATGAAAAGTTGTCAAGTTCTTGTCAAGTTTGGAGTTTGGTTTGGGAAGGGATTAAGAAAATGAAAGAAGATCAGCATTGCCAGGAATGTATCTTCCTGTACAACTTGGATGCAGTGTCCGTGCTGACAGCAACCTGTCCCGTAGCACAAGGAAGCCAATTAATGCTGTTAATGAAGCAATTAGTGGGTATTGTACAAGGGCATTGGAATGTTGCTGGTGGAACACAAGGACCTCACAGTGTCTTAAGCACATGAATTCGCAGGAGATGAATGCATAGGTGGACGTTGATATGCCATGAAAATGACATTCAATCAGATGTTAAATGGGCAAATCTGCAAGCAGAGATCAACTGCAGGTATAGATTTATAATTGTATGATTCTCTTTTGGACAGTTTTGATCATGTATTGTAGTCACGATGATAAAGCAACTGCAATTTCCACTGGCTGCTTCATACCTGCATTTTGTCCCATTCATCTCTGAACACTCTCACTGCAAGACTTAGTGAAAGCTGTGGGCTGCTTGTACAATCACCCTCCTCACTCCTCAGGTTGCCTGTTGTCTCTAAATGGACGGTGATTGCAGAGGTGCCCTGTTAATGAGATGCTTTGTGGCAGAGTGTCCGTTAGTCGTCGAGTTTTTAAAGAAGTGACCTAGTGCGATAGTGGATGCATTGGTTTTAATTCTTCACAAATCGATAGATTAGATTGGCAAATAGCAAACATAACTTCTTTATATAGATATGGAGGCATTCTGAAGAATGCATAGTTCTACAATAGAGATAACAAGGTGTACAGCTGGATGAACACAGCCGGCCAAGCAGCATCAGAGGAGCAGGAAGGCTGACGTTTCGGGGAAGGGTCTAGGCTCGAAACGTCAGCCTTCCTGCTCCTCTGATGCTGCCTGGCCTGCTGTGTTCATCCAGTTCTGCACCTTATTATCTCAGATTCTCCAGCATCTGCAGTTCCTACTACCTCTGAAACATAGTTCTACAATGCTGTGTTAACTCCATATTATGAGAATTACATAGACCTTCCTGCCTGCACCACTATTCCCTGCCTGACCTGTATGATGCCCTGTAACTACAAGGCTGAAAAAAATTATTAAGAGCTTCTATCTCACTGAGAGGGCTTTAGGCCAATCCACTGGCAACAAACCTCTCTGAAAGCCTGCTCACATTTTGACAATCTGTGACAAATTCCACAGCAGCTGAGGTAATCCACAACATTGTAAAACAGTCAACAACTTTCTAAATAAAACAATCAACAACATTCTACAATAAAAGGCCTATCTCCCAATGATAATATAAAAGATATCTTTAAATGTAATAAAAATTTCCAGGATCTGAATCTGGATGTGGATCCATTTTTACCAAAAACAAATCAGTTCTTCCTTAGGTCAGACCCTGGGTCTGTACCAAGTTTTGTTGAAATCTGTCCATCCGTTTTTGAGATGTGCTGTTTACAGATATACAAACTAAAAAAAAGGGACAAAAATATTACCTCAGCCCACGTTCGGTGGCAGAGTTGACGAGAATAATGTATATAGAAAGAAGCTTTGCTACAGCTGTCCATAACTGTGGTTAGACCTGGATTCATACTTAAAGCTTAGGACACTGGACCTTAGAATGAATATATTGGGCTTGGAATGGAGGTGCAGTTTGGATTTTCCAAGAGAGCACCATGTGATAAATTATGAGGGGGGATTGAACAGATTAGGTTTGCATTCTCTGGAATATAGCAGTAATGGGATAATTTGACTAAGGTCTTTAGGATTTTGAAAGGAATTGGCAGGGTAGATTTAGAGAAATCTGTTAAGCTGGTGAAGGAGTCATAACATGAAAAGCGAATATAGCTACTCAGCACAGATGTTAGGAGAAAATATTTCATACAAGAAGTGGATCTCTCTCACACAAAATGCAGCAGATGCTAGGTCAATTAATAAATTTTAACCTGAGATTGACTGATTTTCACTAGTTAATGGTGGGCAGGGATATGGAATCAAAGTGGGTGGATAAAAATCAGTATAGAATAGCTATGATTTGATTTATTTATTGCCATGGGTATCTTGTTACAAAATACCGCAATAAGTGTTGTATAGTGTTGCC
Source organism: Ginglymostoma cirratum (assembly GCA_024137785.1). Lineage (NCBI taxonomy): Eukaryota > Metazoa > Chordata > Chondrichthyes > Orectolobiformes > Ginglymostomatidae > Ginglymostoma > Ginglymostoma cirratum. The sequence goes on from JAHRHZ010000266.1 coordinate 41,083,974, forward strand.
ACTGTCCAGTGCCGTCTTAAAACACAGAGAAATAAACCAAAACACAGAATATAAAGGCATAAAAATGAAGAAATAAAGAAAGTGCCCAACTTTACAGTCCTTCTTGTTAAGTGCTTCATTATGGGCCATTGGCCTGGTGGCCAGGCATGAGTCTCCTTCGTTGCGCCACTGCCACTGGAATGGAAGTTATCACTCTCTGAAGCCATCTTGCCTTCAACACCCTCACTATGGGTCCTTGCTGGACCTCACTAATGCAGACAAGACTGATACTGCTGGGTACCTCACCAGCCCAAACTCAACTCCGCCACTGTCATCAGTCTGCTTTGGGCCCACCTCACCAATGCAGGCACAGCTGATGCCGCTGGGTCTCGTACTGAGCCCAAACTCACCTCTGCTGCTGCCTCCATGAATCTGCGCTTGGTTTCAGATGCTGCCAGCAACCCAAACTTGCTTCCGCAGCAGCAGCCAGGAGTTAGCTCTAGGACAGCCTCGATGATGGAAAAGCTGCCGGGAACCCAAACTTGCCTCCAACGCTGCTGCTCAAGTCTGTGTCGCTGGGCACACTCGCTGCTGATGCCATGACCGAGCTCCTCACCAACAGGTAAGTAAAGGAAAATAAAAGAGGAAAAAGACACGAGAGAGAGAAAAAAAAACAAAAAAGAAAAGCAGATGGAGCAGACGAGCCCCAGACTCAGAAGCCCTACTCCACTGCCATCTTATTGGATATATCTGACCTGAAAAAATGGTGGAAGAAGCTCAAGACCTTAATGGGTTACTCCTATTCTTATGTTCTATATGTCACATATTTGCATTAATGGATAAATATCAAGTCAAGTTCTTTCCATGTTTGCTTTTCAATGTACACTTCACCCAGGAAATTCAGTGTGTCTTCGTATACCTAGGACAATATCACCCCATGTTTTCTTTTCCCTGATTTGGATCTTTTGTAAGTTTAGAAAGTGTATCTTTAGCACAACTGGCCTGCTTATGGTTAGATCTTAAATCAGAACACTGAAGCCTATGCCCACAGCTTGATATGAACCAAAAGTAATAGGAACAGTGAAATATAGACAGAATACTTAGACATTCATAATTTAAAGCATCTAAGAAGTGACAATCCATGTTACATCCAGCATGCATATATGGTCTATAGATAATCAACAGGCATTGAAGGGTGATACTATTTAAAAACAACTATATCAAGCTGTTCCACACATTGAACCAAACGTTTAAAATGCCACCAATGGTATATATCTTTTAATATTGCTAGCATGCAAAAGAATGATAAAAATGAAGATAGCTGCACAGTATGTTCTGCAATAGAAACAACAATGTGCATTTATACAGCACAGTTAATTCAGAAAATGCCCCAAGGCAATAAGCAGAATAGCAATCTGACAAAATGGACTCAAAGCCAAATAACAATATAATAAGCAAGTTGACCAACAGCTAAGTAGAAAATGGATTTTAAGAAGGACCTTAATGGAAAGTGACGGGGAATTTAGAGATGAAATTCCAGTTGGTGTGGCCAGACAGCTAAAGGCATGACAACCAACGATACAGTAAAAGGAAGAATGGAAAAGATGCGATTCAGAGGAATGGAGAATTTCAGGTTGGATGGTGGGTGAAGGGGCTATAGTTAAGGGGGAAGCAAGCACAGAAAATACTGTGAAGTAAACATATAAAACTAAAAGAGTAGCTTGATTTATTCATTGTATTAAATATATATCAACCATTTTGAATCATCAAAGGTAAACATTTCCTTGTTAATTTGGAAGTATTGCATAAATTGTACTGTAAATGAACTATATTGCATCTGGATCAGTGTTCCAAGCTGCAGCACAATATGTGGCACCTTCAATTTCATTCTACAGTAGCTGACACAATGAAATTTTTCACATAATTGAAATAGGAACTTCTGTGCATTCAGCAGCAGCTCACAGAGCATTTTGGTAATCAGCTAATTAGTTGCAGGGAAATTTAATAACAGGGTAAGTGTATCTTTATTACCAGCTGGCCACACTGGGTTTGAAATACAAAGTAAAGAATGAATCTTTTGCCAAAGTAAGCTTTGATATCCAAACATGGGAAATGATGCATATCTGCTTCCAACTACAGTAGGGCTAACAATTAAAGCATAAAGCATATAAAAAAGCTTACAGAGGTGGAACCTTGTGAACATTCAAACATGGGATGCAAAGAGGTTTACAACAAACTCTGATTTCAGCACTTTAAATCACAACCTAAACCTATTCACATGTATAATTTGCATCTTACACAAATTAGGAGCTTGAATGTGACAGGGAACCTGAAGGGGTTTTCAGATCCACCCTGAGAAATACTTCATGAACGTACAAGGTGTTCCTCTAAGCAAGCCCTATGCAGAGACAGTATATACTAAACAATTACATTGATCAACCAGAGGACATCAACCTCTTCATTAATCACATTACTCATCTAACCTTGGAGCCTTGGCAACATTTGAATAATTATCAGTGAGAAAATAAGAACTGCATTGAAAAGAACCTTCTGAAAAGTAAAGCGTTTGATAAGGTTCCCCATGGTAGGCTATTGCAGAAAATTCGGAGGCATGGGATTGAGGGTGATTTAGCGGTTTGGATCAGAAATTGGCTAGCTGGAAGAAGACAGAGGGTGGTGGTTGATGGGAAATGTTCATCCTGGAGTTCAGTTACTAGTGGTGTACCGCAAGGATCTGTTTTGGGGCCACTGCTGTTTGTCATTTTTAGAAATGACCTGGATGAGGGCGTAGAAGGACGGGTGAGTAAATTTGCGGATGACACTAAAGTCGGTGGAGTTGTGGATAGTGCGGAAGGATGTTGCAGGTTACAGAGGGACATAGATAAGCTGCAGAGCTGGGCTGAGAGGTGGCAAATGGAGTTTAATGCGGAAAAGAGTGAGGTGATTCACTTTGGAAGGAGTAACAGGAATACAGAGTACTGGGCTGAGGGTAAGATTCTTGGTAGTGTGGACGAACAGAGAGATCTTGGTGTCCATGTGCATAGATCCCTGAAAGTTGCCACCCAGGTTGATAGGGTTGTTAAGAAGGCGTATGGTGTGTTAGGTTTTATTGGTAGAGGGATTGAGTTTCGGAGCTGTGAGGTCATGTTGCAGCTGTACAAAACTCTGGTGCGGCCGCACTTGGAGTATTGCGTACAGTTCTGGTCACCCCATTATAAGAAGGATGTGGAAGCATTGGAAAGGGTGCAGAGGAGATTTACCAGGATTTTGCCTGGTATGGAGGGAAGGTCTTATGAGAAAAGGCTGAGGGACTTGAGGCTGTTTTCGTTAGAGAGAAGAAGGTTAAGAGGTGGCTTAATAGAGACATATAAGATGATCAGAGGATTAGATAGGGTGGACAGTGAGAGCCTTTTTCCTCGGATGGTGACGGCTAGCACGAGGGGACATAGCTTTAAATTGAGGGGTGATAGATATGGGACAGATGTCAGAGGTAGATTCTTTACTCAGAGAGTAGTAAGGGCATGGAATGCCTTGTCTGCAGCAGTTGTAGACTCGCCAACTTTAAGGGCCTTTAAATGGTCATTGGATAAACATATGGATGATAATGGAAGAGTGTAGGTTAAACGGGTGTCAGATTGGTTTCACAGGTCGGCGCAATATCGAGGGCCGAAGGGCCTGTACTGCGCTGTAATGTTCTATGTTCTATGTTCTAAAATTCTTTATGAACAGCAAGAGTGATATTGGACTTTTAAAATTTATAATCTTGATATATCTTATGTCTAATCTGTCAAAATAAACTTCTCAGATGTCCTCGTTCTTCAAGGACCGCAATATCCCCCCTGCAGTGGTCGAGAACGCCCTCGACCGTGTCTCACGCATTTCCCGCAACTCATCCCTCACATCCCGTCCCCGCAATAACAACCAAAAAAGAATCCACTCGTCCTCACGTACCACCCCACCAACCTCCGGATCCAACGCATCATCCTCCGACACTTCCGCCATCTGCAATCCGACCCCACCACCAAAGACATTTTTCCCTCCCCACCCTTGTCTGCTTTCCGGAGGGACCACTCTCTCCATGACTCCCTTGTCCGCTCCATACTCCCCGCCAGCCCCACCACGCCCGGCACTTTTTCCCTGCAACCGCAGCAAGTGTTACACCTGCCCCTACACCTCAGCCCTCACACCCATTCCAGGCCCTAAGAAGACCTTCCGCATCAAAAAGATGTTCACCAACACATCTGCTAATATAGTATTCTGCATCCGCTGTACCCGTTGTGGCCTTCTCTACATCGGGGAAACCAAGCAGAGGCTTGGGGACCACTTTGCAGAACACCTGCGGTCGGTTTGCAACAAACAACTGCACCTCCCAGTCGCGAACCATTTCAACTCCCCCTCCCATTCCTCAGACGACATGTCCATCCTGGGCCTCCTGCAGTGCCACAATGATGCCACCCGAAGGCTGCGGGAACAGCAACTCATATTTAGCCTGGGAACCGTGCGGCCCAATGAATTCAATGTGGATTTCACAAGCTTCAAAATCTCCCCTCCCCCATCCAAATCCCAAAACCAGCCCAGCTCGTCCCTGGCTCCCTAACCTGTTCTTCCTCTCACCTATCCCCTCCTCCCACCACAAGCCACACCCCCATTTCCGACCTACAGACCTCATCCTGCCCCCTTGACCTATCTGTCCTCCCTGGACTGACCTATCTCCTCCCTACCTCCCCACCTACACTCACCTTTACTGGCTCCATCCTCGCCTCTTCGACTTGTCTGTCTCCTCTCCACCTATTCTCTCCTCTATCCATCTTCTATTCGCCTCCCCCTCTCTCCCTATTTATTTCAGAACCCTCTTTCCCTCCCCCATTTCTGATGAAGAGTCTAGGCCTGAAACGTCAAGCTTTCCTGCTCCGATGATGCTGCTTGGCCTGCTGTGTTCATCCAGCTCCACACCTTGTTATTTCAGCTTCATTTGACCTGGCTTCATACTTCGGTTAAGGCAGTTGTAGGTCAGCTGAGATAACAAGGTGTGGAACTTGAAGAACATAGCAGGCCAAGCAGCATCATAGGAGCAGGAAAACTTGACGTTTCAGGCCGAGACCCTTCATCAGAAATGGGGGAGGGGAAGAGGGTTCTGAAATAAATAGGGAGAGAGGGGGAGGCGGATAGAAGATGGATAGAGGAGAGGATAGGTGGAGAGGAGGCAGACAAGTCAAAGAGGCGGGGATGGAGCCAGTAAAGGTGAGTGTAGGTGGGGGAGTAGGGAGGAGATAGGTCAGTCCAGGGAGGATAGACAGGTCAAGGGGGCGGGATGAGGTTAGTAGATAGGAGATGGGGGTGGGGCTTGAGGTGGGAGGAGGGGATAGGTGAGAGGAAGAACAGGTTAGGGAGGCAGGGATGAGCTGGGCTGGTTTTGGGATGCGGTTGGGGGAGAGGAGATTTTGAAGCTTGTGAAATCCACATTGATACCGTTGGGCTGCAGGGTTCCCAGGCTGAATATGATTTGCTGTTCCTGCAGCCTTCGGGTGGCATCATTGTGGCATTGCAGGAGGCCCAGGATGGACATGTCGTCTGAGGAATGGGAGGGGGAGTTGAAGTGGTTCGCGACTGGGAGGTGCGGGTGTTTGTTGCAAACTGAGCGCAGGTGTTATGCAAAGCAGTCCCCAAGCCTCCGCCCTTCTCCCGCCTCCAACACAAGCCCTCCTCCTGGACACCACCCCAAGGCCTCCTACCCTCCCTCGACCTCTTCATCTCCAACTACCGTCGAGACATCAGTCGCCTCAACCTCTCTACCTCTCTCAAACACTCCAACCTCTCCACCGCAGAACGTGCAGCCCTCCGCTCCAATCCCAACCTCAACATAAAACCCACGGACAAGGGAGGCGCAGTCATAGTACGGCGCACTGACCTCTACATTGCTGAGGCCAGACGCCAACTCTCCGACACCTCCTCCTACCGCCCCCTGGATCATGACCCTACCCCCGAGCACCAAACTATCATCTCCCAAACCATCCACAACTTCATCACCTCAGGTGACCTCCCACCCACGGCCTCCAACCTCATCATTCCCCAAACCCGCATCGCCCGCTTCTATCTCCTTCCCAAAATCCACAAACCTGAATGCCCTGGTCGACCCATTGTCTCCGCCTGCTCCTGCCCCACCGAACTCATCTCCATTTATCTCGACTCCATTTTCACCCCCTTGGGCCAGGAACTCCCTACCTACATCCGTGACACCACCCACGCCCTCCACCTCCTCCAGAACTTCCAATTCCCCAGTCCCCAACACCTCATTTTTACTATGGACGTCCAGTCCCTATACACCTGTATTCCCCATGCAGATGGCCTAAAGGCCCTCCGCTTCTTCCTGTCCCGCAGAACTGACCAATCCCCCTCCACCGACACCCTCATCCGCTTAGCCGAACTTGTCCTCACCCTCAACTTCTCTTTCAATTCCTCCCACTTCCTACATACAAAGGGGGTGGCCATGGGCACCCGCATGGGCCCAAGCTATGCCTGCCTCTTTAGAGGTTACGTGGAACAATCCCTCTTCCGTACCTACACTGGCCCTAAACCCCACCTCTTCCTCCGTTACATTGATGACTGCATCGGCGCCGCCTCATGCTCCCACGAGGAGTTCGGACAGTTCATCCACTTCACCAACACCTTCCACCCCAACCTGAAGTTCACCTGGACCATCTCCAACATTTCTCTCTCTTTCCTGGACCTCTCTGTCTCCATCTCGGGTAACCACCTAGAAACCGATGTCCATTTCAAGCCCACTGACTCCCACAGCTACCTGGAATACACCTCCTCCCACCCACCTTCCTGCAAAAATGCCATCCCCTATTCCCAATTCCTTTGTCTCCGCCACATCTGCTCCCAGAATGAGGCATTCCACTCCCGTACATCTCAGATGTCCTAATTCTTCAAGGACTGCAACGTTCCCCCCTCAGTGGTCGAGAACGCCCTTGATCGTGTCTCCCGCATTTCCCGCAACTCATCCCTCACATCCCGTCCCCGCAATAATTACCAAAAAAGAATCCCCCTCATCCTCATGTACCACCCCACCAACCTCCGGATCCAACGCATCATCCTCCGACACTTCCGCCATCTGCAATCAGACCCCACCACCAAAGACATTTTTCCCTCCCCACCCTTATCTGCCTTCCGGAGGGACCACTCCCTCCGCGACTCCCTTGTCCGTTCCACACTCCCCTCCAGCCCCACCACACCCAGCACTTTTCCCTGCAACCGCAGGAAGTGCTACACCTGCCCCCACACCTCCTTCCTCACCCCAATCCCAGGCCCCAAGAAGACTTTCCACATCAGGCAGATGTTCACCTGCACATCTGCCAATGTGGTATACCGCATCCGCTGTACCCGTTGTGGCTTCCTCTACATCGGGGAAACCAAGCGGAGGCTTGGGGACTGCTTTGCAGAACACCTGCGCTCAGTTCACAACAAACAACTGCACTTCCCAGTCGCGAACCATTTCAACTCCCCTTCCCATTCCTCAGACGACATGTCCATCCTGGGCCTCCTGCAATGCCACAATGATGCCATCCGAAGGCTGCAGGAACAGCAAATCATATTCAGCCTGGGAACCCTGCAGCCCAATGGTATCAATGTGGATTTCACAAGCTTCAAAATCTCCTCTCCCCAACCGCATCCTAAAACCAGCCCAGCTCATCCCCGCCTCCCTAACCTGTCCTTCCTCTCACCTCAAGCCCCACTCCCATCTCCTATCTACTAACCTCTTCCCGCCCCCTTGACCTGTCCGTCCTCCCTGGACTGACCTATCTCCTCCCTACCCCCCTACCTACACTCACCTTTACTGGCTCCATCCCCGCCTCTTCGACTTGTCTGCCTCCTCTCCACCTATCCTCTCCTTTATCTATCTTCTATCCGCCTCCCCCTCTCTCCCTATTTATTTCAGAACCCTCTTCCCCTCCCCCATTTCTGATGAAGGGTCTCGGCCTGAAACGTCAAGCTTTCCTGCTCCTATGATGCTGCTTGGCCTGCTACGTTCTTCAAGTTCCACACCTTGTTATCTCGGATTCTCCAGCATCTACAGTCCCTATTATCTCTGTAGGTCAGCTGAGGCCGTTTTAATTCAGAGTTAGATTTTAATTTTGATTGAATCGTTAATAACATAACATTATATTGAAATGAATTAGCCTTCATATTATATCATCCATTTATGAAGTTCAGAAAACAAGTTTTTGTTTGCTTTGCACAAAAATACATGATCAAATCTGTATATGGTGATTTTAATTCTAAGAGTGACAATGAATGAACTGCTGCAAAATTTAGCAGTGAAGTGGGTGGAGGGTAAAACAATGGTGAGATCTTAAATCAGTGGCCAATTGATTTATGACAATTAATGAGGTGACTGGGTTGGTTAGTAATACTGTTGATAGCACAGCACTTTTCAGAATTAAGTCATTTTACATTGTTCTTGAACTCTCCATGCATGTTTTATCTTTTGTGTGGAATTTTCCATGCTTTGTGTGAACTACAAACATCTAGGCCCTGATTGCTGTTCCTGGGTAGGGGGCAGACTTCAAAGAAATTCCTGATTCACAAAGTTGATCTTTAAAAATGGCTGTTTGTACTTGGGTTTTCAGCCCTGGTGACAGGTTGGATTGGGAATCAGCCAGCCCAGGAAGAGCATAAGAGGCTGTCTGGACCTGAGTTGGCTGGGCAGAAAGTCTGTATTCAAAGGTTAAGAATAAAGATTAATAAAGAAGAAAGAGCTTCTTGCTCTCACCCCTGCCTCATCCATGCCAACTTATTCCATGCACCTATCCCCGTGGCCCTCCATACCCCGTGCTACCGAAGCCAGCTTTGCCCATAGCCGACAAGTGAACGTTTTTAAAAAATGCACAAGTACCCAGGTACATAGGAAAAAATTATATCATTGATAGCTTAAATTTCTTTATTGCAGACTACACCCTATTGAGAAAAGCCCTGACTTTTATAAATACAGATTTTGGGACACTTCTTGACAGGCTTTCTCAAATTGTACAGTCCTATGGGGTCTTTGCGTGATTTACACACAATTGTTTCCATAGTTAACAATCTCAAATGGCACCAGAACTCCCCAACTGAAAGGATCCCTGATCTTTACCCCTAAAGGAAACCAGATGAAACTCATCTCCAAGCTTTCTTGGGATCACATCTGCCAGGTAACCTCAATTTACCAAAGGGGCGGCGTAGCTATCCGAAAAAGAAATAGACTGAGAACAGACCTGCTCCTATCTAGTGAAATCTCCAAGCACCAAGGAATTCAAAATACCATTTCAGTGAAGGCAGTCAGTCATTTAAATTGCCAGCTGCCTCTGGGAACTGCATATGTGCAATATACAGCGGGCTGCAATCCCATTCTGCAGAAATGAGATGTGGGGTTCAGGTACCTGTGTGTCTCAACATCTTCGGCATTTTCATCACTACAGAGCCACACTCTCTGTCATGGCAAAAAAATCAAGGCTCTATACTTTGTAGTATTTGAATTTAATAAGATGGTAATTTTCCACTAAGGATCTAATGTCTGCCACTTAGGAACTATAAGCAAAATTAAGCAATACTTTGAGCTAATAATTAAGTTAAATTTCAATTCTCATTAAAAAGGATTGGAGATAACTTTTTGAAGAGTAACTGAAGAGTAATATTTGCCCTTTTCCAGCTTTATATACTTTTATTTCATGCTCTTATATTTGGGTACAGACTATTTTTCTGCAGAAAATACTGCAATGGGCTTTCACAAATTTTGTCATTAAGCATTTTCAATACATCAGGATGAGAGTGGCTGAAATCAAAAAGGATTGAAAATTAGTGATCAAAGGCAAAAAGGTATGGAAGTTTTTAGACGTGGAATTATGTAATCATACTTTTTAGGATTTTTAATGAATGAAAAGGTTTCCTGGTTACTTCAAATGAGTGAAATTTCAAATGGATAGAAACATATGTTTTCCCCTTGTTTACCTTCCATAACTGCCAAGACTGTGTAGTGACATCAACATTTCAGCATTTCTACATATTACAAAGTGCATTACAATTTACAACCTACTTAAGGTGAAAAGAAAAATCAGCAAAATCACTGGAAATATTTCTAGGTAACCACAATCCACAGAAGAATAGCTGAGTAGTCACTATAAATACTGATAAGATTCATATAATGACTACAGCAGTTGTTAATGATTTAATACTGGATCTGTTCACCTATTAACTGCTGTAAACTGAATCTCTGCAAACCTTTGGACATTATTTGACACACCATGAAATGTAAAAGTGCCATGACAGGAAAGGAGTTTTTGATCTTTTTGATCATTTTTGATCTCTAAATCTAATTGGGACCTGTTTTGGCCGAATACTGACTTTTTAGTTACCTCAGTAGGTAGGAAGGAGTTGGTTAGCTCAGTTGACTGGACAACCGATTTGCAATGCTGAGTGAATGCTAACAGTGTGGGTTCAATTCCTGCCATGGATATCACTCCTTTTCAACCTCTCCCTGCACTGAGGCATGGTGACCCTCAAGTAAGACCACCACCAGTTATCCCTTCTAATGAGACAGAAATCCTGTGAGGCTATGATAACTTTACCTTTAATTCTGATGCAGGAATATAATATGAATCCAATCAAAGTACCAATGATATGTAAGTGATGAAAGCAGCCAGCACCTCCTGCATTCAACAGCAACGTGAGCAGACGCTCTTGTTGGGTCAGCAAGGGCCATGGAATGCTATCATCGTAAGTTTTCTTTTCATTTCAGTGGTTTTGTGAATACATTAGACTGTAACACTTTTGTAGAAATTCGTTCACTTGAGACAATGAAGGTTGATCACCAGTTTAATTGACTTCTTACATATGAGCAAACATCAAGGAGCAAGAGTAGGTCCTTCAGCCCCTGAAGTCTCTTCTGCTATTCAATAAGATCATGGCTGATAAAATTGTAACCTCAAGTTTGGATTCCTGCTTACCGCTTTCACACACTTGCTTAACAAGACCATTCAGGACCTTAAATGACACCTCGGCACAATTGTGCTGTTATACTCCTGTGCTGTTCACAGTTGCAATTTTCTGAACTAGAAGCAGTCAGTAACTGTAGTCAGTAACTTAACACAGAGGAGATGCTTCCCCTTTTTTACCTTGCAGTCCAAATGGAAAGATAATGCTTGTCATGTCCTGCGGCTCTACAACAAAACTCAATGTTAACACTCAACAAACAGAAGTTCACTCATACAACTGAAGCAGGAACAGGGTCTTAACTATGTGGCCATATTGTTCTTTCAATGTCCTAAACAGCCGATCTGGCCCATAGAGCATCCTGACTAACAGGTACCTTGGCTAAAGATTGCTGTTCTTTTGGAAATGCCCAAAGCTGCCAATTAGTGGAGGCAATGGCTGGAATCAGGCACTGGCAGCAGAAAACCTGTGCTTCATGATATACAAAGAAGTTGAAATAATGCCACAGAGGCCGTATCCCGTCACCAATTCACCATTTAGTTTTGCATTGAAAGTCCTTGACACTGATCCAGCTTTCTCAGAGCCAGCTTTCAGAGTGGACAGAGCCTCTGACACTCCTGTTTTTATCTGTCAGCCAGGACTCCTTGATTGGACCAGATTAACAGCCCCAGTTAGGGAACTCATAATCTATGAGGTCCACATGGTTGACCTCATTACAATCATTACATGCCTCCCCCCTGAGTCCGAGGACATAGGCTGGTTCTTTATTTTGTAGCCCCTCCTGCAGCATTTTAGCACTGGGTCAGGTTCTTCCAACTCTGCCTCTGATATGAGCGGCATGTAACGCACAGTAGCTCGTCACTGGCGCCTGAGCATCTTGGAAGAAATTAATTCCCCTCTTCAGACGGCAAAGGCATCACCATCCACCGTGTCCATCTCAGATTCAGGGATATCTTCTCGCTTGATGGAGAGGAAGAATCATGGGCTCCAGAACAGTTGGAAAGGCTGTCGAGGAGCCGGGCACATTTCATTCCCAAGCTGTTTGCGAGCTTGCAGCTTTCATACGGTCCACGTGTTTGTTCAGGACCTATCCGAACTTTATATGTCCCTCGACCTGACCTCCTGTTGAGAATACCTCTTACCCAAGCAGGACCATTCCTGTGGTTGCTACACCAAACTTTGTCCCATGAAGTAAACTGTCTCTTTTGCTTAGCAGAGTCTTGTGTCTGGCACTGGCATTCCTGATGCTGTTTAACCCTCTCTCCAGGTCCAGGAAGATCAGATTTAACCGGATCCAGAGTCTCCTCCCGATTAGCAACTCTGCTGGAACTATCCCTGTCGTTGCATGAGGGGTGGTCCTATAATCAAACAGGAACCAGGGCAGTTTGGTATCTAGTGAAGCTACAGGCTATTTCTTTAAGCCTTCCTTCAAAGTTTGGACTGCACATTCCGCCAGACCATTGGATGGTATGGAGCTGTTCTTATATGATGAATGCCATTCAGCATTAGAAAAATTTCAAATTCCCTGCTGTGACCAACACCTCCAGGAGTCCATGTATTGCAAAAGATGCTTGCAGTTTTTCGATTGTTGTCCCCGTATTTGACAAACCAACTCTATGCATCAAGCCATTTTGACAAAGAACATTGAGCCCGTGAAAGGACCTATATAGTCAATGTGTAACTGAGCCCAGGGTTTACCTGGCCATTCCCATAAATATGGGGGAGCTGCTGGTAGCTTTTTGTCCTTGTTGGCACTCTGGGCACTGCCCTACCAATGCAACTACGTCTGTATCCAATCCTGGCCACCAGGCATAACTTCTCACCAAAATCTTCATTTTGGAAACCCCTGGATGACCTTGATGGAGTTCAGCCAGTGTCTGGCAGTGACCTTTGCTTGGAACAATCACTCTTGCTCCCATAATAATATGCTATCCACTACTGTGATCTGGTCTCTCCAGATCCAAAAAGGGTGACACGGTGGCTCAGTGGTTAGCACTCCTGCCTCACAGCGCCGGGGTCCAAGTTCAATTCTAGCCTCGGGCAACTCTCTGTGTGAAATCTGCATGTTCTCCCTGTGCCTGTGTGTGTTTCCTCTGGGTGTTCCGGTTTCCTCCCATTGACCAAAGATGGATTTTTGGACAGAACTAGTTTGATAATTTCCTCGTTGTTCAGTCTTCTGATTTCTGCCTTTACATTTGCCCGTATGGTAAATGGCACTGGGTGAGCCTTGCAGAATTGTGGAATTGCTTCCTGGTCAATGTGCAAGGTGGCCTTGGCTCCTTTGATAATCGCTAGATCTTCCTGAAAAGCCTCTAGGTATTTCATTAGGACTTCACTCAGACAGCCATTTTCTAATCAAAAAATGTTAAGCCAATCTGGGTGGATCTTTCTCAACCAATTTTGCCCTATCAAGCTTGGGCCTGAGCCTTTTACGACAATCAGTGGTAACTGAACCAGCTACTTCGCAATAAGAAACCGGAAGCGAAGTTGTGCCCTTAATCTGTAAAGGTTCCCTGGTGTAGGTTCTCAGTCGAGCTGAGGTCTTGCACAAACTTAAGAGTTGGAGTCCAGGTCGAATTTTGTTAAAGAACAGTTCTGAGATTACTGAAATGGTTGTGCCAGTGTCGATCTCTATTAGAACTGGGTGACCATTTAATCAGATGCTTATTTTAATTGGTTCTGATTTAGATGTTGCTCAGCAATTTAACTGTTCCAAACAAGATGCACATTGATTTTTCAGGGTGCGCACTCTCCTGGTTACTTGCCTATCAGTTCTCTTACCTCAGTTTAGGTCTAGTAGGATGTTTTGCTGTCACAAGTCCGCATACCGGCAGCAACTACAAAGGCTTGCCAGCCTGAATCCTGAAGAAAATTTTAACCGTTTGGCTGAGGCTTGGTTTTGTTTGGTGTTTTGCTGTGAGCTGACCTGGAGTACCTCTACTCAGGATATGTCCTGAGTGAGGCTAGGCAATAGCCTTCACTCAAGTGGTGTTACCCACGCTCACGTTCGAGACTGTCCACTTCCATCGGAATGCTCTGCATCTCGTGCTCCACTTGTCACATTTTCCAATGACAGAGCCAGTTGTAGTGCCTGTTTGATGTCCAACTGGGCTTGAGCTAGTAAGCACTTGTACATGGTTACATCATTAATCCCACATACGAAACCGTCTCTCAGCATCTCATTAAGGGTTAAATCTATGTCACATGCCTCTGCCAGTCGTCTTAACCTAGTCAAAAATCCTGATACAGGTTCCACTAGTTCTCAAATTGCTGAGTAAAACCAATAGCATCTCAGAATTAGAGGAGGCTTTGAGTCATAACATTCCTTAACTAAATCTGTTAACTCTTGAAAGGTTTTAGCATCTGGTGCCTCAGGGAAAGTTAGGATCCTAATAACCGAAAAAGGTGCTGGTCCACAAGATGTCAAGAGAATTACTGATTGCTTTTCATGTGCCCTAATGTCATTTGCCCGGAAGAAATAACACATTCTTTCCACATACTGAGCCCAGTCTTCAACGGCAGGATCAAGTAACTCAAGCTTCTGAAATAATGACATCACGCCAGAAATGCTTACCCCAACTCAAAGACAACTGTTGTAAGTGAACTTTTTCAAGAGTGTGCTTTTCTCTCGTTGCTACTGAAACGACTCCACAGAGGATGTCACTCTTTATTTACCCTTGGAGAGTCCTTGACACTGATCCAGCTCCCTCAGAGACAGCTCTCAGAGTGAACAGAACCTCTGATACTCCTGTTTATCTATGTCAATCAGGTCTCCCTATTTGGACCAGATTAACAGCCCCAATCAGTGAACTCATATTCTATGAGGTCCACTTAGCTGACCTTGTTACAGTCACTCGAGAAGTGAAGCAATGGATTGAGGAAAGGAAATGGTGAAGATTGGAAAATATTTTAAATGGTAGAAATGCATAATCTAAAAGTTAGAAGTCTGCCATTTGTTGGAAATTACTCCAATTGAACAGACACACACCATCAAAATCCAGCACTTCCTTAGCACTGCAATAACGTGTCAGCTTATATTATGTACTTACATTTTGGAGTAAGGCTTGCAACTGGAAACCTGCAGACTTTGGACTGAATGCTACCAATGGAATCAATCAGTTATGAATTATTTAAAGATAAGTTTTAAATGTCAAGGTATTTTAAAATCAATGTAGTAGGATGAACATTATTTTCTTGGCTAATTATCTAACTCTATAAATGAGCACAGAAGTACCAGTTTTTACGTATCTGACTAGAAGCTGCTATTCCCAAATTTCACTCCTGCATATCGAATCGAATACCCTGGTCCAATAAAAAAACTTGTGAGAAAGCCAACTATTTCTGATTTTTAGGATATTCTTATTTTCTACCAGCTGACAAGAGCAATACTGGTGCTGGGGGAAGCGTGATGATAAACTTCAGTGGCATTAAAATTCTTGGAGGTCTGTTCCGATTGTCTGGATTATCTTTGACAGCGGATGATTCGCAGAAAAGCCAAGGAAATTAAACCAGTTACTTTTGTCCATTCACTGACATGCTAAGTAATCATTTAAAGTGAAGCACATCCTACTGAATTGCCATTTTTTTAAATACACTATTATACCTTATACTTATTACTAGCATATGCTTCGCAATGTCCCGATGCTCCAATGTAGTGACATTATGCATAATTGAGTGTCACAACCCATTAATGCAATTAATGAAGCACATTTCAGGACGATAAAGTGGAGGAATTCCACAGAAGATCTAGTCACCTAGTTACAATTATTCAGTAGTCTAAAGTAATATAATGATGAAATTCGATTGAAATCATTAGAATGTCTAATGAAACATCTCCTTTCCAACATTTAAAATTGCAGCTGAATACAACTTCTTTCAAGGAAAGCAAACATGTGCACACTGTCTGAAAAGAATAATTGAAATACCTGCAGAGACTCGTGGGCAGTCTGGTAGCATGAATTCCACTGGTGTGTCCAATGGCTCAGAGCTTGACACCCAGTTGCGGCAGTGCTGGAATACAAAATAAAATTGCATGCTTAGGCCATGCAGATGTATTCCAACAACAAATTCGAACATTTCTTTCCATCTAAAGTTCAGCACAGGCTTTGGGCTAATAAGGAACTACGTTAATCCAACTTTAGGTAATGACAAGCCATTTATAGCACACATGAATACAAACTGAACAGTTCTAGGGTCATGAATACATTTATGACTGTGACAACTCTCTTCGAGGAGTCAAGTTGAAAAAGCCTACGATATATCAACTATATCTGACCTTTTAATATACATGACGTATACACTGAAAATCAAGACAAACCAAACTTAATCCAGAATATAGGTATCAGCGGGACAGGTAAGTAAGCCTAACTAATTCAGATATCTTATATATTGAAATTATTAGTTTAGCTTAAAGAAACTGTGGAGCATCTGTAGATTGTTGCTGTGGGAATGTCTGACTGATTATGATGGCTCTCCTGTGGACTATGAATCTTGCCAGTTTTCACTGGGCAGACTCCCCATGTAGCAGCAGCAGCAATCTTTAACTTGAACAAATTGTTTGTGGAGGTGAGCTGCGAACTTTAACTGGCCACTTCAGTGGTTCAATTGGGCTGCTGGTATGTGGTCCATTTGTCAGTTTACCCACTGCTGATAAGATAATATGGCAGCAAGAAGATATCAAACGTGCCTATGCCTTTCTGTGCCTTTTTGCTAACCTTCCCATTTCCCAACCAATTCCGTGATGGCTGATACATTCCTGATTTATATAATATGAAGACACTAATTGCAAAATCTGACTGCAAGATATTCTACATGAAAATGCTACACAAGCAGGAAGGCACTTATTTGTCCTTAGTTAAAGAGTTTTATACACAGTTAAATAGGAGTATGTCCAGTGTTGTGCAAAGTGAGGGAGAGATTCTCTGGTTATAGACTGATCAATTAGCCACAAGGTTCTGTCCATCCAATAAGAAGTAATATGAAAGATAGCTTTGAAACAGTCAAAAACAGTAGTATTTCTCTCTAGTATTCAGTTACAGGTTGACTGGTTCTGCACCTATGATTGCAGATACGTTGCAACCACTGTTGTTCCTGTCCATCTGACTGAGGGTTGGGGCGAAATCTACTCTGGATGACTGCTCAGATGTTGGTACCAAATCGAACCAACCTGCACTAAGATTATATAGAGAATGCTACTTTTGTTCCTATCAGCTGTCATTCTGTGGCTTTGCAGTGATATAGTAGTTTAATTTGTGTATCTACGACACATGCACACTTAGTCGTGCCACTTAGCGGTGACGCTGAAAATAAATGCGGACAAAATATTATTAATTGGGATAAGTGGTGACTGAAAGTATGCAGAATGAATTACGTTCCCAAATTAGAAAACAAAATTTAAAATAAGTAAACAATTATAGGTATTTCTCCTATGACACGATAGTTGTGTTCTTGTGCGACTTGGCTATAGAAAATCACCATAGAAAATCATGCAATGGGGAAATCACTATAAAAAAAATCATTCTACTGTACAGTAGGAAGTTCTTCTTAGATAAACAGTGTCCACTATTCAACAATTGCGTTACAGCCAATTTGCGTTAACGAAACACTCATTATAGCAGAAATACCTGTACTCTTTCAATGATTAAATGATTTTGGCTCATAAGGTTGCCATGGACATGCAATTTTAAAAATTCTTACTTGGGGTGATGGTGTCATTGGAAAGGCATTTCTGCCCATCTCTAGTTACCCTTGTACTGAGTGGCATGCTAGGCTATTTTAAAGAGCTGACTGTTCAATTAGATCATTTACTTATTTCATCCTTCATAATAAATTCTAGCAATTTCCCTCCTTTTAATGTAAGGCCAGCAGGTCTTCAGTTCCCTGTTTTCTCTCTGGCTCCCTTCTAAATAGTGGGCTGACTTCTCCTACCTTCCAATCCACAGGAATCATTTCAGAATCTATAGAAATTTGGAAGATAATCACCAATGCATCAATTATCTCCTTCAACACTCTGCAAAGAAGGTTTTGGGGATTTATCAACTTTCAGCCCATTAATTTCTATACTACAATCTTCTAACTAATACTAATGTCCTTAAACTCCTCATTTATCCTAGTCACTTGGATCTCTATTTCTGGGAAAATTCATATATCTTCCTCGGTGAAAGCAGACACAAAGTAATCATTTAACTTCTCTCCCATTTCCCAATTATAAATTTTGCTGACTTTGTTATTAATGGACACATTTGTTTTAGCTAAATGGTTCCTTTTTAAGTACACATAGATGCTTTCACAGACTTCTTTTTTTGCTAGATTGCATTCAAATTTAATTTCTCCCTTTCTTATCAGTTTCTTAGTTCTCCGTTGTTGAGCATCTATAAATTTGCCAATCCTTAGACCTGGTAGAGATGACATATTTCAATTCCCTTAAAAACTATTAGTGAACAGATGAGTTTTTACGACAATCAACATTAGTTGCACAGCATTAGATTAGCTTTTTTTTAAAATTCCAGATTTTAAAAAATTGTATTCAAATGTTACCAATATCATGGTAAGATTTAAACCTATGATCCCAGAACATTTGTCTAGGTCTTTGGATTACTTGTACAGTGCCATTACCGCTGTCATTGCCTCCCCAGATAGGTTTAAATTATTTAAGTGGTGTTAATTTTCCAAAAGGGTACGATAATTTATAACAAATAATCATCCTTGAAAGACTTTTTTCTCACACGGTAATTGCCAAAACCGTGCAGAATACAATGACAATCTTCATTCCTGTATGAATTGTGAGTCCCAAAGGAATAACCGTTTAAGGCAGTAAATTGTAAGCATTCAGAACAATTTTTCTACCATCTAGACACAAGCAAACACCAATTTAATGCGTTTTATTGTTTTTAAAAACAGCATGGTCAAGTATCACACACAAGTGAAAGTTTTGTGTAATATACTAAATATCACTGTTTGGATTACCTGCAAATTTCACAGAATTTAAATACCCAAACCAATTTCATAACTTGGTATTTATTCCAAACAATCAAATCTTAAAATGACTAAATATTAGTAGCATGCATTCTATATATTTACCATATGATGTAACTGTGTGAGATTTATATATTTTTTAATATAATTTATTTTTGAGTTTGGAATTTGAATTTCAGCTAGTGGCATGTGTTTTTTTTCTATATGTCTAAAGGGGTTCAATGATTAACTTGTAGGTATTTCTGTAGCCATGGTAATGTATTTTAAAAAGCAGTCTGACAGATACTTTGGAGGCAAGGAGGAATTTGTTTACATTGGACAGTTTACGAGTGAACAAAGAGAACAGTGTAGTGCATTATGCTTTCAGATAGAAGATTTTGGAATTTCTCTTGGCCTTAGGTGAAACAACTCAGATATGAACTTTATTTTTTCAGTTTCAGTTTGGGGGAGCACCGCAGTCATCGTATATGAAATTGAATGTGTAAAGCAGGTGCTCATGAGAAAGGGAGAAGATAGTTTAGAATTGTTAAAAATATTGCGTTAATGCAAGGAATTCAGTTTGAACATTCCAGACTGGAAATGTTTGATTAATACCCTGAAGGGGTTATTTGAAGCTGAGAAAATTTTATCCCAGTTATAGGATAAATCAACCAGGAATTAAAGAAACAGCTAAGTCTAACTCTTTGTGGAATAGAGAAGGACATTCTGTCTCATGTTTGAGTGTTGTAATGAGGGATTGCAGTTTTACTGTGTGTTTCAAAATCTTTAAACGTATGTGAGATATAAATAGTTTGCCTTATTCTTTTTTCTTTATTCCTTTTGCATAATAAACCGAGTTTTTGTTTAAACTGAATATGCAGCATTGCATGCTATTTTTCAGTGAAAGGCCTCCTTGTTAAAAACAAAAAGAAAATGGTCTATCAAACCAGATTTCAGTCTGGGGTCTGACTTATCCAGTAATAACATCAGCTGGGATAATAACATTATTTTCATATATTTAGTGTCTAAGCTTATCCATGGCAGAGAAGATAGTGGTATCCACCAACACTACAAGTTAGAACTTAATAACCGAAATTATGTATTCTTAAACACTACATTAGTAGCTATTACTTTGTGACTGATTCTTTTCCTTCAAATGCAGCACTGATTAAAACAAATGTTTGCATTTATTCTTTATCATTCCTTCAAAGAAATGTAATTATTGATCCTTAACTATTTGGGAATGACAACCCTCAACGTTGTATTTTGAATAATCCGCGGGGATACAATTCCAGCTAGATGAGAGAGCTGGATATCTTTATCAAATTGACATGACAAAGGCTGACCCCACTATAGTTTCCAGAGTCAACTTAATTTGAATGGGCATTCTCCAGGTGTTAGAAATGTCTGTGATCAGGAAATGTGTGGTAAAGGGAAACACTGTGCAGCAGATTAACAAAAACAATAACAAAATATTATTTTGAATAAACAAGAAAATTTCTGTAATAATGCTACATGGAACAAAGTTAACTACTTTGTGGATGCCAATGTTGAAAGGAAGTTTGATTGACGATATGGTCTGCAATGAAAAGCAAACTCCAAGGAGTACGAAGCAGTTAAGTAGAACTGTAGACAGGGCAGTCAGTTCAGATTTATACATCCAATGCATACAATAACTTTAGTGGCTTTTCCAGAGCATGTACAGTAGGAAGACCCAGCCATAGCTTTCAACAGCGTACAACCAGGCATGAGTGCCCCTTACAATATACCTTCCCCTTCATTGTGATTTTTGGCTTGAATAGCTTGCTATTAATGTAAATGACATGCCTTTGCAGCCTCATCATTTATCTGACAAGGTTCTTTCACTTAAATTGTTATATACATTAACTGGCACACTTACCTTAGTGTAGAACTGAGGGGAGTGGCTCCACAACACCTCAAAGATGACTGTCAGCTCATGTTTGACACCCTCCAAATTTTCTACGTATCCCTATCCTCACCTAGGACTAGCTGGGGGTTGATACATATCAGGATGGCATTTCGGGATCCTGGTTCTGAGGAAGGGTCACCGGACATGAAACGTTACCTCTGTTTTTTTCTTCACAGATGCTGCCAGACCTGCTGAGCTTTTCCAGCAACTTTGTTTTATTTCAGGATCCAATATTGATATGTGCTTTCCCAGCCAGCTGCCAGTTCAACTGCTATTCTGGCATAGGGAACAATACTGTGTCTAATTGCTAACCAATACATACTTCAAATCCACTCACACTTTTACTTCTGTATCTCTAAAGTGGCAAAAATCATAGCCTAGGTGAAATACGATTAACAATGTCAGAAAATGAGACAGTGAGGTCAGTCGATAACACGACAGCAGATTCTAATCCAGGTCCCTTGCCTTCTTGTTTGAAAATATGATAATACAATATGGAATCTCTAGTCTGGATTTCCATTAAAAACCATTCTTTGGTTGCCATCAGTTGCTAAACGAATGGCAATTTGGAATGGGCCATAAATGCTGAGCTTGCCAGCAGTGCCCACATCCCATGAAATAATCAACAAAAATAGAACAATAACGCTTGTTATGAAAGAGATGCTTAAGGGAGAGACTAGAAACATTTCAACAAGGAAGAAGACAGAGAAACCTAAGCCAAAGCTTCCTGGATGACAAGGAAATAGAGTTAAAACAAAACAAAAGTGTATGATGTATGTCACAGCAATTCTCCAAGAGACCAAACATAGTAATTTGAGAAGAGAAGAGGTAGAATGTAAGGTTTGCATAAGAGAAAAATATGAGAATAGAATGACACCTAACATTAAAGGGAACCCGAATCTTTTACTGGCATATAAATAGGTGTCATATAAGGCTGTCATATAAGTAGGTTGTGAGGGTTAGGGTGAAGGCTTTTTTTTAAAAAAGGTGATTTTTGCTTAGAGGAGTAGGAAAAGGCCTGAATACTTGAGTACTTTGTATAAATGCTTAGTAATCATAGGAATGCTGATAAAATGGTGGTTGAAATGAAGGTAAAGTTAACGAATGTGTGAAATTTGATAGGAAAGATGTAGTAGAAAGGCTGGTCACGCTTAGAATGGATAGGTTAACTGGTCTAGATGGCTTGCATGCCAGGTTGCTGAAGAAAATTGGGCTGGGAGTAGCAGAAGAGTAATAAGAGTAAGAGTACTAATTCTCCCTAGTGATAGCGTAATGTGGCATACGTGTCATCATAGTTCAAAGAAAAGAAGAAAGACATTCTAGCCAATTAAAGGTCAGTAAATTTAAAATTAGTGGCAGATAAAATTGTGGAAACAATAATCCGGGAAAAATATTAACAGGCACTTGGCGAGGTACTAATTAAGGACACCTAGTACAGATTTGTAAAAGGTAGATTGGTTTACTAATCTAACTTTTGTTTCAAAAAGTAACAGAGAGGATGGATGAAGGCAATGCAGAGTTGATCTTGATATGGAATTTATGAAAGCATTTGACGAGGTGTCATTTAGAAGCTGGTGAACGCAATTAAGACTCACAGAGGATCAGTGTCACTTTAGATTTTTAAAATGGCTTAATTTGAAAGGTAGCTTTTAGACAGAAGACTAATAGAAAATTGTGTTTTTCAAAGATCAGTGCCAAAATCTTCCCACCTCCCACCTTCTTAACATACCTGAAAGATCTGGAGTCGTGACACAGAGGCAGAACAGCCAAATCAAATCAGCCCCCATTCCCGTATCACCACACAATAAACTTAAACACTCAATGACCATCAAAATTGACTTCAATGGTTCCTAACTAGACCTTTTGAATAACCAGAACTAGACTTTATGAATAACCAATATCATTACCAGTTATATATATAGTTTGAACTGCAGATTTAACAGCCGAAACTGCTAGCAATCGACTGGTAATTTAATTCTTTTTAAATAGCTTTTAGCTTTTTGAAGGCTGCCTGGCACTTTGTTGTCCATACCATTTTGTTTGTTTTTATAGCAAATTTTCCAAAAATTAGGCATGAATTTTCAATAAAATCCTCATATTCCCAAAAACCTGATTATAATTTGTTTTGTGTTAGGGGTGGGGAAGTCAATTAAAGCTTTTATTTTTCCCATTCTGGGTGACACCTGTCCTTGCCCAAAAACACGTCCCAAATACATCACATTGGTTTTACAAATTCACTTTTTGCTAAAATTAACACCAACTCGCTGACTTTTCAGGATTTTTTATAACTGTTCTATGTGTTCCTTTCATGTAGCATTGCATAGTACAATGTTCTAAGTAAACTACACAATTAGGTACTGCAGCTATAACTCTAATCAATAATCACTGAAATGTGGCTACAGCGTTCTTAAATCCAAATGGCATATCCATTGAGTGTGATAAATGTAGACATTTCCTTAGTCCTTGTTGTGAATGGTACTTGCCAATATCCTTTTAAGAAATTACTTTTAGATTAGAGTAACACAGTACCAATTTTATCAAAGATAGTAGGAACTGCTATAGTAGAATAGTAGAATCTGAGATAACAAGGTGTAGAGCTGGATGACACAGCAGGCTAAGCAGCATTTCTGAAGAAGGGTCTAGGCCTGAAACGTCAGCTTTCCTGCTCCTCTGATGCTGCTTGGCCTGCTGTGTCCATCCAGCTCTACACCTTGTTCTCACCAATTCTATCAATGCAGTTTTCTGGTCTGGGAACAGGGTATGAATCTGCCCTTGTGACCACAATCCCTTTCCTACAGTCTACACATAATCTAATTGAACTGTCTGGTTTAGGAACAAATACTATGGGAGAACTCCAAATACTTTGGCTTGGTTCAATCAATTGATTCCTAAACATATATTGAATTTCCTTTGTTAATTCGGCCTTTTTCTCTGGATTTAATTGATATGGGTTTTGCTTCGTTGGATTTGAATTACGTGTATCAACGTCATGTTTAATTAATATGGTACACCCAAGTGCATCTCTGCAAACTTTTCTGTATTTTCTGAGCAATCTCACTATCTCTTGTTGTTGACCTTTCTCCACATACAAAAATAGTGCCTAAGTTCTGTAATATCTCTAAATTTGTTCATCGAATAGTAAAAGAAGCATGGACATAGAGTTAAGGCTTGTGGCAAGAACTACAGATGGGATCTGAAACAAAAATTTAAATGCAGTGATAATGCAGTCATGATGACCTGGAATTGGCTGCCATTTAAAGTGGTGAAAGAAGAGAAGATTTTTGCTTTTAAAGGAAATTGCATAGGCAGCTGAGGGAAATAAACATACAGGTTATTGGGATAAAGCCAGGGAATGATTGTGACTAGATTGTTGTATAGTGAATAATCATGGATTTGGTGAGCTGAATGGTCTCCTTCTTTGCCATAGGCCATCTGCAGGCCAAGTTTTACTGGATCTCTGGGTAGCTTGCTGGGAGGTGAAAGATCCTTTAAAATAAAGGGGTGCTATTTTATGATGGTTCTCCAATACAGACTCACCCCTGGGAGATTTTCTCAGTGGTGAGACCAGCCATAGAGTGGCTGCTCACTTTGAGAACACTGTAAAAGTCCATCATCTGACTGTATGACACTTAGCATCTATGTGGACTTCGGACTGCTTTTACACAGAAAAATAGAAATATTTATGGAACAAAGAAGGCAACTTGGCTCATATTGCTATTAACTTTTGACAGAGACTTTTCAACAAGACCTCATGAGAGCCTTCCTTCAAACATGGACAAAAGCACTGAATTTCAGAGGTGAAGTGAGAGTGACAGCCTTTGACATCAAGGCCGCATTCAATCAAGTATGGCATCAAGATGCCATAGCAAAACTGGCAACAATGAGTATCAGGGCAAACTCTGAGCTAGTTGAAATCATACCTGGCACATAGGAATACGGTTGTGGTTGTTACAGGTCAGTCATTTCAGCTCCAGGATATCTCTGCAGGATTTCCTCAGGATAGTGTCCTAGGTCCAACTAACTTCAGCTGCTTCACCAATAACCTGCCCTCCAATACAATGTTAGAAGTGGGGATGTTCACTGATGATTACGCAATGTTCAGCACCATTCATGACTCCTCAGTTACTGAAGCAGTCCATGTTCAAACGAAACAAGATCTGGACAATATCCAGGTTTGGGCTCACAAGTGGCAAGTAACATTTGTGCCACACAAATGCCAGGCAATGACCATCTCCAAAAGAGGAGAGGGTGGCGATGGTCTAGTAACATTATCGCTGGACTGTTAGTACAGAGACCCAGATAATGTTCTGGAGACCAGCATTTAAATCTCGGCAGGTGGTAAAATTTGAATTCAATAAAAAGAAATCTGCAATTAAGAGTCGAATGGTGACCATGAATCCATTGTCAATTATTGGAGAAACCCATCTGGTTCACTAATGCCCTTTAGGGAAGGAAACTGCCATCCTTACCGACGTGTGATTCAGACCCAGGCACCAAGGTAGTTGAATCTTAACTGCCCTCTGGGCAATTAGGTATAGGCAAAAAATGCTGGTCTGGCAAGTGACATCTTCATCCCATGAAAGAATAAAACTAAAAGAGACAATCTAACCACTTCATCTTGACATTCAATGCTGTTACCATCACTGAATCCCCATAATCAATATCCTGGGGGTTACCAGAAACTCGACTAGACTTGCCATGTAAACACAGTGGCTACAAGAGCACGTCAGAGTTGAAAAATTCAGCAGCGAGTAACTCACCTCCTGAGTCTCCCATGCCTATCTACCATCTACAAGGTTCAAGTCAGGGATGTGATAGAATACCTCTCATTTGCCTGAATAGGTGCAGCTTCAGCAACACTCCAGAAGTTCAACACCATCCAGGACGAAGCAACCCACTTGACTGGTACCACATCCACAAGCATCCACTACCTCCACCATTGACGCTCAGTAGCAGCAGTGCGTACTCTCTACAAGATGCACTGCAGAAATTCACCAAAGATCCTGAAACAGCTCCTTCCAAACTCACGACCACTTCCATCTAGAAGGACAAGTGCACCAGGTACATGGGAACACCACCACCTGAAAGTCCCTCTCCATGTTAGTCACCATCCTGATTTGGAAACAAACTGCCATTCCTTCAATATCGCTGGGTCAAAATCCTGGAATTCCATCCCTCAGGGCATTGTAGGCCAACCTACAGCATGTGAACTACAGCGGTTCAAGAAGGCAGCTCACTACCACCTTCTCTAGGGCATCTAGGGAGAGGCAATAAATGCTGGCCAGCCAGTGACGCTCACATCTCACACGTAAATAGAAATAAAATTATGGAATTACTGCCGTAGACCAAATATCTCAATTAAATTCATTAGGGAAAACTAGCGTGTACGCATTATGTAAGGGTAATGTAAAATTAGATGCTTGATGCTTCTTTTCCCAAACATGCAATAGATTGCTGGCTAATGCCATGACTGTTGATTAGTTGGATTTTTCAAATCTGAAGTTGGACCTGCCTGCGGCTGGCGCAGAAATTATGTTCTACGAGAGAAAGTTACCTTCCATTTAACAGGGCCAGTGAGATCTCCTGGACTAGATTCTGTCCTCTAAAAGATCCAGAGAAATTTTTCATTTTTGATTTTTCTGTCTAGGTAATGTTACAGAAGGAGTCAAATTTGTATGGAGCAGGCTATATAAAGCTAATAGGTCAATTTCTGCCGATTAGTTTTATCTTTGTGTTTCTCAATTGGATGCTGTTTTTAAGAATTCAGACAGTTCCACAGCTATTGCTTCCTTATTCAAAACCACATTTTTTTAACCTTCTATAGAAATAACATTAAATGTTAACTAGAAACTGGTAACTACCCTAGAGATTCAAACACTTTTTTTTTCAAGTTCCGCTCTAGTGCACTATCAATTTATTTAAATGAACATTTAACCTGAATACATAAATTGCAAGATCTAGAACATTCTCCATAGTAATATTTGAGTGCAAACTTGTAATTTCCAAAGAATTACAGTCATTAGGTTATTTCTATTGTCCCTGTGTCGTAAATAACCAAAGCATAAAAGCAGAGTTTCAGGAAAAGCTTACTTTTCTGTTATTTTGTGATTTGCTGCAACTGAGATTATTGCACTCTATCCTCAAGCAGGAGAGATTTTACAAGCATATTTAAAAATAAATAAGTATTGGTCCAATTCAGGTTTACATTTTGAAAGTGATTGCATAAAACTATATAATTTGTTGTAATAATGCTACAATTCAACTACAATTTCCTAAAATTCACATTTTAGCTTCCTGAATTAATTACACTTATCAAAGACTAGCATAGTGAACCAGGTCGAATATAGAAGGTTCAGTGGGGAAATGATAAAACAAGTAAGGGAAACAAACAGGGTTTATGCAAGAGACATGTAGTTAACACAGAAGGGAATTCCAAAGTTTTCTTTATGCACATAAATAGTAAAGGATGGTCGAGGGTGCAGTGGGGCTGATTAGGGACCAAAAAGGAGACTTGCACATGATGCATGACTGAGGGCATGACTGAGATATTAAACAAATGCTTTGTGTCTGTTTTTGCTAATGTAGCAGATCCAGGTTAAAGTGAAAATGAATGAATTTCCCTTGTTGAAATTGATAAGAAGAGGTTTATGTTGGATATCTGTATTTAAAAAGGCACCAGGACAAGCTAAAATACATCCAAGGATAAAGAGCAAAGTGAGAATGGAAGTTGTGAAGATATTGGCAATAACTTTTCAGTCTTGCCTAGGCTTAAGGGTAGTGCTGGGAACTGGAGAAATGCAAGAGTTATGCCTTTGTTTAAATAACGGTTTAAGGAGAAGCCAAAAAAACGACAGATTGGTTAGTTTGATGTCAGTGGTAGAAAATCTCTACAAACAATAACTCAAGACAAAATTAATAGTCACGCAGACAAATGTGAGTTAATTGAGGAGAAGAAGCATGCATTTGTGAAGGAAACATAATGTTTCACTAATTTGCTGCAGTTTTCTGAACAGGTAATAGAAAGGGTGGATGAGGAGATTGCTGTTGATGGATTTTCAAAAGGCATTTGATACAGGACTGCACAACAGGCATGTGAGCACAATTACAGCTCATTGAATAAAAGGGGCAGTATCAATATTGATACAAAATTGGTTTAATGGTTGGCTTTTTGAATTGGAGAAAGATTTGGGATGTTCCCTGGGTCAGTGTGAGACCTTAGCTATTCCTGACATACTGTAATAATCAAAACCTTCACTTACAAAATATACTTCCAAAATCTGAGGATGATGCAAAACTCAGAAGCACTGTAAACTACGTGGAGGATAACGCAGAACTTCAAAAGGGCAAAGACATGTTGATTGAACATTTATACAGGTTCCAGATTATGTTCAGTTGAAAAAGTGTGAGGTGATACATGTTGGGAGAATGGATAGGTTGAGGCCAATAAAATAAGGGATACAACTCTTAAAAGGCGTGCAGGTGCACTTGGATATATGCACTAGTCAATAAAGGTACAGGATAGATTGAGGAAGGAGTTAATAAAGCATACAATATTGTAAGCTTTATCAATAAGGGCATAGCATACACGAGCATAGGAATATGTTGAATATGTACAAGACACTAGTTCAGCCTCAGTTGGACTATGGTGTCCAGTGTGAGTGCTGCACTTCAGGATGGATGTGAAGAAATTGAAGAGATCACAGAGGCTTTACAAGAATGGTTCCAGAATTGAGGAAGTTTGGTTATGAAGACAGATTGGAGGAATTCAATCTGTGGATCTGTTAAAAAGAAAAGAAAGTTGAAAGGAGTTCTGATATAAGTATTCAAAATGAGGGGTCTGATCAGAGTAAATAGGGACAAAAAAATGTTCCCACTTGAGAAAGGATCGAGAACACAAGGCCACAGATTGAAAATAATCAAAGAAGCAAAAATTATATGATACGAAACGTTGTTCAAGTGGTTTGGGTCTGGAATGC
Source organism: Ginglymostoma cirratum (assembly GCA_024137785.1). Taxonomy (NCBI): domain Eukaryota; kingdom Metazoa; phylum Chordata; class Chondrichthyes; order Orectolobiformes; family Ginglymostomatidae; genus Ginglymostoma; species Ginglymostoma cirratum. The sequence continues at coordinate 41,112,780 of JAHRHZ010000266.1, forward strand.
ACTGCCAGTGAGTGCAACAAAGCTAGATTAAATCAAGGCATTCAAAAATGAATTATAATGTTTATTTAAAAAGGAACAATAATGGAGGGTTGAGCTGAGGAATCTGAAGAATGGCTGCTCATTTGGTGAGCTGGCACATATATGATGGGCTGGATGGCCTCTTCCTTCACTGAAACAAGTTAGTGATGCTCTGAAGAAAATATTTTACTTATTAACAAGTTTGATTTAGTTCATGGTGCATGAGTTTTAGTCTATAATGTTTAGTTTTAAGAATGAAAGTTCAGCTGTAGAAAATGAGAGAAATGCAACTGAAGCATATGGGAGTCTATTGCATTTTAAAATTTAGGATCACATTGCTTTAAGAGGTTAACAGCTAAGGATTAGAATCAGCAGGTGAATTTTCTGTGCTGGAGACTACATTGCTTGCAGTAATGACAGTTCAGAGCACCAGCAGAATCTTACAAAAGTCTAAGCGACGTGAGCTATGGTGAAATGTGGTAGAATGGGGAGAGAGATGTGCAAGGCCCATCTCAACATTGAGATCATCTCCCTCCGTCTTTTACGGTTTTCACAAATGTCGTAATGAGATTCTTGCAGGGCAGCAGTGAGATGCCAATTAACTGGGATTAATACTTGTTAAACGTCTTGTTAACAGCACAGTTCAACTCATTAATGTTCAGCCTCCCATCTTACCAAAACAGTTTAGACATTTCGAAAACCTGACAATGAAACCAGAGCATACACCTGGCAGAACTAGCTTGTCACTTGCCCTGAACGAACTCCATGTTGGACACTGGGCGCCAACATTTCAGGGCACATTCCATAGGCATTGGCTGCCTGCAATCTACATCCATAGATACTGGCATCCTTCATGTGCCAGCCTCTAAGAACTCTTCTAATATATCTTTGATCCTTTTATGCTTCTGCACTTCAAAGCTGCACTGCAATGATCATCATAATGCTGCAACAAGGACACTGTGTGCACAGTATGAGGCATTCAAATCAAGGATGAAACCAGGCTGATTGTCCAGACGTTTTGCTTGCTTTCATAGCGTTCACTCACTCTGAGCCTAAGTGGATGCTCACAGGAGACCTGTTTTGCACTGCCTTGCCTCGCATTTTGCACTTAGTCTTCTCAACATGAGATACCAGACTCATAACTGCTGTCCTGTTGTGTTGTTTAGTGCTCACACAAAACAAGAAGCTTGTCATAGCTGTCACTAAGTCTCAGTCAAATCAGAAGGGATAGTCTTTGCTAAGGGACTTTTTAAAAATTCAGTCACGAGATAAGGGTGTTACTGAATGGACCAGCATTTATCGCCTGTCCCTAATTGCCCAGAGGACAGTTATGAGTTAATCACATTGCTGTGGATCTGCAGTCACATGTAGGCCAGACCAGGTAAGGATGAAAGTTCTTTCCCTGAAGGACATTGGTGAACCAGATGCGTGTTTCCAACATCATTAGGCTTTTAATTCCAGGTTTTCATTGAATTAAAATTCCACCATCTGCCAATTTGAACCCGGAATCCCAGAACATAAGTGGGTCTCTGGATTAAAAATCCAGCAACAATTCCAGTAGGCCATCACCCTCCCTGCATGGCATACTATATCAGGATCTTATTGTCATAAAGGGTGAGGAGCCGAACGACAGGCAGCATACATCCAGACTCTTTCAGCCATATCCTTATGGAATGAAAGAGGTATTATGGGAGATGAAAGGAGGGCACAGCTATTAATGTTGGTGCAGCTGGGGAGATGTCTTGTGTGAATAAGTAAGCAGCACAGAGGGCATGTGAGATTAATAGTGTCAGGGGCTGGAGTGGGTGGCAGCAAGTGAGAAAGATGTTCAGGCTATAGTGAGAGGGGTAGAGCATGAGCCTTCGTGAGAGGTAGGTACAGTAGCAGAGATAGAGAGAATCTGAGGTTTGGAGAGAAGGTGGTGGTATTTACACCGGTGGAGTGGACATTGACTTTCTTCTTACATTGCTGGGCATTCCTCCTGACAATTGAGACTATTTTAAGGTACATCGCAACCTCAGGCCAGGATGGCATAGTTTGGTGTTGTGGCCTTTCCTGCTGGCTCTAGGGCAGAAAGAGGTCCCACAGGGCATCACCTTACCCAAAAGACCTCCAGAACCCTAGCCACAAAACAGGGCACTGATTTTCCCCCTGTGTCATATCTGGAGCAAATGTCAGGAATGGTGGAGGGCAACCCCAAACTGACAGTGCTTATCTGGGTGCACAATGGGTTTTAATGATGGCGTGGGTGCAAGGGATGTTGCTGAATTTTAGAATATCTGCTAAAAGGCAAGTTGTTCCAGGAATGGCGTATGGTTAAAAAAATTGGACATAAGAGACACCGTAGGAACATAGTTGGTAATTAATGAAGCAAGTTTAGTATGATATGGTGAGAGAACTCACTAGGCCTTGCAGCAACAAAACCCCACTAAAGTCTTGATGCAAGTTAGACATAGTAAAAAAGACATAATATTCAGTATTTGGAGTTAAGATTAAATTTGTAAAAAACATTCAATGAACTCTGAATGGCCATAAAACTCATTTACTTCATCATATCAAAGAAGAAATTGTATGAGGGATATTTAATATAAAAGTGAGGTGAAGGAAAACTTGGAAAAGGCTACATTGTCATGGAAATGGATGGGTTAAGATTGTTTAACCCCACTGCGAAGCCTCTTCTAAGGATGCCTACCCTGAAGAAGTTACCCTCCTCCCTCCGGACAAACCTCAGGGAATCTCTCTCCCACTGCAACTCTCTCATAATCTCTTCGGCCTTGAAACTGCTCGACCACATCCTGAAGCAAACCAGGTACTACAGCCACATCACCTTTCTTAGTACCTGCCTACGGAACCAGATCATCCCCAATGGACTACAATCCACATTTAAGCCTTCCCAATTTGGCCCCAACTGTGACAATATCTACATTCAGAACATTGAGACCCTCCAGAAGCGCTTCTCCCTGCGACTCCTGAAACACACACTTGCAGCAATGCGCAGGCATCTCCAGAAACTACAATCAAGACTACCCCAGCTCAGAGCCTCCCTCTCCCAGACCTGCAAAGGACCTCTCCTGTTTTTTATTCTTCGTAGGATCCACAGCCTGAATTCACAATTCTACTCAGCTTTATTGGACACCAAAAACCGTAAGTACAGTAAACTTACTGATGCCCACCACCCAAAACGGGCTTCCCCCACTCCCCAAATCCCCAACCCTACCCAGGACCTCCCCCACAATGTACCCGCTGCCATTGGCCACGAGGCCACTGTCGGAGAACCCACTGATGATGTCACATCCGCCACCGCCGGGTACCCCACTTCCGGGACAGCGAACGCCGCCGCTGCTGAAACCACCGCCTCCATCTCCGAAACCAACACCACAGACACTACCATCATCGCTGCTGCCGCCACCGCTCCGCCCACCGCCGCCGCTCCGCCCACCGTCGAAGCCGACACAACGCCCACTGCCTCCACAGCCAGCAGCTCCAGAGGAGACAGCAACACTGAGCCCTGCCGAGTCTTCACCATCCCCCCAGACCTCCCTCTCATTGAGGACGAATGGTCAGTCCTCAGTAAAGGGCTCACCTTTGTCCCTCTCCACCCACATATCAACGAATACCACTCACGCTTGGATATCGAGCAGTTTTTCCGCTGCCTCCACCTCCACTCTTACTTCTCCAACCGCGAATCTAACCCTCCCTCTACTGACCCCTTCTCCCACCTCCAACACAAGCCCTCCTCCTGGACACCACCCCAAGGCCTCCTACCCTCCCTCGACCTCTTCATCTCCAACTGCCGTCGAGACATCAATCGCCTCAACCTCTCTACCCCTCTCAAACATTCCAACCTCTCCACCGCAGAACGTGCAGCCCTCCGCTCCAATCCCAACCTCACCATAAAACATGTGGACAAGGGAGGGGCAGTCGTAGTATGGCGCACTGACCTCTACATTGCTGAGGCCAGGCGCCAACTCTCTGACACCTCCTCCTACCGCCCCCGGATCATGACCCCACCCCCGAGCACCAAACCATCATCTCCCAAACCATCCACAACCTCATCACCTCAGGTGACCTCCCACCCACCACCTCCAACCTCATCGTTCCCCAACCCCGCATCGCCCGCTTCTATCTCCTTCCCAAAATCCACAAACCTGAATGCCCTGGTCGACCCATTGTCTCCGCCTGCTCCTGCCCCACCGAACTCACCTCCATTTATCTCGACTCCATTTTCACCCCCTTGGTCCAGGAACTCCCTATCTACGTCCGTGACACCACCCACGCCCTCCACCTTCTCCAGAACTTCCAATTCCCTGGTCCCCAACACCTCATTTTTACTATGGACATCCAGTCCCTATACACCTGTATTCCCCATGCAGATGGCCTAAAGGCCCTCCGCTTCTTCCTGTCCCGCAGAACTGACCAATCCCCCTCCACCGACACCCTCATCCGCTTAGCCGAACTCGTCCTCACCCTCAACAACTTCTCTTTCAATTCCTCCCACTTCCTACAGACAAAGGGGGTGGCCATGGGCACCCGCATGGGCCCAAGCTATGCCTGCCTCTTTGTAGGTTACGTGGAACAATCCCTCTTCCGTACCTACACTGGCCCTAAACCCCACCTCTTCCTCCGTTACATTGATGACTGCATCGGCGCTGCCTTGTGCTCCCACGAGGAGCTCGAACAGTTCATCCACTTCACCAACACCTTCCACCCCAACCTGAAGTTCACCTGGACCATCTCCAACACTTCTCTCTCCTTCCTGGAACTCTCTGTCTCCATCTCGGGTAACCACCTAGAAACCGATGTCCATTTCAAGCCCACTGGCTCCCACAGCTACCTGGAATACACCTCCTCCCACCCACCTTCCTGCAAAAATGCCATCCCCTATTCCCAATTCCTTCGCCTCCGCCGCATCTGCTTCCAGGATGAGACATTCCAATCCCGTACATCTCAGATGTCCTCATTCTTCAATGACCGCAACTTACCCCCCCACAGTGGTCGAGAACGCCCTCGACCGTGTCTCCCGCAATTCCCGTGACACATCCCGCACGCCCCGTCCCCGTAATAATAACCAAAAAAGAATCCCCCTCGTCCTCATGTACCACCCCACCAACCTCCGGATCCAACGCATCATCCTCTGACACTTCCGCCATCTGCAATCAGACCCCACCACCAAAGACATTTTTCCCATCTGCCTTCCGGAGGGACCACTCCCTCCGCGACTCCCTTGTCCGCTCCACACTCCCCTTCAGCCCCACCACACCCGGCACTTTTCCCTGCAACCGCAGGAAGTGCTACACCTGCCCCCACACCTCCTCCCTCACCCCAATCCCAGGCCCCAAGAAGACTTTCCACATCAGGCAGATGTTAACCTGCACATCTGCCAATGTGGTATACCGCATCCGCTGTACCCGTTGTGGCTTCCTCCACATCGAAGAAACCAAGCGGAGGCTTGGGGACTGCTTTGCAGAACACCTGCGCTCAGTTCGCAACAAACAACTACACCTCCCAGTCGCGAACCATTTCAACTCCCCCTCCCATTCCTCAGACGACATGTCCATCCTGGGCCTCCTGCAATGCCACAGTGATACCACCCGAAGGCTGCAGGAACAGCAAATCACATTCAGCCCGGCAACCCTGCAGCCCAATGGTATCAATGTGGATTTCACAAGCTTCAAAATCTCCCCTCCCCCAACCGCATCCCAAAACCAGCCCAGCTCATCTCCACCTCCCTAACCTGTTTTTCCTCTCACCTATCCCCTCCTCCCACCTCAAGCCCCACCCCCATCTCCTACCTACTAACCTCATCCCGCCCCCTTGACCTGTCTGTCCTCCCTGGACTGACCTATCTCTTCCCTACCCCCCCACCTACACTCACCTTTACTAGCTCCATCGCCGCCTCTTCGACTTGTCTGCCTCCTCTCCACCTATCCTCTCCTCTATCCATCCTCTATCCGCCTCCCCCTCTCTCCCTATTTATTTCAGAACCCTCTTCCCCTCCCCCATTTCTGATGAAGGGTCTCGGCCCGAAACGTCAAGTTTTCCTGCTCCTATGATGCTGCTTGGCCTGCTGTGTTCATCCAGCCCCACGCCTTGTTATCTCGGGTTAAGATTGTTCTCTGGTTTCAATTTATCTGTCAGTTTGCTTGAAGAGAAGTCAGTCATAGTCTGGTGATGGTGAAGTGCTGAATTAGAATTAATGGGTCCAAGCAGCAAATGCTGCTGGTACTGACTCCAAGCAGTTAGGTCTCAGGAAACATCCCAGCAAGTGGTGTTCTGTGCCAAGGAAATTTTTAGGGCTAAAATGAAGCCTTCGGAACCACTAGCTGCTCAGTACAGTTGAATGGAGGATGAAAGAAGGCAACATGCATATGCTTGATGTAGCTGAGAAAGATTAGAGCTCAGAGAAATTTAGCAACCATTCAATGACGCTCAATGAAGTTCGAAAAATGCTGAAATTGTGTTGGTAATCAGACATTTTGCAGCAGTCACTGGAGTCAATGGGAACGCAATCTCAGGGAAATAGGTTGACCTACCAAACATGAACAGTCATTGAGGCTGTTCCAGTCAGAGCGGCTTTTGCGGGTATTCTGAAGCTAGATCTTTGAAAATAAAGAATTGGAACAACTTACAAAGCTGACAATGTTTTTGAGAGTTATGGATGGCACATTGTGTCACTCACATCTGGGAGTGATCTATCTTGACTGCATCAGCCACTTTACGTGCTGTCAGTGGCTTGTTCAATCACAGTGGTCTTTTAATTCATATTTAATCCTGAATGTTAGAGTCTAAGTAGCGTTTATGTTTTGGAGTCATTATCTTACTTCTTAACTATACTCACTGGTCTTTCTTGCTAAGGTTTGTTTTGTTTAAGTTTGTATTATAAAGATGATTGGTTTTCACATTTCAATTCATCCTTCACTATACCTGACGAAGGAGAATCACTCCAAAAGCTTGTGATTTCAAATAAATTTGTTGCACTATAACCTGGTGTTGTGTGATTTCTGACTTTGTCTACCCCAGTCCAACACTAGCACCTCCATATCAATTCAACCTTCGACCTCTGCCGCTTATTCACTTATCTTCCATGCATTCTACAGCTGAAATCATAACAATCTGGTGGTCTTGTAACAGACTGTTTAAGGAACTTTGCACTAAAGTATGAGTTCAAGTTTGGGACATGTACTGCAGAACCTTTATTTGGCTTTTTCAATATTTGGTGTTAACAACAAAGTTCTCCAATATGTTATTGGGCATAAAATGATTAGTTAAGATAAATGTAAATCTCTTATAGTCAGAAACAGGGGAAGTTATAATGGGGAACAAACAGATGTCAGACCAATTAAGTACATATTATGGTTCTATCTTCACAAAGAATGACAAAAATAATGTCCCAAAAATGCTGGGGCATGCAGGGTTTAGTGAGTGGAAGGCTCCGAAGGAAATCACTATAAGAAGGGGAATGGTGTTGTGGAAATTCATTGCATTAAAGGGTGACAAATTCCCAGGGCCCGATAATTTATATAACTTAAAGAAATGGCTCAAGAAATAGTGGATGCGTTGGTGGTCATCTTTCAAGAATCCACAGACTCTGGAACAGTTCCTATGGATTGGAAGGTAGTTAATGTAATGCCAACATTTAAAAAGGAGATAGAGAGAAAACAGGGAATCACAGATTGGTTATCTCGACATCATCAGTGGGGAGAATTCTAGAGTCTATTATAAAAGGCTTAATAGCAGAGAACCTGGTAAACAGTGACAGAATTGGGCAGAATCAGCGAGGATTTATGGAAAGAAAATCATGTTTGACAAATTGACTGGAATGTTTTGAGGATGTAACTAGTAGTATGATAACAGGGAACTAATGAATGTTTGCTTGGATCTTCAGAAGGCTTTTGATAAGGTCTTGCTTAAGAGATTAGGATGTAAAATCTAAGCATATGGGATTGGGGATACTCACTCCTGACCTGAGATGGACAACAGTCTCCAATTGCTGCTGCTGAAGTTAAGTGTTTCAAACTTGGTCAGAAATGGGAACGGAGCTGTGGATGGGACTCAGAGATGGGTCTGAGTTACTGATGTCTTGTGAGTCTATGTGTGTTTTGAAATTGTGATTATGTTTATTCTACTGAGCTTTCACTTGCTTCATTAAGGGAAGGTGTGCCACGAGAACTGCTTCAGCAACAGCCACCTCTGCCTCAATGCCTAGCTGTTTGAGGTTTGAGCCCCTCTCCCTGCAGGGAGTGTTTCAGTGACACTTAGCGTCGGCCTCCCTCCTTGACCTTTGGGGATGGCGGCAACAGTAGCTTCAAGTTAAGCCATAAGCTGGCCTGCTGCACCAGAACTTTTTGCTTCCTCTTGTTGGAAAGCAGAAAGTACTGACATGCTTTGGATGAAGCCAGTTCATTTGCATGGAGAAAAATACCAACAGAGGCAAAACAATAATGTGAATGCTCGCCTCCCTATTTTTTTGAGTCAGAAATTCATTCACCCTCATTCTCGATGTTTCAGAGGCGATTACTCCTACACACAGGGTCAGGTCAGACAAAGTTGGCTTGAGGCAAATCTTAGGCAACACAAGTCTCTGAACTCCACCAGGCCAGCCTCCCCAGCTCACTCCATGCCATTTTGACTTGATTCTTAGCCAGTTGCTGTAGGAGCTCAGGCCTGGGACACTGCCTCCGGCCTGGATACTCTTCCAAAACACACACATGCTCCTAAGCACCATCATGATGGGGTTCGCCTCTTACTCTACCATGGCAGCAAATGGTAATGGTTAGTGGAAGATGAGTGTTTGTTAGCTCCCTTTCCTAGTGTAAAGCCTAGTCTCCAATCATCTTGGATTTTCCCTGCCACTAGATAAAGACCTCATTCCGCTGGGACCATATGGTAGTTGGCATGCAATGACCACGTCATGTTAAAGGAATCCCTACACAGCCACTCCAAACCATTCCCACCCACCCAAATGAATTTCATGTCCTGGAAGATCCGGACCCTCATGGACAGCCCAACAATAACAGACGAGAATGTTGCACTGTCGCCATTGCCTAGGAACTCCAGCACTACAATCGTATGATGGCCACCTGAAGCAAGACATGACTGCAAGGAGAAGGCCAGCTTAAAAAGCAAGGTTGTGTTACACCTTCTTCTGGAAGAGCAAACCAGGAGAAACATGGCCATTGTCTCTGCAAGGCCTGCTTTCCATAAAAAACGAACCAGTCAGATATCTCAATGAATCCCCCTGTGGGTAAGTGAGTGCCATACAAAGCCTGATTAGAAGCGGTATGTCATAGTTATCTGTGCTTACGCCTTGACTCTAAACACAATGGATGAGACAAAAAGGCAATATACACCAAAATTAACCAATTGTTGTCCCACATTCCCAGAAGAGAAAAGTTGATTCTCCTCAGTGACTTCGATTTCAGAGTCAAAACGGGCACAAACCTTTGGAAAAGCATTTCAGACAAGGGAAGCGTAGGGAAATCAAACTCTATCAGAGTCCTCCTCCTGACAAAGTGCCTAGAACATGTCCTCACATGACAAACACCCTGCCCTGCCAGAGGGACAAGCACAAAACCGCCTGGCAATACACCTGCTCCAAATACTGTTACCTTATAGATTACATCATCCCTTGAGCAAAGGACTGCAAAGATTTGTGCTTCTTCAGCACCATGACCACAGCCGATGACTGCAGGACAAGCCACTAACTAATTCACTCTACCATTTCCATCAATCTGGCAGAGGCAGAAAGAATTTTGCCACAGGAGACTCAGTATTGCTGAACTCAAAGACCCTGAGAAGAAAAAAAAACCCTTGCATCACAGCTTACCTGGCAACAATTAATGTGTCAGAGCCAGAGAGTGCCCACAGAGCCTGGTGCACCATAAAGTCAGCACCTACATGGAGATGCTCAGCCTCTTGACCAGGGAGCAAAAAGACTGGATTTACAGGAATAACCAAAAGATCCTAGATTTCCTGAACTGGCAGCTGCACCAAGACCCGAGTGAGAGCAAACAGGCTATAGGCAAGAGAAGGCCGAGGTGCAACTAAAAATCCATGACCTAAAGAATTGATGGTGGGTGGAAAGAGCACAGGAGACACAGCAACGCGCCGACAACCACAACACGTGCAGCTTCTTCGATGTGATCAAAGCCGTCTATAGTCTGAGTACCCAGGGACCTACTGCACAAAGAGCCAAAAGGTCAATAGCCGCTGGACAGAGGACTTTGAGAACCTCCTTAACCAAGAAGCAGCCTTCAATGCAAGTGCTCTTAACACCATTCCATAACTACCTGTCACCATCTCCGTGCACCTCCAACATGCGATGAGGGTTAAAAAAAAGCCAGCCAACAGCTGAAAATCAACAAGGTTTCTGGCACGGATGGAATCACCATTGATGTACTAAAGCACATGGTGAGGCACTATTGACAAAATCCACAATCTCATCACCCTTGTCTGAAAGGAAGACAGCAAAACGGGAAAAGCTATAATTGTATTCACCTTCAGGAAAGGAGACAGGTTGTACACATGGAAATTACAGAGGTATCCCCTTATTGTCCACCATGGGAAAAGTCATCGCAAGAATCCTCCTCAATCGCCTACTCTGAGTTGCTGAAGACCTCCTCTGAAGTCTCAATGCGGCTTCCGCTTGTTAAGAGGCACACCTGACTTTGAGCAACAAGCCCAAGAAAAGTGCAGGAAACAGCACCAACCTCGGTACAATGCCTTCTTCAATCTCACAAAGGCCCTCAACTCTATCAACCATGAGGGATAACAGAACATCCTCCTCAAAATCAGCTTCCCGCAGAAATGCGTCACCATTTTCCACCTGCTTCACAATATTACACTTTGGTGTAAACGCAATCCAGGAAATTCTGAGCCCTTCCATGCATTTTAATGTTAACTACTTGTCATTGTGAGGCTTTATAGTTCTTCTATCATACACGACAACATTGAGCTTTAACTGTCTAAATTTCACATTGTTATGTGCTTGTTTGAGTGCTCACAGCTTGGAACCTTGAAGGATTACCCTGCAAATTAACATAATATTTTACACATTAGTCATATTTAATATAAACTACATTTCTATTACCCATGTTGCAGATCAGCTGATTCTCTGCATACCTTTTAAAAATGACATGTAATCTGTCTCTTTTCTTCAAATTGTGCCAAAACAAAACTTGGGACACAATAAAATCATCTCTTTTTTGCTTTAACCTCTTCTAAAACAACTTAATTCCTATTTGTTTGATAACAAGCTCATTCTCGAGATTTTTGAATTCTTACTGCTCTCCTTCTGCACCATGGAACCCATTGCCAGTGTAGAAAGATCCTTTACTGGTAGATCAAGTGTCTTATTGTAATTCCTTAATTCATTCCGTCTAGAAGAAGATGTCAGCTGTGGTGCAGTAAGTAGATGAATTTCAAAGGTTCCAATCATCACCAATAAAGGCTGGGGAATGGCTTTTGAATAGATTTGTCAAGGCAACCCTACTGTTCTGGGACTAAGGAGAGCAGGAAAAACATAAAGGCAGGGTGGCTGCATGGGATTAGAAAGTGAAGTTCACAAAGCATGCGGATTTTAGTGAGAAACAGTAGATCAATGAAACTATTGAACTGTGTGCAATAATGTGAAAACAAACAGTGTATCCTGCAGTGTTCTGAATGTCAGTAATTTTTTGTATAATAATTAGACAGTTGATACCTATTTTTGCATATTTTATAAATGTTCGCGTAATTTAAAAAAACATTTACAAAGAATTGTCATGTATAATGCTAAGCTTTTATCCACGTAATATACTCAATAATTACCAATGCAAAGCCTTATTGACAGATGGATTTAGAAAAGTGAAGTGCTTTAAATGAAGATAGCACAGCTTGGAATCTGAGTTTAAACCTAAAATATTATTAGATATGACTCCTATTTGAAATAAAAGCAGTATTTATTTTAGAAGTGATCAAGTATTTTCTCACGGAAACTAATAGATGGCGTTAGACTACTCCACATTTAAGAAGGCTTTCCCATCAAGTAGTTTTATTGTCTACAACTTCTATGCATTCTTGAACATAGTGTCAATATATGGAAATGGCTGACTTAATATCTTGTCATTCATCACAGCTACAGCTGGATGCAATAAAAGCATCCCTTCTTGGGCTTCTAAAAATAGGCTACCTGTGATAAATGAAAGATATTGTTCACCCAAGATACAAGGATATATATGTGAATAGGTCCCAGGACAATGGGAGCAATTAGTGAGTACCAGGGGCAATTTATGATTGGAATCTGTATGTATGAAATAAGTGCATTCTTTCATGCACAATACTGATACAGCTTAAATTAAACTGCATTTAATTCACATTTCACAGTTACTGGTCATATCTTCTAGCCTCACTGTGATTTTCCATTAAAAAAATCATATAAAATTGTAAAATTTATGATTTACTTGAATACAAAAAAAGTACGTGAAATTAAGTAGATGAGCTTACAAGCTGATTTTTGTTGAAGTATAAGAATAAATATATATCTGTGGACAGTTTGGTAACCTTTGAAAATCAAATATACATTTTAAAATGCTGTCAGGAACTAATATCCCAAAATGAACACAAAAATTATCAGCTGCTTTAAGTCAATAATAAGAAATCCCACAGTTACATCAATAAGGAGAGATTATTCTGATCCTATGGTGAATATACTGATTGCCAGATGTACTGAGTGCAAAGAAAAAGTGCTAGTTGTAATGGAGTATGCTTGATTTTCCACTTAGTAATTTAAATGGGGGGAATATCAATAGGCTTTCTTCCAAAGTTTTCATAATCTAAATTTTTTGTAGTCATTGATTAATTGATGAATGATATGGATGGATGGATAGACTAATGTTTTAATCTTATATATAACAAAATGCTTAAGATTTTCAATTGTTTATTTTGTAAAATAAGTTGTTTCAGAGCATTATATTAAAGATGAAATGCTTCAGTGCTTCCCCAAGTTTATTCCACTTTGACCCCATTTTGAGGCTTGAAACATATCATGACTCTGTGCTGCGAACTGAGAGAGAAGGGTCATTAAAAGAGGCACTGTGCTGCTGTAACTTGATTGGAGCCCTACAGTGGTCATTACTGCCTTGGATTCCAGGAGCCCAAAATTCCACCTTACAACTTTACTTGGCGTCCTAAACCACCCACCTTTTGGAAGGCTAGATGTGGATTAAGTAGATTTTAATTCCAATTCTGAAGCATATTGTCAGAATATAAGAATATGGTTACTTTCCTATAGTATCTGTTATGATTAATTGGTGACCTCAGGTGGACTGTATATTCTGGTCTGAACAATGACCAACAATGGAAAATGAGAAGTACCAGCAATTCTGAAGGAGTGATATTGGACTTGACATGTTAACCCTGTTTCTGTCACCAGAGATGTTGCCAGACGTGCTGAGTTTCTCATACTCTGTGCTTGTTTCAGATTTCCAGCATTCAGTACTTTGCCTTTAATAAAGCAGCTGTTGCCTTGGACTAATATTTTTACAGTTTCACAGAAGATACATTCACCAGCCTTCAGCAGGAAATGTAAAAGGAACAATTTAATAAGTAAATTCAATTTAAGATAGGCTGAAGTAGCTCAGTCAAGGAAGACAATCGAGGGTAAGGCATATTATTAAGGCTTCAAAATGTCTGCTTTTTGAAAACTTTGAATGTAATGTTCCTGCAGTAGCAGCAAGGAGGGACCCCACCACATTCCCACCCTTACCCTGCTTAACACTGTGGCAGGAAGGCTTCTGGATTGCCTTCTTGGAACACTGCCAATTGAGGCTCTTAAGTGGGCAATCAGTGTCAGTAATAGGGGTCACTTAGTCAAAGGCAGTCAGTGCCTGATCAATGGGAAAGCCAGACCTCTGAACTTGCTGCCAACCACTCTCCATCCCTTCACAAACAACCTCTCTCCTTCCAACTCTCACTTGTGGTCTGAGATTCAGGCACCAAGCTGACAGTAACCACTGCTTCCACGCTGGTCCTGTCATTTAATCGAGCTGTTAGTTGCTGATGAACAATGGCTTGAGAAGCTGGAAGTCTGTTCTTGTTGTTCTTAACCCCAAGAAAGGCCTACTGCTCTCCACGAAAGACCTTCCCAAAGAGAGAATAAACTGCTGAGATCTCTGTTACCCAAATTCAAGATGCAGCGGTATACCTTTAAGAGGCATATATAAAACTGCTAGGCATTATCATATGACACATACACTCATGTAATCATCAGGTGGAAGACAGGAACAGACCTACAGATCAGACATGTTAACTTACTTCCCAGATATTGTTGTATACAGTTTCATCTCTCCACATAAAATAACCTACTTAATTCAGTTACAAATTCACTGTGTGGTTGAAGTTTGTGTAAGGTAGAAAACACAATATGGTGACAACAGTGCACATGAATTGAAGTTATTGCAGAACCTGCAACACTGAACATCTCTTCCAAAAGCAGTTAGGTCCAATGTGTGTATGTTAGAAGATCTAACAAGAACTTACAGCAGAATGCGCAAGAGAGTTTGTAATAGTATAGGTGCACAGTACAGAGCAGTTCTACATAGTTGAACTTAAACTGGCACGTGTAGCTCCATGTGTAAGTCGGGGTCCAACTGATGGAACAACCCACGCAACAACAACTATTAGCAAAACAACTCCATGAGGTGTAGCACTGGACAGGGCTTCAATAATGGAAGTAACAATTTCTCCTGCACGGCACTTGATCAGAAGTTCTGCATAGAGAAAAAATGCTCATGACAGGTGTCGGCAAAACAGTGTGCTGAGCAGTACCCTCAAAATGTTTACTGAAAGCTGCAAAAGTCTTTCTTCACCATTAAATCATTTTAGAACATAGAACATAGAACATTACAGCGCAGTACAGGCCCTTTGGCCCTCGATGTTGCGCCGACCTGTGAAACCAATCTGATTTTCCGGCATTGTGGTGTGTTTATGCCAACACAGCTTTATGATTGGAGCATAATGAAAGCATGGGACAGCAGCAACAGCACTAACAGTCTTAAGTTTAACAAAAGGGCATGGTCAACCAAGGAACCATAAGCAAACAGAGCAATGGAATTTGAGTTCTGAATTCCCGTCCAAGCTTTAATCCTTGTTCCTGCATCAGTAATCACTGAAATTCCTATCAATGCTGACAAGGTGACTACAAAATTTTCATTCCTGAAATGGAATTTGAATATTTTGAGGAAGTAAGAAAGAAGTTTGATGAGGGTAATGCAATAGATGTTGACTACATGGATTTTAGTAACATATTTGACAAGGTCCCATATGACAGACTAGGTAGAAAAGTTTGAAATCCATGAGACACAGGGGAATATGGCAAGTTGGAGCCAAAATTGATTCACTGATAGGAAACAAAGAATAATGGTTGCACTTGTAGTATGGCGAACTGACCGAGGCTAGAGGCCAGTTCACCGAGGCCAGACGCCAGTTCTCTGACACCTCCTCCTACCGCCTCCTTGATCATGACCCGACCCCCGATCATCAAAACATCATCTCCCAAACCATCCACAACCTCATCACTTCAGGTGACCTCCCACCCACAGCCTCCAACCTCATCATTCCCCAACACCACACCGCCTGTTTCTATCTCCTTCCAAAATCCACAAACCTGACTGCCCTGGACGACCCATTGTCTCCGTGTGCTCCTGCCCCACCAAACTCATCTCCATTTATCTCGACTCCATTTTCTCCCCCTTGGTCCAGGAACTTCCCAATTATGTCCATGACATCACCCACACCCTCCACCTCCTCCAAAACTTCCGATTCCCTGGTCCCCAACACCTCATCTTTACCATGGACGTCTAGTCCCTATACACTTGCATTCCCCATGCAGAAGGCCTAAAGGCCCTCTGCTTCTTCCTATCCCGCAGGCCCGATCAGTCCCCCTCCACTGACACCCTCATCCGCTTAGCTGAACTCGTCCTCACTCTTAACAACTTCTCCTTCAATTCCTCGCACTTCCTACAGACAAAGGGGGTGGCCATGGGTATCCGCATGGGCCCAAGCTATGCCTGCCTCTTTGTAGGATATGTGGAACAATCTCTCTTCCAAAGCTACACTGGCCTTATCCCCCACCTCTTCCTCCGTTACATCGATGACCGTATCGGCGCCGCCTCGTGCTCCCACGAGGAGCTCGAACAGTTCATCCACTTCACTAACACCTTCCACCCAGACCTTAAGTTCACATGGGCCATCTCTGCTACCTCTCTCTCCTTCCTGGACCTCTCTGTCTCCATCTCTGGCATCCACCTGGAAACCGATATCCATTTCAAGCCTACCGACTCCCACAGCTACCTAGAATACACCTCCTCCCATCCACCTTCCTGCAAAAATGCCATCTCCTATTCCCAATTCCTTCGCCTTCACTGCATTTGCTCCCGAGATGAGGCATTCCACTCCCAACATCCCAGATGTCCTCGTTTTTCAAGGATCTCAACTTCCCCTCCACAATGGTTGAAAACGCCCTCGACTGTGTCTCTCGCATTTCCCGCAACTCATCCCTCACACCCACTTCCCGCAATAACAACCAAAACAGAATCCCCCTCGTCCCCACGTACCACCCCACCAACCTCCAGATTCAACGTATCATCCTTCGACACTTCCACCATCTGCAATCTGACCCCACTACCAAAGACATTTTTCCCTCCCACCCTTATCTGCTTTCCAGAGGGACCACTCTCTCCGTGACTCCCTTGTCCGCTCCATACTCCCCGCTAGCCCCACCACGCCCAGCACTTTTTCCCTGCAACCGCAGCAAGTGCTACACCTGCCCCTACACCTCCCCCCTCACCCCCATCCCAGGCCCTAAGAAGACCTTCCGCATCAAACAGATGTTCACCTATACATCTGCTAATGTGGTATTCCGTATCCGCTGTTCCCGTTGTGGCCTCCTCTACATCGGGGAAACCAAGCAGAGGCTTGGGGACCACTTTGTGGAACACCTACGCTCGGTTCACAACAAACAACTACACCTCCCAGCTGCGAACCATTTCAACTCCCCCTCCCACTCCTTGGACGACATGTCCATCCTGGGCCTCCAGCATTGCCACAATGACGCCACCCGAAGGCTGCAGGAACAGCATCTCATATTTCACTTGGGAACCCTGCAGCCCAAAGGTATCAATGTGGACTTCACAAGCTTCAAAATCTCCCTTACCCCGACCGCATCCCAAAACTAGCCCAGCTCATCCCCACCTCCCTAACCATTCCTCCCACCTCAAGCCCCATCCCTATCTCCTACCCACTAGCCTCATCCGGCCTCCTTGACCTGTCCATCCTCCCTGGACCAACCTATCCCCTCCCTAACTCCCCACCTACATTCACCTTTACTGGCTCCAACCCCGCCTCTTTGACCTGTCTGTCTCCTCTCCACCTATCTTCTCCTTTATCCATCTTCTATCCACCTCCCCCTCTCTCCCTATTTATTTCAGAATCCCCCTCCCCTCCCACATTTCTGAAGAAGGGTCTCAATCCGAAACGTCAACTTTCCTGCTCCTATGATGCTGCTTGTCCTGCTGCATTCATCCAGCTCTCCACCTTGTTATCTCAGATTCTCCAGCATCAGCAGTTCCTAATATCTTTGTAATGGTTGACGGATATTTTTGCAAATGGAAAGTGACTTCCAAGTGTGTTCCACAAGGCTATATTTTGGGTGCCTTGCTTGCTGTGGTATACTTATTAACGAATTAGATTGAAATTCAGGAAGCATGATTGGGAAATATGTAGACAACACAACAATTGTCTAGGTCACTGAAGTAAAGAGGATGGATAGCTGTTGACTGCAGGAAGATATCAATAACTGAGTTCAATGGGTGGAAAAGTTGCAAATTGAATTAAACCCACACAAGTGTAAGATTATGTATTTGCAGCACATAAACAAAGCAAAGAAATGTACAATAGAAGGAAGGACGCTGAAAGGGGTAGAGAAAGTGAGATACAATGGAGTGCACACCCACAGGCCCCTGAAGGTAGCAGGATAGGTAGGTAAGGTGGAAAAGAAGGCATTTGGGATATTTTCCTCATTGGGAGAGGTATTGGGCACAAGAGCAGTATGTAATGTTGAAAATATATCAGACACTGGTTAGGCCACAGCCAGAGATTTGTATACAGGAAGGATATAACTACTTTAGAAAGGGTATAGAGGAGGTATACACAAATGTTAAAAGGGTTTGAAAACAGCAAGTATGAGGAAAAGTTGCACAGTCTAGGTTTGTTTTCCTTAGAACATAGGACGCTGAGGAATGACTTAATCAAGGTGTACAAAATAATTAGGAGCTTGGATTGAGTAGACAAAGTAGACTTGTTTCCCATGCAGAGATGTCAATTAATAGGGGGTACAGATTTGAGGAGATTAGTCAAAGCATTAAACGGGGCATGCAGTACGTTTTCACCCAGAATGTGGACTTTAAATTTTTCTGCCCAGTCTGCCATGTGGGACCACGTCAAATATGTCACCAAAATCCATGTAGTCAACGTCTACTGCACTATCCTCATCAAACCTCTTTGTTACTTCTTCAAATTATTCAAATCCCATTTCAGGGATGGAAATTTTCTGGTCACCTTGTCAACATTGATAGGAATTTCAGTGATTGCTGAGGCAGGAACAACAATTCCAGAATCTGGAATTAGAATGGATGGCTTTACTCAGCTGGCATAGACTCAAGAACTGAATGGCCTCCTTCTGTGTCATTGAGTCATAGAGTCCTACAGTATGGAGACAGGCCCTTCAGCCCAAACTGGTCCATGCTGACCAAAATGTCCATCCGTGCTAACCCCAATTTCCCTGCACTTGGCCCATATCCTTCTAAACCTTTCCTTTCCATGTATTCGTCCAAATGTCTTTTTAATGTTGTTAATGTACCCGCATCGACCACTTCTGCTGGCAGCTCATTCCATACGTGTACCACCCTCTATGTAAAAAAGTTGCCCCTCAGGTTCCTAAGTATTCTTTCCCCATTTACCTTAAACTGATGCCCTCTAGTCCTCGATTCCCCAACCCTGGGAAAAAGACTGAGGGCATTCACCCTTTCCATGCCTCTCATGATCTTATACACTTCTATAAGATATCCCCTCAGTCTCCTTCGCTCTGAAGAAAAATGTCCTGGATTGTCCAACCTCTCCCTACAACTCAGCCCCTTGAGTCCTGGCAACATTCTTGTTAATTTCTTCTGTACTTTTTCCAGTTTAATAACATCCTTTCTATAGCAAGGTGACCAAAACTGAACACAATACTCCAAGTGCAGCCTCAACAACATCCTGTACAAGTGCAACATAACTTGCCAACTTCTATACTCAATGCCCTGACTGATCAAGGCCAGTGTGCCAAAAGCCTTCTTCACTGCCCTGTCTACCTGTGACTCCACTTTCAGAGATCTATGCACCTGAACTCCAAGGTCCCTTTGTTCCACTACACTCCTTAAGGCCTACCATTCACCATGAAACTCCTACCGAGACTTGACTTTCCAAAATGCAACACCTCACACTTATCTATATTAAACTCCACTTGCCACTTCTTGGCCCACTTCCCCAGCTGATCAAGATCCTGCTGCAATTTCTGATAACCTTCCTCACTGTCCATAATACCACCTATTTTACTGTCATCCGCAAACTTAATAATCACACATTGTACATTCTCATCCAAATCATTGATACAGATTACAAACAGCAATGGGCCCAGCACTGATCCCTGAGGCACACCACTAGTCACAGACCTCCAGTCTGACAAACATCCTTCCACTATTACTCTATGCTTCCTACCATTAAGTCAATTATGTATCCAATTTGCCAGCTCTCCCTGGATTCCATACAATTTAACCTTCCCGAGCAGCCTACCATGTAGAAACTTATTAAAGGCCTCACTGAAATCCATATAGACCACATCTACCGCCCTTCCCTCATCAACCTTCCTGGTCACTTCATCAAAGAACTCTAACAAATTTGTGAGGTATGACCTCCCACGCATAAAGCCATGCTGACTACTCCTAAGCAAACCCCTGTCTTTCCAAATGCATGTATATCTTATCCCTCAGAATCTTCTCAAGTAACTGTGCTGTAATCCTTCTGTCATTCTATGAAAGGTAGCAGTTGTCCTTACTGAGTTCAAATTGAACCTGACAGAAAAACCAACAACATTAAAATAGCCACAGGAAACAAAGGTCTCCATAGACTGATCACATCATGGATGGTGGAGACAACTGTAAAGGTCCAAACAAAACTTGGCCTAGTATGGAATTACAGTTGAGTTAAGCTTCATTTTCTCATACTCCACCTGAAATTTATATTTTACAGATAGTGACCTGAGGAGATGATGGATCAGACTGTGAGCAGCTGAAGGTATGGATCTCGAATGTGACTTTTCAAAAGCAGAAATAGTTGACAAAGACATTGAGATGTGGTTGTCTCTACCCCAGTAGAAGCATATCAAAAAGAAGGTTATGAATTGGAAAGACTGCTAAAAAGTAGAAAGAAGTATGAAACAACACTTATGATGTAAACAGTGTTTAAGGCACTGTAATTGGCAGGCAATTCAAATGAAGTTGGTAAATCATGTGGACACTGCAGTCTGATATATAAAGGCAGAAATTATACAGCTTTCCATAACATACACAAGGCATGTAGCACCAGAAGACACTTGAAACACCTGTGCAGGAAACCAGATGGCATAACATCCATGACCAGATACAGATGGCAAAACAGGTATGGCATACCAACACATAAAGGAATCATGTCAAATATCACGAGCAGCAAATCCACAAAATGACCAGCCAGTGGCAAGGCTGGACGATTAGGACGACCAGGGGATTCACACACAATGCCAGTCATTCCATGCAGTCAACATTACAGAATGTACTGGTGCCTTACTATCATCCAAAATCTTTGACATTATTCATATTGAATACCCATATGAGCGTGAGAATCATAATCTGTGGATGTGTGAGGATAAGCATTTCAGTGAGAGTGGGGCAGAAGAAGAAATAGGTGTGGTACCAGTGGAAATACTACAGAATTGGAAACACAGGTTGAATGATTTGACACTCAGTTCAGTTAAACAAGATAATATTCAAGGGCAGACATAGCTTATTTGTGTCAAGCTGATGGGACCTGAGCTGGGGCAGGTTGGAAATCATGGGATTGCAGATGTCCTACTGAATTTAACATTTAACACATCCTTATTCATTATGTTTCTCACTTGCCAGGTGGCTAAATTGACAGTTATTGGATGTTAAACTACATTTAAAAATGCTTTGTCATATAAATTCAGCTCCTGACTCTCAGAAGTCAGTTCACCATTGACAAGGCACGATTCAGGACCATGATGGAATACTCCCCATTTGCTTGGATGACTGCACCAACAATACTCAAGGAGCTTTACATTATTCAGAATAACGCAGCCTGCTTGAATAGCATCCTGTCAACTACCTTAAACATTCAATCTCTTCATCACTGATGCCCAGTGGCAGTATTTACTATCTACAAGATGCACTGCAGTAGCTCACCACATTTGCTGAGTATTTTATTAGCCTATCACTATGACAACCTCTTTCAAACTGAAAAAAACTCTACTACCTAGAAGGACAAGGACAGCAGATGCATGGGAGCAAGTTCTCCCCCAAGTTACTCACTACGCAGATGGAATTGCATCACCATTCCTTCATTCGCATTGGATCAAAATCCTGGAACTCCCTTCCTAATAACACTGGGTGTACCTACCCACTATGGATTGTAGATGTTTCAGAAGGCAACTCTTAAGGGTATGGTGGAATGGCAGTAGATTCCAGTCTTGTCAGTGATGCCAACATCATGTGAACAAATAAATGTAAAGATACCATGGAAATAAGGAAAAGCATTCAACAGCTGATTAGTAAAGTAAGAATAAAAAGAGGAAACCATTAGATAAGAGAATACTTGTCAAGTTTAAGATAAAACGTTAAACTATTTGCAGGCACATTTGGAATGGTTTAACTAGCTAAGTAAAGGTGAAAGCCCATTTCATGTGGTCTTTCATCACAAAAATGAAGGATGGAAACCACCAAGAACTTGCCATATTGAAAGCAATTAATGAGGTAAGAATCATCTTTTATCCATGTTGGAGAATTTCAAAGAAATATATTTTAAAATACATTTTAAATGTTGTACATTTGGAAAATAACATTATCTTCAGGATGTTGCTTGGAAAATATCAAAATGGTGACAATGAACCTATAAAAAGTTCAAAATATATTCCACATTGCCATCTGGTGGCCAGATTGTGTAATCAGCCTATGTTAGGTTTATATCGGTAGTTTTCAACGAGCTGGCTTTTGTACTAAAAGTAACAGCAAGGTTGTAAAACACAGCCATGTTTGGTGACAGCACATTTTATCAAAACATGAAAACAGTATAATCTGCATAGAGTTGCCCTACTCATGCATAAGCTGCACCATAGTGGAAATGTAGTACCTTGGCATCAAAATAATGAAGCAGATGAAATCGGGGTACGTACGTGAATAATAAGAAATAGTGTCATTTAAATGACAGGCATCCACTAAACATGTCAGATGGAGCTAGAGTTTGCCATTCACTTGCAAGTGAATATTTAAAAGCAGGATAAATTTTCATTACTACCAAACAACCTCTTTGCCACTGAAAATTAACTTTTATAGGTGTGGAGTTACAGTCTTCAAGTTTTACAGTCCTTCAGGCTTTAATGATTCCTTTTCTTCCTAATCCTTTTAATCTCTTCTTTTCCTTTCCCTATTTCTGTATGGTGTGATTTGGCATTGCATCAATTAATATTACATTTCTCGGATCAGACAACCCAGCTCAACAAGATTTATCATTCTGATTAAAGAGATTTATATATGTTCTGTTCTCACACATCCCAAATCTCTAGTAAAATGGAGATTTTGGATTTGCAAGATGTCTGTGCAAAAGCCTATAGAAAATCTTTTATCAAATATAGTATAATAAACAGCTAATGCCATTATTTCACTGTTGACTGCAAATCTGTATCGTTATAAATGTAACCATAGGACATTAAAAATTCCAATACATCCAACATATTGTTCCATACTTTGTAACAAGAGGGAAAATTCACATCATGGGAAAAAGGTGACTTGCCTTCATCATTATTCTGATTCCGTTTGCATTCCAGCAGTTTCCACTCTCCACCATTAAGTTCCCCTGCCTCCCTCCCACAGCACCAGTCCCCTGAAAATCCCCTGCCCTACTAATGTTTAGTCAGTGGACCCCTCGGACTAACTGTGGCCCACCCTCTTGAGAATCTTAGCCAAGCATCCCTGAACCATGAGTGACAAGACACTCCCCAACATATATCTGTGCAGGTTCTGGACTGTGATTGCTCAACCTCTTGGATTGACTCAACAGGACCCTCAGGGTTTACCATGACTCAGTAGAGATATGGGGTTTCCTGACTGGGGGCGCCCTGATAGGATGTCTGACCATGCCAAGCCTCTGGACTGATGTTGGAGCTACCCTTGATTTATTGTGCAGGAACCCCCTTGTCTGAAGAATGTTTCCCTGGATATCAGTAGGACCACTTAGACTTTGACATGTGGCTGTCTGCTTGAAACATGTGTAATGCATTTGTCATGAATGTGGCTGTCAAATGACACAGATGTGAGATTGATGTAGCAATAATGCATACAGCAAAATAGTCACTCACTTGACTGATGACTGCTAACAACCACAGCAAGCTGCCTGGTTTTGTTCAGCACCAAGGTCATATAGCAGTTCTATGAGTACTTAAGCTCTGGTTGAGGTGCCAACCTGCTGGAAGTCATAGCGTGGCAAGGCTGCTGTCAGCATTGATGCTAAGTAGATGCTGAGCAAGTAAGCATAAAGACAGCAAAACAGCAGCTCTGACATATGACCCTGGCCCAGTTTGTGTGCTGGGAGCCTATCCAAGCACACAAAGTGCCTTTGCAGCAACATATCAATGATAGTTGTTAGTGTGTTTGAAAGTGGAGAAGTCATAAATGTTTACAGCACAGAAAAAGGGCCTTCAGCCCACCAAGTGTGTATCAGCCCATCAAGGGTGTAAGGACAAGCATCTAACTATTCTAATCCCATTTTCTAGCACCTGGATCATATCTATGTGTGCCATGGCACTGTTAGCTGCAAATCTGTTATGTGAGTTTCTGCCTGTACCACCCTTTCAGGCAGTGAGATTCAGATTCCCACCCTCTGTTTGAAAGTTTATTTCCTTACATCCCCTTTCAACTCCTGCCCCTCACCTTAAATCTATGTCCTCACCAAGGGGAAAAGTCGCTTTCTGTCTATCCTATTTATGCACGTCCCCCCACCATTATTTTATACCTCTCAATCACGTTGTCTCCTCAGTCTCCTCTGTTTCAAGGAAAACAACCCCAGTCTGTCCAATTTTTCTCCAGATCAGGCAACATCCTGATAAATCACCTCTGCACCCTCTTCAGCATAATCACATTCTTCCAATAATGTGGATTCCAGAACTGCACAGAATACTCTGTGGCCAAACCAACATTTTATACAGTTCAAGCTTAACTTCCCTGCTCTTAAATTCTATGCCTCAACTAATAAACACATGCACCCTATATGCCTTGTTAAATACTTTATCTACCTGTCCCATAAACTTAAGGGACCTTTCAACATGCACACCAAGGTCCCTCTGATACTCAGTGTTTTCCAGGGTCCTACTGTTCATGTATTCCCTTACCTTGTTTGTCCTACTCAAGTTCATCATCTCACATTTATTTGGATTAAATTCCATTTGCCACTGATTGATTTCCAACCAGTCTGTCTCTATTCTCCTGTAATCTAAGGCTACCTTACTCACAATTATCAACCCACCAATTCTCATATCATCCACTGACTTACCAATTAAGCTGCCCACATTCTGAATCATTTATATTTACCACAAACAGCAACAGTTTTTTACTGGCAGTGGATCAGAGATGAGCCACGATGTTGTGGAGACGTTGGACGTCAGCATTCATGGACATGTGGTGCCACCACTCATGAAGCAGGCTTGAAACATTGGTTCTGGGTGGCAGTCTGAAGCAGCAAGCAGCGAGTTGTAGCTCTGGCTTTTATGTTGGGAATTCTCAGCACCTAGTTTCTATCTGCTCCACTGTAAGATTTGAAGCTGCATATTAATGAAGTGAGATTTGGTGCTAATGAGGGTGATAACAAGCAATAATTCCACATCTTGCTGGTTCTCAGCAGACGTCTTATCTCAATGTCTGGAATTCTGTTGGAAAATACGACAAGATGTCAAGATCGGCCTTGATGGACTTCTAATTTGATTCTTAGAGATTTCTCACTACAGCAAACATTGTTCAGGACCCTATGAGATTCCTCCCATAGCGTTTTGTTTAATCTTGAGGCAGTAAATACTTAAAATATTGTACGTTGTTTGCACTTACTGCAAGTTGTGTAAACAAACATTTCCACAAACACTCACTCATTCCACCGTCGATGTTCAGTAGCAGCAGTGTGTACCACTTACAAGATGCACTGCAGAAATTCACCCAGGGGTTCTTAGATAGCACCAACCAGATCCCCAATCAATGCCATCTAGAAAGGCAAGGACAGCGGATACAAGGGAACACCAGCATCTGCACGGTCCCCTCCAAGGCATCGCCATCCTGACGACTTATATTGTCATCCCTTCACTGCCACCGAGTCAAAATCCTGGAACTCCCTCCCTCACAGTATTGTGGGTCTACCAAAAGCAAATGGACTATAGTGGTTCAAGAAAGCAGCTCACCACCACTTTCTCAAGGGCAAGTAGGGACGGCCAAGCCAGCAATACCCACATCCCGTGAATGAAGGAAACAAAACAAACAAAAAAAAAGATTAACAGGTACTAATATGCAAATAGATATAAGATATATAAAGATATATATCTTTATTATATCTTATTATATAAGATATAATAAAGAACTAAGATGCTTAAACCAGATATTCCCTCAGCTGGAGGAAGGCAGCCTTGGGATCTTATCAGGAGAAGCAGCGTTGTAGATTTAAACAGCGTGCAAGATGTTATCAAGAATCAAGCAGCAGATATAGGATAAACAAAGGACAACAGCTGAAAAAGTGTCAGCAATGTCATCTGAGTGTGAAGCAGTACCATTAAGTTACAGGTAAATAGTCTGTTGGATTATGCTTCCAATGCTTAATGTTTAACATTCAGTTTGGGTGTTAGCTGAACAGTTAGCCTTAAGGCTAACAAGAATCTTGAAATAAATTTATCCATAAAATATCTTGACCAGGACACAGCTGAGAAGTTTATGCATCCGCACTGCATTGTATGGGAGTTTGTAGCCAGTCCTATGCATTTGAGTCTGATATTCAAACACCCAGTTAGATCACATCTAGAGTATTGTCTTAAGTTCTATGGCACAAAATCTGAGGAAGGATATACAGTACTGACCTTGGAGCAAGAGCCATATAGATTTACTAAACTGACCCTAAATTACAAGGAGAGATTACACAAATTGAGATTATACATTGTAAAATTTAGAAGATTAAGGGATGATTTAATTAATAGATATTGAAAGTGTAGGTACAAGCCTAGGAACAGGAGTAGGTCATTTAGCCTGTCAAGCCTGCTCCACTATTTAATAAGATCATGTCTGATTAAACATCTCAATGCTTTTCGGCACAGAAATCAATTCAGCCAGTTGGTCAATACAGCACTAGGGGATGTAGCATCAAAATTAGAGCTGGGCATTTGCAAGAACTAAGTTATGAAGTACCTCCACACACAAATGATGGTGGATCTGATGAACTTTCTTCCACAAATGGCAGCTCATGCCAGGTTAATCATCTTTGAAATTGAAACTATGAGATTTCTTTTAAACAAATGTGTCAAGGAAAGGGATGGGGGAAAGAAAATGCATTAAGAAGTATGGGTCTGTATAATTCTGTCACAGGTAAGCCATGATCTCACGAAAATTGAGAAACATATGGAAGAAGCTAAATCGCCTATTGCCATCTTACATTTCCACAAATGCCATTTGGCCATCATTCATCTAGAAAATGCCTAGCCCTTCCCCACTGTAGCATCTAATTGTTTCCAAAATGATTCTAACTCTTTTCCTCTATCTGAAAGTCCTTTTCATTCATTCATAATTTGTTACATGAAAAACAATGACATGACATCAGCTCTAAAATTACTTTTTACTGTTGTGAATTGATGTCCATTTTTATTGGTTTCATAATTTAAAGGATAGCCAAGTTTAGTTTTCCAGTCCTTTAAGTGTCTGATAAGATTATCTCGCTAATATTTCCTTTCCATGCAGAAAGTTTCAAGCTTCTCCAGTCTTTCCTTTGATCAAAGTGAAAGTCCATCAAAATTTTTTCTAATCAGTTTTCTTATGAATAGTAGTGCATTAGGTGAACATCAAAATTTGAATGCATTAAGACATCCAATGCCAAATTTCAAATGCAAAGATTAAAAGAATGTGGTTGAAATGTCCAGTATCATTTAGGATTGACACAGAATGCTGTAACAAGCATACCAAACATTGGTCCTTTCTTGTAAGAGAATTTTTGATCTTAGGAAAAAAAAAAGTTTTGTTATCTTCTTTAATGTTCGTTCTTTTGTTTCTTATGTGAAGCAAACCACAATAGGTACTTTAAATAATCATGCTTGATCCAGAATAATAATGTCTCAGAAACTCTGTTTGGCAACTGGCTTAAAAGTAGAAATGAATGAACATCTGGAGGTATAAACTCATTTGTAAGCAGATGGGCGCTCATCTGCATGAACAGACATGGCACCACAGGCAGTGATGTTGTTATTACCATAACACAGATGCATTCAATAGAAAAATCAAAGCAACAGTATATTAACAGTTAAAAGACTGTTGGTAAGTCTCAAGTCTGCTTCAGATATTTACAATGGCTTATGAGTCTTGAATTATATTACTAAATAGGATGGTTATGGTGTCTCTTGGGAGCGCATAGAGTTGGTAACCCAGAATGGACCTGATAAACAAAGTCTTGCCAAAAAAGTTAATCACATTAATATGAATACTTTTGGTAGGAAATGTAAGTTGCAAAGTTAGTCCAGGCAAATTTTTCACATGTGAAAAGCACAGGAACAAAGAAATGTAACCATTTTTACATGCTAAAAATGCTATATAAATGTAATCTGTTGTTGTTGGACTGCCAAAACAACGTTAGAATCAATATGAGAGGGTGAATTTCTTAAGAAGGAGCATATCCTACAAACTGGAGTATATTTTTGTCATGATATCACTAAAACTTATGAATTCAAATAAAGAACAGCACCTAGTCCTTTGTCATAATAGCAGTTAGTAACTTAACTTTATTGTGCAAATATTAAATAATTTAAAATAATTTAACATTATTACATTTTAAAGCATTTCCCACCTTCAACTCATTTAAATAGTAAAAGCTGGATGATAAAAAGAATTATTTTATCAGCTGTAATTTCTGGATTTATTGGTGTTACAAAAATCTTTTGTGGAGTTTATAAAGTCTAGAGCTTTTCAGAACTTGAAAGAAATGGAATATCCTTAGTATACATTCAGTGGCAGTTGTAAATGATAAGGGCTGTTTTACACTGTAAATGGCTTAAAATGGTTGGTTAGTTTAGTTGGCTGCCTGGCTGGTTTGCAATGCAGAAAGACACCAACATGCGGGTTCAATTCCTGCACTGGCTGAGATTACCATGAAAGAGTCTTCTTCTCAACCTCTGCCCTTGCTAGAGGTAACAAGCGTGGGGCTGGATGAACACAGCAGGTCAAGCAGCATCATAGGAGCAGGAAAACTTGACGTTTCGGGCCTAAACCCTTCATCAGAAATGGGGGAGGGGAAGAGGGTTCTGAAATAAATAGGGAGAGAGGGGGAGGCGGATAGAGGATGGATAGAGGAGAGGATAGGTGGAGAGGAGGCAGACAAGTCGAAGAGGCGGGGATGGAGCCAGTAAGGGTGAGTGTAGGTAGGGGGGGTAGGGAGGAGATAGGTCAGTCCAGGGAGGACGGACAGGTCAAGGGGGCGGGATGATGTTAGTAGATAGGAGATGGGGGTGGGGCTTGAGGTGGGAGGAGGGGATAGGTGAGAGGAAAAACAGGTTAGGGAGGTGGAGATGAGCTGGGCTGGTTTTGGGATGCGGTTGGGGGAGGGAAGATTTTGAAGCTTGTGAAATCCACATTGATGCCATTGGGCTGCAGGGTTCCCAGGCTGAATATGATTTGCTGTTCCTGCAGCCTTCGGGTGGCATCACTGTGGCATTGCAGGAGGCCCAGGATGGACATGTCGTCTGAGGAATGGGAGGGGGAGTTGAAATGGTTTGCGACTGGGAGGTGCAGTTGTTTGTTGCGAACTGAGCGCAGGTGTTCTGCAAAGCGGTCCCCAAGCCTCCGCTTAGTTTCCCCGATGTAGAGGAAGCCACAACGGGTACAGCGGATGCAGTATACCACATTGGTAGATGTGCAGGTGAACATCTGCCTGATGTGGAAAGTCTTCTTGGGGCCTGGGATTGGGGTGAGGGAGGAGGTGTGGGGGCAGGTGTAGCACTTCCTGCGGTTGCAGGGAAAAGTGCTGGGTGTGGTGGGGCTGGAGGGGAGTGTGGAGTGGACAAGGGAGTCGCGAAGGGAGTGGTCCCTCCGGAAGGCAGATAAGGGTGGGGAGGGAAAGATGTCTTGGGTGGTGGGGTCTGATTGCAGATGGCGGAAGTGTCAGAGGATGATGCGTTGGATCCGGAGGTTGGTGGGGTGGTACGTGAGGACGAGGGGGATTCTTTTTTGGTTATTATTGCGGGGACGGGGCGTGAGGGATGTGTTACGGGAAATGCGGGAGACACAGTCGAGGGCGTTCTCGACCACTGTGGGGGGGAAGTTGCGGTCCTTGAAGAATGAGGACATTTGAGATGTACGGGAGTGGAATGTCTCATCCTGGGAGTAGATGCGGCGGAGGCGAAGGAATTGGGAATAGGGGATGGCATTTTTGCAGGAAGGTGGGTGGGAGGAGGTGTATTCCAGGTAGCTGTGGGAGTCAGTGGGCTTGAAATGGACATCGGTTTCTAGGTGGTTACCCGAGATGGAGACAGAGAGGTCCAGGAAGGATAGAGAAGTGTTGGAGATGGTCCAGGTGAACTTGCTAGAGGTGTTGTGACCCTCAGGATAAAACAAGTTTGTCTCTCTGGGACTACGGAGACTTTACTTTTCACTAGGAACTGAACTGAAATTGTTCATATGTAATTTTCTTAAAAGCCATTAGAGAGAATAGAGTTTTATTCCATCTCGCTAGGTTAGATCCGAGCCTATGCCACAGTGATATGAAAATAAAAGCGCAATATTGCAGAAAAGAGCAAAAGCAGATGCTGGAAATCTGAAATAAAATATAAAGTGCTGGCAAAACTGGCAACAACTATGGAGATAGAAACAGAGTTAGCACGTCAAATTCAAGATGATTCTTCTTCAGAACTAAAGTGAGGGAAACATATGATGTTAATTCGCATTTTGAAAACAAGAGGGAGCATCAGTTTGAATAAACAGTAAGGTCTGGGATAGACTAAAAGGTTAGAGAGATTAAAAGTTAAAGATGTCATGGAATAAAAGGCAAAGGCAGTGGTAATGATTGAAGTAATGAAACAAGATATTGGACCAAAGGAAGTGTCCATGGCACTTTTGTGTGAAAGCAAATGCAACAAAACAAGACACAGACTGCCAACTGACAAAAAGACAATGGAGGACAAAGTTCATGGACTTGATTACCTATCCAATCCAAACTGACTTCCAGCCAATCTAACTATTTTCACAAACCCACAAAGGACTACCTTACCCATCTTTTGCTCATCTATCCACTCACCAACAGATTTGAGACCATGAAAACTTCTCTGAATAAGACCGTTAATGTCAGAAAAATGTGGCATGCTCTCTCATTGACAATTTCCTCATATACTTGAGATATTGTTTGGGGTTGGTTGCATTGATCCATCACCATTGCAACCAGGATCAGAAATCTCAGTTAAAATAATGAAACCTGGTTGGGACATAGAAATCTTTGTGAGCAGCAATGCAATGCACGCAATCAACAATACTAATGGAAAGAAGACAGAAATTGCTGGAAAACAACCAGCAGATCTGTGGAGAGAAAGCAGAGTTAATATTTTGGATCTGGTGTTCTGAGGAAGGGTTAGTGAAACTAAAAGCAGAGTTAATCATAGAATCCCTACAGTGTGGAAACAGGCCCTTCGGCCCAACAAGTCCACACCAAACCTCGGAGCATCCCACCCAGACCCATCCCCCTATAACCCACCTAATCTACACCTCCCTGAACGCTACGGGCAATTTTAGTATGGCCAATCCACCTAAACTGCACATCTTTGGACTGTGGGAGGAAACTGGAGCACCCGGAGGAAACCCACAGACACAGGGAGAATGTGCAAACTCCACACAGACAGTCGCCCGAGGTTGGAATTGAACCCGGGTCCCTGGTGCTGTGAGGCAGCAGTGCTAACAACTGTGCCACCATGTTAGCGTTCAGGTTCACTAAGCCTTCCTCAGAACACCAGATCTGAAATGTTACTCTGCTTTCTCTCTTAAGATGCAACCAGACCTGCGGAGTTCCTCCAGCAATTTCTGTTTTTGTTTCAGGTTTCCAGCACCTGCAGTTCTTTATTTTTGTTTCTTCAATACCAACATGGAAAACAGGAAAACATATACATGGGCATATGTAAGTAAAAATGTTCCTTTTTCTTTTATAGGTTATGAGGTGTTGCCAGCAAGGCCAGCATTTATTGCTTATCCTGAATAGCTGTTGGACTAAGAGCTGGCTGGGCCATTTCAGACAGAAGCTAAGATTCAGCTACTTTGCTGGGGATCTAGTGTCACATGTAGAGTAACCATTTTTTGTTTAGAAGTGAAAGCTTGTTTCACTTCTACTTCTTTCAGTTTAAGTGGGAGTTTGAATTTAGTGTAAAAATTACTGCTCTGGTTTCTCTCTAAATTTCCGTTTCTTTGCTTTTGGACAACAGCAATCCAGTATCCTGTCAGTCACACTAACTCTAGATTTCTTGTTTCTTCTGTTCAAATACCACTTCATTTGGTCTTGCACCATGAGACTTCTTGTCATTTAATTTCTCCTGCACTCAATACTGTTAGAGACCTTCCCTTTCGATCTTCTTTCATACATCTCTTTCAGTTGTCCAAAACATTTGTATTTCCAACATTACCCAATTCTGATGTAAAGTCATGGATGTAAAATGTTGGTTAGAATTTTATAAGGGACCCAGTGATATGGACTATAGTACAATTTGTGGTAGAACTGGTTGAGAAGTCCAGTAAGGCCAACCTCAATTTTGGGAGCATCTCACTCCACCCTTTATGCTTTTCACAAGGGCATAGTGGGTTCCTCACTAGGGAACTGTGAGTTGCCAACTAAGCGGGAATTTGGTTGTTAAATGTTTTGTTAATGACCCAACTTACCTTATTAGTACTGGCTGCCCCCAGTTGGGGAGGCGATGGCCTAGTGGTATTAACACTGCACTGTTAATCCAGAGACCCAGATAATGTTCTGGGGACCCGGGTTTGAATCCCACCACTGCAGATGGTGGAATTTGAATTCAATAAATATCTGGAATTAAGAACCTAATGATGACTGTGAATCCATTGCCAGTTGTTGGGAAAAGCCTATCTGGTTCACTAATGTCCTTTATGGAAGGAAACTTACATCCTTACCTGGTCTGGCTTACATGTGACCCCAGACCCACAACAATGTGGTTGACTCTTAACTGCCTTCTGGCTAATTATGGATGGGCAATAAATGCTGCCTTGCCAGCAACGCCCTCATGCCGTGAATGAATAAAGGAAAAAAAAATAGGTTCCATCCTTGAGTCAGTTCGCAAGTCAATTTGTATGCGAGTTGGAACAAAATTATATAAAATAGCCGTTTGTAAGAGCAAGGAATGTTTGCATGCCAGATCTTTAAAATTACACCCTGGCATAAAATCACTTTCCTAAGTATGAGCGTTTGTAGTTCAGGGACACCCTATATTGCTTTCAATATTACCAAACATGCTAGGCCTCAACAAAATGGCACTTACAAATCAGAGCAGGTACATGGTGAATGCAGCTTACCGTTTGCTCTAAAGGACCTCTATTTTCCATGTGACCAAACTGCATCCCAGGTCATGATCCATGGGCACCAATCATATGCACCCCTTGTCCATGGTCATTGTTTCTCTCCACAGATGTTACCTGAGTTTCTCTGGCAATTTTTTTTTGGCCAGTGTGCTTGTGCCTGATTTGGCAGGATATGGATGTTTCAGCATCCTCGCAGGATACGGTTCCAGTTCTCTCTGTGGGCAAGGATCTGTCCTTGTATGGGGTCAGCAGCCTAGTATCAGACATACTTCCACTGTTATAGGCTGTCTTCTCCCTGGTTTGGACCAGGCTGCCAGGGTCTAAGGGCTTGGCTTGGAACAGCACTCCCATCCTTCGCACCACCCTGTCCACCTGGATCTCCAGCACCCTGTCAGTCAATCACACAGCCATATTGCCATTCTCTAACATCTTCAGCATATGTCCTTGACTCAGCAGGGAAACTGTGGAGTACCAATGCTCATCCAGGTGCCCAATGGCCTTTACAAGATGGCACGGGTGCAAGAGGTGCCAGTCTTTCAGCAAACATCTGCTCAGTGGCAAGTTGTATTGGGGAGGGCATGTGGTTGGATGGGGCTGGAGTTGGCCGTGATGAACACCATAGGAGTGGGGCAGGCGGTTAATGAGGGGAGTTTGATAAGAAAACCCAAAAGGCCTCGTGGTGGAAATCCCTCCAAAAAACTCAATACAACTTGGACTTAGCCAAAGAAATGTAAGATTCAGTCAGTTAACTCTATTTATCACCATACCTACTCAGCATTTCCAGCATTTTCTATTTTTATTGCTATTATCGATGCTTGGTTTACAGTCCTGGAATTCTAGTATGTTATAAAGTGAGTAGTAAAGGCTGGACTATAGTGGTTTGTCTGCTATGTGTTAGGAACTTCCTGTTACACAAATTCCATTCTTCTCAGCTGTTGCTGGCTGCTACTACCTATGAGTCCTTTATTTCAAACTACAAATAGACTTGGTGCATTGAAGGCTATCTGAAGATTTTTTTAAGTGTGAATATCCATAGTTTCTAGACACAACTCTTTTGGTTACTTTTGGTTGTCCACTTGTACAGTTTCATTAAAGATCATCCCTGACCTGCATTTCAGCTCCAATTACTCACCTTTGCTTACTATCCCTTGATAGTTGACAAATAACTTGTAACTTATCTAAATTGAGGATAGAGCCTCAAGTCCATTATGAATGTCAGCCATTTATCATATGCTTGAAGCTGTCCAAAAATAATTTTCTCATAAAGCAGGAGTGAACATTACTACGTTACAATGATTTCTGAGATCTTTGAAATTGAAACTGGACTACTGTAGTCAGGGATTTCTTGATTATAATTAATATGATCATAATATCTCCTAAGTTCACTTCTCCATTTATTCCTGAATCAATCAGTTTCATTTGTGTAATTGGTCCAGTCTTAATTGCATGGATCCTACCTCCTGCATCCAGTCCAGTACAGATTTTCCAGCTTCTTGGTGCCACACATTATGGACAGAATCTGTCAATGCCACAGAGATCACTTTGCTCTTCACTTCTGCTTCCCGATGAATCATCTGCATTATAGAAAACACATTAAATGAGACCAAGTGCAATTGCAATAACTTCACACTTTCAATGAAGGTTACCCACCCATAGAGCAAAAAAATCTCCTACAATACAAAAGAATCACTGCTAATAAATGAAAAGCAATTGAAGAAGGAACTGTCCAATGAACAACGATAACATTTCATTATTATAGGAGATAATAATTGAACAAGATTTGTTGTTAAAATATAGTCTCAGTAATACACCCTCAGATGAGATATTTTAATGTTTCTCATTGTTAGTGTAAGTTCTTTTTTGCATGTTTTGGAATTGAATAATCAAACCTAACTATCCAATTTACGTTACTGTAAACTGCTCTTTAAAGATTGGCTTCACATAGATTGGGACACTAGTTATTAAGATTTATGCTTTCAACATAGAAAATAATATTTCAAAGAATTTTAACATTCCTGCGTTATAATACGTGCTTTCATAACATGGCCTTGGTGACATTCAAACACCATGGGAAAATTTTAATCCTGTTTGTCCAGAGCTATTGGAATTATGTTTAACACTCTGGTGTGGTTTACTCTCCATTAAATTGGGGAAATATTGCGATGTAAAACTGATACTCCATCCAAGTCTGTGAGTTGTTCTCTTGGTAGGTTGGATTCAATTACTAACTTGATAGCTGACAGTAACTTATCAAAATTGGATATGGAGCTTCAAGTTTACTGCGAATTCAGGCCATTTATTGTGTGCTTGAACCTGGCCATATTTTTACTATTTGCAATTCCATCTACAAACATCTAGTTAGAACTGTTTCTGTGGTTTGTTTTATCATTCAATATTCAAAAGGAAATGAGCAAGGTTATTCTTTGGTTATCTCAAAATGCAGTCTCCTTCCCAAGGAATCCATACAAAGAGAGGAGGTGGAATACCTATGCTTTTTTTTTATCTCTTCTCTCCTCACTTTCCAAGGCCCAAAAAACTCCTTCCAGGTAAATGATTTACATGTACTTATTTCAATAATTTGCTTCTCATAATGTGGTCTTCTTTACTTTGGGAGAATCAAATGCAGATCTGGTAACCTCTGTTCAGTCCACAAGCATGACTCCAAGTGTAAAATGATAGGCCTGTCATTTTAATTCTCCACCTTGCTCTCATACTGACATTCCTGTCTTCAAGTTGACTGTACTAATGAAGCTTAATGTAAGCCTGAAGAGCAGCACCTCATCTTTTAATTAAATAACATACAGTCTTCCTGACTCAATACCAAGTACAACAATTTCAGAACATAATATCTGCTCCCATTTTGTTTCCTTGGCATGTTTTTCCCTTTTTTTGGCTTTCAGAGAAGCACACCTGCTCTAGTTATACCTTTCATCCGTTTCTTTTGTTGACCCATTACCACTCCCTGTACTAGAAGACTAATATTTCTGTTTTCAACCTCTGCAATCTTTCACCCTGGCACAGACATTCCTTCTGCTCTTGTCCCACCCAACCTGTGCTTAAATTCTATCATATCTTTAACTTTTCCCAGTTCTGATGAAAATCAGACCTAAAATTATTTCTCTCACCATGGATGCTGTCATAACCTACTGCGCTTTTCCAGAAATTTCTGTTTTAATTTTGCTCAGGAAAAATTTGTGATGAACAGAGAGGAAAAATAGGCATAATTATCACCAAAACTTTCAAGATAGGAAGGTCAGGACAGAAGTAGGTTATTTAATTCCTTGAACATATTACAATATTCAGTGAGGTCATGCCTATTGTGCAAGCTAACTTCTTTTACCCACCTTTGCCCCAGATCTTCTATACCTTCAGTTAGCAAAAACCTACTAATCGCAGGTTTAACTAATTTCTAGAAGAGTTCCAAACTTGTACGACACTACAAGTAGAAAGATGACAAAGTTGAAAAAAATGATAATTTATTTCAGTCATAATCTCCCCATTTAATTACACACAGCACCTTGGCAGGCAATTACTAATTACAGATGACGGTAACCTATAGCATTCAGCTTTCCATTTCATGGATGGACAAAGGCTGATAGACAACATAGTTGAAATACTCTGCCTGTTTTCTCTAGAATTTTGACATTTCCCATGAGCAGTTTGACTTGCTGACAGTGAGGATTGATGATGAAACAATGACTTGTCCTCAGAGAATGTTTTCAATTGATCATAGAATCTCTTCTAATCCTGATATCTACATATGGAGCATATTCTGCTTTCTGATTAAGTACAAGTGTCTTGCATCTTCTTGAGTTTGCATTCTGTAGATGTTTTGGTAAATATTGTGAAAGCCTGTCACTGAGACAAAGCCCCATAGATGGTAATAGAGTAAGTGTCATACAGCATGGAAACAGACCCTTTGATCCAAATGGTCCATGCCAACCATGTTCCCAAACTAAACTAGTCCCACCTGTCTGCATTTGGCACATGTCCCTACAAACCTTTCCTAATCATGTACTTACCCAAATGTCTTTTAAATGTTGTAACTGTACCTACATCCAACACTTCCTCTGGCAGTCCATTCCACACATGAACCATTCCATGTAAAAATGTTGCCTCTCATATCCTTTTTAAATCTCTCTCCTCTCACCTTAGAAATATGCCCCCTAATTTTGAACTACTCACCTCAGAGAAAAGACTTTTGCTATTCAACTTATCTATGCCTGTCATGATTTTATAAATCTTTATAATGTCACCCCTCAACCTCCGATGCTCCACTGAAAAAAGTCCCAGCCTTTCCAGCCTATTTTTATAACTTAAACCCTCAATTCCTGGCAACATCCTGGGAAATCTTCTCTGAACCCTCTCCAGTTTAATACTATCTTTCCTATAGCAGAGTGGCCAGAACTGTACACAGTACTCCAGAAGAGGCCTCACCAATGTTCTGTATAACCTCAACATGACATCCCAACTTCTATATTCATAAAGGTCTCAGCAATGAAGGCAAGCGCACTAAACACATTCTTAACCACCCTGTTTCCCTGTGTCGCAAATTTCGAAGAATTATGTAATTGTACCCCTAGGTCTCTCTGTTCCACAACACTACCAGGGCCTGACCATTAATTGTATAAGTCTTGACCTTTGTTTGTTTTACCAAATTGTGATACCTTACATTTATCCAAATTAAACTGCATCTGCCACTCCTCAGCCTATTGAACCAATTGATCAAGATCTCTTGGTAATCTTAGGTAACCTTCTTCATTGTCCATTTTACCGCCAATTTTGCTGTCATCCACA
This sequence comes from Ginglymostoma cirratum, assembly GCA_024137785.1. Classification (NCBI taxonomy): domain Eukaryota; kingdom Metazoa; phylum Chordata; class Chondrichthyes; order Orectolobiformes; family Ginglymostomatidae; genus Ginglymostoma; species Ginglymostoma cirratum. The sequence goes on from JAHRHZ010000266.1 coordinate 41,150,726, forward strand.
CACTTACTAACCATGCCTCCTATATTCTCATCCAAATCATTTATACAAAAGACAAACAAAAGTGGACCCAGTACCGAACCTTGTGGAACACCGCTGGTCACAGGCCTTCAGTTCAAAAAACAACCCTTTACCTCCACACTCTGTCTTCACTACAAAACCAATTTTGTATTCAATTCGCAAGCTCACCTTGAATCCCATCTGATCTAACTTTACTAATTAATCTACCATGCAGAACCTAATCAAAGGTTTTACTAAAGTCCAATTAAACAACGTCTACAGCTCTGCCCTCATCAATCTTTTTGGTTACTTCCTCAATCAAGTTTGTGAGACAGGACTTGTTACGTCCTCAATCAAGTTTGTGAGACATGTGGTATTTTCAGTGTTGGAGCTGGTTTCCTTGAATTCTCGGAGCAGTAATTACTGTTTTATAAGCTATTGCATTGTTTTGGAACTTTGATGAAAAAATATCAAAACAACGGCATTTTAAAAGGAGGAAGAGAGATAAAGGTAGTGACCACATGGGAAGGGAATCAAGTGGGGAAATAAACCTGCATTGCTGTCTGACCCAGTAGTGAATCTGCACAGCTGATTGCCTCCGTTGTTTGATTTCAAGTGTCTCAGTTCATGCTTGGAAAATTAAAATCCCCCACTATTACAACCCGATTTTTCTTACATATATCTGAGATCTTTCCACATCAAGGTGATACTTCCTTTCTTATTTCTAATTTCAACCCATATATTGTTTCTGACTGATCCTTTAGAAATATCCTCTCTAATTACAGTAGAATTGCTTTTTTTAATCAAAAACGGCACTCCCTCTTCTCTTTTGCCTCCCTTTCTATCCTTCCCGCAGCATCTAAAACTTGGAACTTTGAGCTGTCGCTCCTGTCCTTCCCTCAGCCAGTTTCCGTAATAGCCATGACATCCCAACCCTATTTTCCGATCCATGCCCTGAGTTCACCAGACTTACTTGTAAGACCTTTGGCATTGAAATAAATGCAGTTTAATTCTTCATAGTTACCTCGTTCTCTGAATCGGTCTTGTCTGTCTTTTCCAATTGACTTGCTCTTTTCTCATTCAGAACTATCCTCATCTGTCTTTCTATTTTCATTGCTAATCAGGAATCCCTCAATCCACTCTCTTAAGTTTACAGGCTCCTGAAATAGAACTAACAAATCTCCCCACCAGGATATTGGTCTTTTTCCAGTTCAGGTGAAACCCTTCCCTTTTGAACAGGCCTTTTCAATCCCAGAAGAGATCCTAATGATCAAAGAACCTTAATCTCTGCGTATTGCACCACCTCTTCAGCCAATCATTTATCTGCCCTAATCTTTTATTCCTTCCATCATTAGAACTTGGCACTGGGAGTAAACCACAGATGATTACTTTCTAGGTTCTGTTTTTTAACCTTCTACCTAACCTCTTATATTCACTCTGCAAAGCCATAACCCTTTCCCTAATAATGTTATTCCTATGAATGTGTACAACAACTTCCGGCTTCTCACTCTCCTCTTTGACAATATGCTTCAAACATTTTGAAACGACCTTAATTCTGGCATCAGGAAAGCAAAATACTATCCTAGATTCACATTCACTGCCACAGAATCTCCTATCTGTGTGCCTGACAGGACAGTCCCCTATAGCGATTATTCTTTTAAATCTTAACAAACCCAACTCAACATAATATTCAGAGATAGTAGGAACTGCAGATGCTGGAGAATCTGAGATAACAAGGTGTAGAGCTGGACTAACACAGCTGGCCAAGCAGCATCAGAGGAGCAGGAAGGCTGACATTTCGGGCCTAGAAGAAGAACGTCAGCCTTCCTGCTCCTTTGATGCTGCTTGGCCTGCTGTATTCATCTAGCTCTACACCTTGTTATCTCAACGTAATATTCATTAGTAACGTTTCTCCTCCAGTAATATTTCAACAATCTCATTGTTTTCATTAAACAAATGTTAATGCTTACAGAAGGTACGGCCAAGGACCTCTATAGAAACATTCCTGGACATAGGCAGGGCATTCTCACTCATTAAGAACTGTTCTTCTGCCAAGATAGCAAAATTCTGCATGATTATGTGAGCTCATAATGGAAAAGAGAAGTTGAGACATATTGGAAATCTGCTGACTTGTCTTACTAATATTCACAAAAGTAGATTGGTCTACAAACTATTAGCATACATGTGCTTGCAGTCATACTTGAAGGCAATTTGCAAAGATATCCATTGGACTTGCATAAGGATGGTGCCCTGCCTGGTGATATATTGATAGGATTCATCCTCATGGCTCACTGCATCCATGCAAGCACAGACTGCCCAAGACATCACAAAACAATGTCACTTGACATCCTATTAACCTCTAAACGATTCTGCATAATATGCATAGGCTGCATGGTTTAGAAGGTTGCAACAACTAGTTTTAAACAAGTCTTCCATATACACTGTGAAGGAATGCTTCATTTTTGGAAAGGCCAAAGAAGACCTACATATTGAGAGCAGTAGCCTGCCCATGTGCCATTTTGATATTGCTAGCTGATCCACCAAAGTATTGCTCAAGGAAGCCATTGACAATTGCAATAGGTTACTAAATAATGGTAATCTGCATGTGTATGAATATGTTTATTTGAAACTCACAAACTTAGCAATTCAAAGCTGAGTTCAGTTCCTGTAAGTTCAGTTTTGACGACGGTATGTACACCCAAATCAATGGTGTTGCTGTGGGATCTCCCAGAGTTGTTAACATGTTCATCAGTTACCATGAGAAGTATGCTTTTGACAGAATAGCCACGAATCTCCTTGGCATAATTCCAAGATATAACTGACATATTTGCATCATATGAATCGACAGCCAATTCAAGAATATCTTTACATAGCTTAATAAACTCCATCCTGCACTCAAATTTACCACTGAAATGAGGCAATCAAAGGAGGTCCCTTTCCTCAATGTATTTGAGGAAAGATCAATCTTACCAGCAACCTCATGAATAGAACCCCAGCCATCTGCTTGTTTTGTACATTTGATGCTGAGATCAGGCGTATCAAAAATATCCTGCCTGATAATGCCTACCTTGATCTCTTACCTTGTATAGCACAAACTCATAAAATAACTTCAGCAGGGCAGTTTCAACCCTGAAAGGATTCCAGTCTATCACATGTTAGCCTGCAAACAGAAGGTGTCTCAAATACTTGACAAACAAGTAAAGCTAGTTATCCAAATTACTATTTTGTATTTAGCATATGAATGGTATTCTCCATTATTAGCTTTTTGCTCTTAAATCAAAAAGATATTGTGCCTGCTACGCAAATGGCTAATGTGGTGTATACATTTTAGTGATGTGATTTCAGGTATATAATCCCAATGACTGATCAACTGTATCAAACAACACATCTCTTTTACTTTCTACAGCATGCTAGCCAGACTCAACCATCAGATGGAAACCACAAAACACTGTCCAACATTAGATGTGATCCTGCTATTGAACAGCATTTACTAAATAATCCTAACTGTGCTAAGAACTACACCAGAAACTAATACAGCAGTAGCTCTTGTAGTGTGATTCATTTCTGTGAGCACACACAGGACCCTACATTCAGACAGAGGACCCTGCTCTTTGTAGACAAAAGGAATATGTCTATAGATTTCACCTTTTTGATACGGAAGTGGTTACTGAGACAACAAATTGTCATTACCAATCAAACCCTACCTGCCTGGTTTACATTTGTTCAGCTAAACAGGATCAACAGTTCATAGTTCCTGCGGTACCCCCGTGCCAATCATGGTGCAAATAATGAGCACCCTTTTCTCATGGTGTATAAACTGTTGTTCCCTTTCAAAGTTTCATTCTGAGTGCCAGTCCTGACGAGTATAACTTGAATAGCTTCCACTTTGTATCTCCCTTTAGCAATGTTATGCTCCGAACTATCTATTACAGATAGTAAATCGTAGACTGTCAGATCATCGGTCAAAGATATGCATCAAAACAATTTTAGTGTGGCACTAAAGTAATAATATAATTGCACTGGCATATTGTCTCCTTATATGGAACTGAAACATAAGGATCAAATTGTACCAGACAACAGATAACACCAGTACTCAGAGAAGAGTAAAACAGAGCAAATAAGTCTTTATCAGCAAATAGAGATAAAACGTAATACTCTTTATGTAGCATTTTCTTTATGATTATTACTGGTAAATTAAGTTACCTCCTATAATATATCTGCTATAGTTTATAAATATATTTCATTTAGTTTATTTTGTTAACCTTTGCCGCACTATTGTATGACATAAAAATTGATTGCTTTCTTGGAAGTTTGTTCCGTCCAGAAGACATAATAGTCTGAGCTTTGGCATTTTTCAGAATAGTTAGTATCTAGCAGTCAATATCTAAAATTCTGATATTTAATAAAATATTATTTTAAATATTTTTAATCTCACTTTAAAACATGTCTTCTAAAAATGGCTGTCTCCATCTAACAAATATTGAATAAATGTATCAAATAGATGTGGTCACTAGAGACCAGACATAAAAAATGCAATAAATCATATAATATTAAGAAAAGTATATCATTTAACAAGCATTTTTGTTTTCTAATATTATTTTTCAATAAAACAGCAGTAATCACTCATAGTTATTAATTGCCTTGAGTGAGCATCAATGATCAGAAGCTGAGTGTGATGTCTGTGTTTTTGAAATACAAAAACTCATCAAACAGAATAGGTCTGAAGTAAAAACAATATAAATTAAATATAAGTAGCAAACACACTGGAATGATATCATAATCTGACCTCCAGTTTCAGAAATAGCTATAAACATCAAGGGTCTCACTCTCTTCATAATCATTTGAGTCTTTGGTTAGATTCCTACAGTGTGATCGCTTCCAAGTCCCTGTACCTTCAAAATATCACTCCATCAAGAAAGACAAAACACAAAGTGCCCCCTGTATTCTGATAAAAGCTCACTGACCTGAATATTGGCCCAAGTGTTCTGATGGCTAGATATTTAGCTCAGTAATGTAGACTAGAGTTAAATACTGGGACCGTGAGGAATCCTGAATCAGCTCATTCCAAATGAATTGCCCGGGAAACTTAAAATACTGATGGACATTTCCTGAGCCTGGAAGCCAGTGAGAAAACCGCTTAAGGTTCTATAATTCAATGGGTTCCTATTCACTTGAGCTTAATAGAAATAATGGAATGTTAAAGGATCAAAAACGCGCTCTAAATCCTGGGTGACAAAAAAACTGCAGCCCTGACTCACCACTGACCCCACCAACTGAAATATCCCAAGTTAACACCACGCCAGACCTGACATTCTGACATTACTTTGACCCTATTAGACATGGCAACCTTTCCCCTTGACATATTGCAACCTGATCCAACCCCAACAGATCAGATACTATCATCCCCTCCTGACCTGACACCCACACCTCACCTGACAGTCCTGGACCCACCCTGACCATACTTCCCAAACTTACCCTGAGCACTCACCCATTTACCTGGGTCCATATGCCTCACTACTTGACACTACCATCTCACTCACATGCACTATACACCTTCACTCACACTGTACCAGGTTCCATCATCACTCGCACTCTAAACCCTCAACTACTCTCACCCTACCATTTCACTTATCTTACATAATTACCTTTTTACAATAGCTTTCAACGTGACTGTTAGAACATTCAACACTGTAAAACGAGACATGATTTCAATGATGATCTTCTCCACTCCTGGCTGAAAATACTAGAGTCCATGACAAAAGATTTAACAGCAGAACACTTGGAAAAGCATGTCAGCATCAGATAGAGTCAGCATGAATTTATGAAACTGAAATCATGCTTTACATATCTACTGGAACTCTTCAAGGATGTAACTAGTAGAGTTGATAAAGGAGATGTGGTCTACTTGGACTTTCATTAAGCTTTTGACAAGGTCCCACATAAAAGGTTAGCATTTAACATGACTGGGGCTCGTATACTGACAGACTGCAAACTGATTAGCAGGCAGAAGACAAAGTGCAGAAATATATGAGTCTTTTTCCAAGTGGCAGGCAGTAACTAGTGGATAACAGAAATCAGTGCTTGGAACCCAGCTATTCACGATATAGCAATTATTTAGATGAGGGGCCAAAATGCAATATCTCCACGTTTGCAGAAGAGATTAAGCTGGGGTTAAGGGTGAGCTGTAAGGGGGATACAGGGATGTTTCAATGTGATTTGGATAAGTTGATTGAGTGGGTAAGATCATGGCAGAGTAAATGTAACATGGATAAATGTGAAGTTATCTACTTTGGTAGGAAAAACAAGAAGGCAGATTACTATCTGAATGATGATAGATTAATGGGTCGGTGGGTGAGTGGTGGAATCTCACAGAAAATTATAAGATTCTAACAGAACTAGACAAGGTAAACGCAGAAAGAATGTTTCCAATGACGGGGGAGTCCAGAGCCAGAGATCACAGTTTAAGGGTATGGGTTGGCCATTTAACATGAGATGATGTGAAATTTCTTCATTCAGAGAGTGGTGAGCTCATGGAATTCTCTGTCACAGAAAGTTTTCAGGCCAAAACATTTCAAGAAAGCATTAAATACAGCTTTTAGGGCTAAAGAGATCAAAGAGTATGGGAAGAAAAGTGGGAACAGGTACTGAGTTAGATGATCAGTTATGATCATACTGAATGGGGAATAGGCTCAAAGGGCCAAATAGCCTACAGAAAAAAGTAGAATATCCTTTATTGTCATGTGTACCAAGTAAGAAAGTACAGGAGTACCGGGAATAGTTTACAGTGTAGGCCCCTGTTCCTATTTTCTGTGTTTCTATCTTTTTCTGTGTTTGGATTTGAGGATTTCCAGGCCAGTTTGTAACACAAGGAACCTCAAGTGCAGAAGTAACGAAAAGATAAATGGATATTTCATAATCGAATCAGGGTCAGACATGGATGGTGCTGAAACAGACTTAAGGTTTCTCACTACTTTTGAGGAGAAAATGCTCAATTTTGCCACAGAAAATAACAACTGCTTCATGTGGTGATGGAGAGACCTCAATGGCCAATCAACCCAATAAGCCTCATTAAACCTGGCTTCACTGCTTTGCTGAGCTGTTCTCCTATAAATGCCAATGCTACCTCATTTTTAATCGACATTAAACTTTCATTGTTCTTATACAATTAATTCCTAAGCTGGAGACAGTCAGCATCACCTCTACCTTGACCAGAAATGCTTGATTTGCACCCTAGGATTCAACTTTGGAGCACAATCTAGTCAGCACATTGCAGATAGGTCTCTACAGCTGGTTGAAGAAAAAGGCTACATATCTCTGTCACTCAGAGGATACTTAACACCAGGAACTTGCTCAGTTCCAGGCAGAAGATAATCTCATGGTCTCAAATATTTACGACTTCATCAAAATGCATATACATTTACACATACACAGGCAAGTTTATCAGAAGCAGTTGGTAGACTCGGTCGAGTCTTACCAACATTGTCAGTACCATGCCAGCCTGGCACACGTGTTACTGGCAGACTCCATGGATAAGTTGATGACTACCATGGAGATCCATGTCTAGGTCACTCAGTGTCTGAGGGATATGTACACAGACCTACACTCTATTAATGTGGCTACGTGCATAGACTTGTACTTCATTGGTCTAGCTGTATGCCCAGCACCTATAGCAAGGAGAAAAGGGGTGGCACCAGCAGGCATCCATAGGAAGACAAAGCCACACTGAGGACCCCATGAAGCTTCTTCTCAGGATACCATAGAGTTGCCTTGCCCCATCACCTTCTCAATTCATATAATGTAAAAGCATTATAGCCCCTCATTCAAAATGGGGGGGGGGGGGAAACAATAAACAGGTAACTATTGACCAGTTAGCTTAACATCTGTCATTGGGAACATGTTACAATCTATTATAATGGAAGCAATAACCAAATGAAGTACACCAGACGCAATACACCACATAAACAGGCAGAGTCAGCATGGATACATGAAGGGGAAGTCATGCATTACAGATTTATTAACAAATCTTTGCAACAAGCAGGATAGACAAAGGGGAATTAGTAATTATATCTGGACTACCTTAACGCGTTTGACAAGGTGTCACACATGAGGCTACTTATGAAGGTGTTGGGGGCAATATACAAATGGTGGATCAGCTAACTAATAGAAAACAGATAGTTTGAATAAGGGGGACATTTTCAGGTTGGCAACTTGAAACCAGTGGAGTGCCACAGGGATCAGAACTGGGACCACAATCATTCAAGTTACAGCATACAAGCCATTTAAGTTCAGCAAGTAATATGGAAGGCAAATGAAATGTTAACCTTTGTTTCAAAGGGAATGGAGTATAAAAATAGGGAATAAAGGCAAAATGGAAATCTGAAACAAATGCAGAAAATGCTGAAGAACTCATGTAGAGAGAGAAACTGAGTTAATATTTCAAGTCTGGTATGACTTTTCTTTCGAACAAGAATCATACCAGACTCAAAACGTTAATTCAGTTTCACTTACCACAGATGCTGCTAGACCTGCTGAGTTTCTAGAGTATTCTCTGTGATAAAAATCAGTTGGCTTTGCTCAAACTATATGAGACAAGAATCAGGCCAAATCTCGAATACTGTAAACTGTTTAGGTCCCCTTATTCTAAGGAGCAATATACTGCATTAGAGACAGTCCAGAGTAAGTTCACTAGGTCGATCCCAAGTATAGAGGGATTTCTTATGATGAGACGTTGAGTTGTTTGGGCTTGTACTCATTGCAGTTTAGATGAGTGAGATTTTACTGAAACAGACATGATTCTTAGGATGCCTTACAGCGTATGCAGAGATGTTGTGGGAGAGTATAGGACCAGAGAGATAATCTAGAGTAAGGGGTTGCCCCATTAAGATGAGGATGAGGAGGAATTATTTGTCTTATAGGGCAGTTAATTTATGGAATCCTTTACATGTGAGGGTTGTAGAGGCTGTGTCATTCAGTATCTTCAAGGCTGAGATAGACAGATTGTTCATCAGCAAAGGAATCAATGGTTATGGGGATAAGGCAGGAAAGTGAAGGTGAGGGTTATCAGATCAACTATGACCTCACTGAACAGTGAAGCAGACGTGATGGGCCCAATGGCCCACTTCTATATCTTATGGCCCAACATGCTCACACCAGTTCACACTTACATGGACATTGTGAGTGAAAGTCAGAGTACTGATCTGTAATGATTCCACACTTTTCTGCAGGAAAAAGGTTCATTCTATCCATCAGTTTTAGAAGCGAGTTATGTGAGCTTTTCATACATCCATTCTCCTTCATGGCACGCAAACCTAGCAATAAAAACTGCAGACACAAAGTGCTGACTCTTACAGGTTTAATGCTGTCCTACAAGATGCTCAAGAACTTCAGGGCAACTTCTCAGTTTACATGCACTCTGAACATTGAAGGGTTACCACTGATGTAAGGGTCAAAAGGAGGTCCCAGAGTTCTCTGAGAATTCTTCTCAATCTATTGGCTTTCGTAAGGAAACTCACCGCACAACATTTATATTTGATATGCTGAGTGAATCCTTAAAAGCTACTTAACCTTTGCAACATGGGCTGTTACTTCACCTTGTCACTGATGGCAGTTTTTCCCCGTTAATTGGGCATGTAATGTGTAGATATTTAAAATGAGATAATTCAAAGATATTAACCGTACAGTCACAATGATAATGAAACATTTATTCAACAACAGAAAAGGACAAACACTGTAACAATAAAATGGTCCACATGTCCTTTGCAAAAGCTGGGGCTGCTTTGCAAATTAATAACAGAATCTTCCACAACCAGTCAAAATCAAACTCATTTATTCTAAAAGCTGGTTGCAAAGACGTTCTCTCTGAGTTCTCACTTTCAATGATGCTTTGCTCTGTCATACTGTCTTGGATGACCTTCCTTTTCAATATCTTGACTACAATCATCATCTTCATAGAGTCATAGAGGTATACAGTGCAGAAACTGAACCTGTGTTCCAAATCGTCCATGCTGATCAGATATTCTACATTAATCTAGTCCCAGTTTCCGGCATTTAGCCCATATCTCCCTAAACCCTTCCTATTTATGTGCCATCCAGGTGCCTTTAAATATTTTAACTGTACCAACCTTGACCACCTCCTCTGGCAACTCATTCCATACATGCACCACCCTCTGCGTGAAAACGTTGCCCTTTAGCTCCCTTTTGAATCATTCCGCTCTCACCTTAAACCTATACCCTCTAGTTTTTGATTCTCCTACCCTGGGGAAAAGACCTTGACTATTCACCCTATCCATGCCCATCATGATTTTATAAACTTATATAATGTTGCCCCTCATCATCTGACGCTTGAGGGAAAATAGGTCCAGCCTATTCAGCCTCCCACTACAGTTCAAACCCTCCAACCCTGACAATATCCTTGTAAATCTTTTCTGAACGCTTTCAAGTTTCACAACTTCTTTCCTACAGCAGGGAGACCAGAATTGAATGCAGTATTCTAAAAGTAGTCTAACCAATGTTTGTACAGCTGCAACATTAACTCCCAACTCCTATACTTAATGCACTGATCAAGAAAGGCAAGCCTACCAAACATCATCTTCACTATTCTGTCTACCTGCGACTCCACTTTCAAGGAACTATGAACCTGTACCCCAAGGTCCCTTTGCTCTGCAACACTCCCTAGGATCTTACTATTAGTGTATAAGCCCTTCCCTGATCCACCATACCAAAATGCAGCACCTCACATTTATCTAAATTAAACTCCATCTGCCATTGATCGGCCTATCTGATCAAGGTCCTGTTGTACACTAAGGTAATCTTCTTCGCTGTCCACTACACCTCCAATTTTGGTGTCATCTGCAAACTTGCTGACCAAACCTTCTTTATTCACATCCAAATAATTTATATGAATGACAAAAAGGAGTGGACCCAGCATCCATGCTTGTGGCACACTGCTGGTCTTAGGCCACCAGTCTGAAAAGCTACCCTCCATCATCACCCACTGTCTCTGACTTTCCAGCCAATTTTGTATCCAAATGACTAGTTCTCCCTGTGATCTAACCTTGTTAAGCATTCTATTCTGAGAAACCTTTTCGAATACTTCACTGAAGTCCATATGGACAATATCCACAACGCATCCTCAGAAGATTGCCGACATCTGCCATTTTTTCTGAACATTCTCTTTGTTGACTCCAGTTGTGAAGGGCACAATATGTGACAATTATGCTGCATATCTTCGTCCGCGATATCACAAGGCCCTGCTGGAATGGTCCAGGCATCCTAATGATGTCTATAGCTCTGGTGGAAACATAAGCAGCGGTGTACCAATGTTCTGCGTAGTTTGAGTGTTTTATAAATGTGTCATTAGTCATGCTTTGACTGGACAGCCTTCGTCTCCCAGTTGCCATCCTTGTTGGACTGAGGACCTTGGAAGGAGGCAGGAACCTGTAAATTCTCCTGTATGCAACAATGATGGCAACTCCCAGGATATTTGGTGCAGTGCTCCAGTATTCGGCATATACAGTCACGTATAATTTGAATACTGATGCAGTTTAAGCTTGTTACTATGAAATCGACAGGTTGGTGATAGAGCACACAAACAGCATTGTGGGTGCAGATGACAGTGTCCTAAACCTACAGGAAACCAGCAATGGTTGAGAATTTACAGCCCAAGTTGCTGCACTCTCATCACAGGGGAAAAAAACATGAGGACCAGTTACATCCTGAATTCATTTAATGCTTGAGGATTGGAAGATGCTGCACAGATTCCTAGTTGACTCTTTACATGAGCTGTTAGCATAAAAGTTCAGGACAGTCTTGGGATGAGATTGCCACCCAGTCCTTATAAGCACATGTCCCATTCCAGCAGATGACATACTTCGATTATGATGATCCAGGATATCTTTGTTGAGCTCCTGCACCTGTCTTTCAGAGAGTTGAAGAAAATGATAGCGAGGCCTGGAATCTAGATTGCTGTTCTTGCTATCTCCTCCTACACTGTCTTTCCATTTGAATGCAGGACTGAAGGATTCTGCTATGGCAATGTCCATGTGAGATACGGGAGCAGATAATCTATGGGGCAGGTCAGAAAGGTAACACAATTTTATTGAATGGTCTCCTGAGCCCTTGCATCCATTAAAATGTGTGGCATAGAGGCTTTCCAAGGAGGTCATTGTTAAGCAGCATTGAGGTATGTCACCGTTCAATACTTTGCACAACCGAAGTTTTAATGCGGCATTTGGGAAGTAGAAGACACAAGTAAGTCACTGCGATTATCCCGTCTCTGCCTAAGAAAAAAACACCCTAGAATTTAACAGGCCATATAATTGCATACTTACAGTTCAATGTGTTAATATGGTAGCTTGAACCATTGTCTTCAAATCCCAGCTATGCTGTGTGTTTCTGATATGGGAAGTTCACAGTACACTTTCAAGTATATTTGGCTGATTATATTTGCTTAGCTGACAATGAGGCAATTGGTGCGCACAATATCACGGCCATAGTTTCTTGAGGACATAATTTTTAATGTACATTCTTTGATAATGAATAAACTGTTGATGAAATGCAAATTAAAACCAAACCAATTAAAATCAAATGAATGAACCACTGTAGTCAGGATTATTGCAATTGTCCCTAGCAGGACCTCAACTTGCAGAAGTTTCACACCATCCATGAGGAAAGAAACAGTAAATTACTCAGCCTATTTGTATGTGGTGTTAACCATTTTGTCTTGTGATACACAGTTGACTTTTGATCTGGTGAAGCAAGGATTGTGTTTTTGTAACCACTGGTAAGTGAGTTCCAAGCTCCACCGGTGTCACAGGATGATATTCCCCCACACCCCCACCATCCTTCATATTACCTTTTGTATTACTGTCCCTGTGGCGCTGATGATCTTTAAACATGCCTCAGTTTTTGTTAAATCTCTTTATATAACTGCTAATGTCTCCACTTCACCACCAGAGCCCATGGCTTTGAGAACTCCCATACTCTTGTTGGCCACACACTCTACCAATGTAGCAGTTACCGTAACTGTGACCTGTGTCTTCTAGAACTCCCAGTCTCCTCCTATATACCATGAGATCCCAACCTTTTATCTGGAATTGCCATCTTCATTGTAATCATTCACTCAGCAACCCAATGTGATGAACACCATCGCCCAGACTTGAGTAGCTCACTTTCCCCAAGACCCTATGAATACCCTCTATTAAGCTCCTGATCGTTATTCCTGAAACTTCCAGCACTCACCACGGCCTAACTCCATACTGACTGGGCTGGACAACCTCAGCTGAACATGGCCCAGACTCCGGATGATGTTTCCATACCATCCTGACTGACTTACCCGTAATCCCTTGAAAGAGTGCACATGACCCACAGCTGAATGTGGCCCAATCTCCAAGCAGCATGGATAAGGGTCTTTGGCCTCATCTGGGACTAAACACCTGACTGACCCTGAACTGGAATTGTTCAGTCCCTTGAAAAAGGGTGACTGTACCCTTTGAGCACAGTTGCTCTTGATCCCACTAAGGACTACTTCCCTTTGACTTTCAGACATAGAGTTATACAGCATGGAATCAGATCCTTTGGCCCAACTCATCCATGCCGACCAGGTTTCCTAAACTGAATTAGTTCCATTTGCCTGCATTTGGCCCATATCTGTCTAAACGTTTCCTATCCATGTACCTGTCAAAATGTTGTTTAAGTGCTGTAATTTACTTGCCTCTACCACTTCCTCGGAAATATCCATTTGCTTGAAGCAGATGTAGTGAAATGTGCATAACTTGCTGACACACCCTCCAGGTCTGATATTGATGTAGCCTGATGTTGTACAGTGAAATGTCCCCACCATGACCAGCTACCTGTCTCCCTCTGTGCCAAAATGCAATGCAGACATAGAAGTTGGCAAGCTGTAACTTAGCACTGAAAAGCCTGTGGCAAAAACAAACAATTCAAACCCAGTGTCCGGCTGACTCCATGTAAGCACAAAATGAGTGAGAAAAAAAGCTGTGTTACGAGCCATAAGATGCATCCTGAGCAGATGCACAAGGAACATGTGTATCACTGTGCACAAAGCAAACATGCAAGTCCTAAGTGTTCCTCAGCTTAAAATTATTGAAAGGTTGTAGTAATATGAATGTAGGTCTGAGTACAGCCATAATAATATGGTGAGATTGGTGGTTTGCCAATCTAACTTGTGGGGATGAAGAGTCAAGGAGGATGGTTGCCATGGACTGTACAGGGTGGTTGTGTTACATACACTGTTGGGTGTTGCCCAAGTCATCTCTGATTTTCACAGTGGGAATCTGTGCACTCTCAGAGAAGGAGAGAAGAACTGGAAATGGAATAGTAATTTGAAAGTTGGTGAGCTGCAAATGCATGGAAGTAAGGTGATTGTAACCCAATAGGGAGATTCTGAAGTTGCCATTACCACTCATAGATGCCCTTGGATACAACTGAATGGCTCGCTAAACCATTTCAGAGGGCAGTTAAAACTTAACCACATTGTTATATGTCTGAACTCACTGAACTGTATGGCAGACCAGGTAAGAATGGCAGTTTCTTTTCCTGTACGGAGTGACAACTGACAATGGTTTCATGATCACTGGTATAGGGGAGTTTAGCTATGAATAAAGGTTGGATTGACTGGGTTTGTTTTCACTGGAATGAAGGAGGTTGAGGGGACACCTGAAAGAAGTTTATAAGATTGTGAATGGCATGGATAAAGTGGTAAGTATGAGGCTTTTTCCCAGGGAGGACGGCTCATTAATAGGGGGCACAGGTTCAAGGTTTGAGGAGGTAAGTTTAAAAGAGATGTGCGAGGCACATTTTTCACACAAAGGACGGTGAGTGCTGGAATACGCTGACAGAGGTGGTGTTGGAAGCAGACACAATAGCAGCATTCAAGAAGCACCTGGATGAACTGTGAATAGGAAGAGAATAGAGGATACGCATCCTGTAAGTGAAGACAGTTTTAATGAGGAAGGGCTAAATGCTTCGGCACAGGCTTGGAGGGCCAAAAGGCATGTTCCTGTGCTGTATTGTTCTTTGTTCTTTGATTATCTTTAGATTTTAAATCCAGATTTTTACTGAATTGAAGCTCCACCATCTGCTGTGGTGGGATTCAAATCCAGTTCCCCAGAACATTACTTAGATCTCGCAAATATTAATCGAGCAACAATACCACTAGGCCATCACCTCCCTCAGAAAACAGCAAAAATTTTCTTTGACGTCACAATTCTGGTTTTTCATTCATGCTGTAATTTCCCAACTCTTCCCATTGTCCACAACACATCAGGGTGAGGAAAATTCCACCTCACAGTCTTTAAGCATAAACTTGGTAAGAATTTTTATTTCCAATTTTTTGGCATGACTAGCAGTCTATTGATCAACTCTCGAAGATGGATCACCAGGTGGAAGAGATATAAAAATTGTTGAGTCCTGATGCTAGTGTACTTCTTCCGTTTGATTAATGATATTAAGCAAAGACAGTCACATAAGCAAGTCCCTTCCAGCCTGACTGGTAGGTGCTTGAATGTAACTCTGGGTGAGCATCTCACTCTGGAATAGCACTTGACCTCTGGATAACAATTCCAATCGGCATAATGACCAAACAAAAAAAAATGCACGAAGATTAAAGGACAAAATATGCAATTAATTATTCTGCTCTGAGGAATTATCACCAGATTTTTAATTCACAAATGCTGCCAGACCTGCTGAGCATTTCCAGCAACTTCTGTTTTTGTTCATGCAATTAACTATATTGTTTTGCCCACATGGCAGTTAGTAAACATCAATTACATGTAACTTTCATTGAGAAACTCCGTTAAGGTAAAACATTTAACATATTTTAACAAGAAACAGACATGATTTTAATAGGACTATGTAAACTGTGAGTGTGACTACAAATTAGATAATCGTAGAGTCATACAGCATGGAAATAACCATTCGGTCCAACCAGTCCATACCGAACATAATCCCAAACTGAACTAATCCCACCTGCCTGCTCCTGGCCTGTGTACCTCCAAACCTTTCCTATTCGTATATCCATCCAAATGTCTTCTAAATGTTGCAATTGTACCCGCAACCACAACTTCATCAGGAAGTGCATTCCACATGTGAACCACTCTCTGTGTAAAAAAATTGCCTGTTATGTCTGTTTTAAATCTCTCTCCTCTCACCTTAAAAATGTGCCCCCAGCCTTGAAGTTCCCCATCTGAGTGAAAAGTCAACTACAATCAACTCCATCTATACCTCTCATTATTTTATAAATTTCAGTCAGGTTAGCTCTCAACCTCATACACTCCTGTGAATAACATCCCAGCCTATCCAACCTTTCCTTATAACTCAAACCTTCCATACCCGGCAACATCCTGGTAAATCTCTTTGAGCCCTTGAAACACCTGACACACCTTGAAACGAGAATGGTGTCAAGATAGTGCTTGATTATAATCTCTGGTCCCCAGTTCTCAAATGGATCGGCTCACTGCCTCAGTGGTACACCAGCAATCCACAACAATTTCCAAATAGATGCACAGATGAAGTTAAAGGGAGACTGCATTTACTACTGGCAGAGAGTGCTCCAGGGAAGCACTAGTGATTTCAGATTGGCTTAAGAGAGGAACTGTGACTCCCAAAATCTGACACCTCCCTGGAGGTGCAATTATCCTCCTTGAAGGCCAGGAGAAAAGTCCTGTATTTCAGAAGTAAGAAAAATCTAAGCACTCTTCCAAAAACAGCATGGCGCAAATTGTGAGAAGGAGAATCATCAGAGGACCTGAATTCATCGTTGGAAAATATTTAATAACATCACTAGGTAAGGACAGGTGAGTACAGCTCACCCTTTTGCCATCTCTTATAGTGCACTTGATCGTTGTAACTCTCCACCCTCCTCCACTATTCAGACTAATGTAATTTGCATGGAATGCTTTCATAAGTCACTTACTGATAATTAATTACAAACTATTTACTTTGATCTCTTTGATTGCAGACTTGCAAATAGTTGAGAGTCAAGATTAAGAGTTAAGTGTCTTAGGCACAATTAAAGCAAAGATATAAAACAGAGGATAGGAGAAAATTTGGGTAGTGTTTACCGATATATTTTCTAAATATGGGAACCAATGTGTTAGATGGTAATGAACATCCCACTCCCACTGGCCAGATAACTCACCTGACTGCAAACCATCAGGCATCCTATTACCTCAAGACTGGTAGCCTGGATTTCATTAAGCAACAGTTCAATCAGAAGCTGGCAGATTCTGGGTCTTAAAGTCCACTGGTCAATGACTACTTGTTGAGGGATCCAGCATTAAGAAGGTAAGTTTTCTTTTTTTCTTCTTAAAGGACGGACGTGGAGGACCCAGAGACAAGGGCAGTGGAATGGCTTTCAGAGGTCATCATCTTGCCCAAGCTCCATGCCTCCAATTGCACGTGGATTGAAACAACTGGTACCACCCCACCCCCAACTTGACAGGCAGGTTGCCATGGTTTCCCAATCAGGAAACGCACCAAGATGGCAGGTGGTTAGGGAAGTGACAAGTTAAGAACCCATTAATTGTGAGCGCAAAGGCCATAATCATTGGTGCATCACGAAAGTAACCGACAGATTTCCTTGCCTAGCATGTAATTGCTAAGGTAATGACAATGGAGTGATCTTCTCTCAGTGGCCAACTAGCCTCATTGTTTCCATTTCTTACCACCTTTTTTGCCACAATTAGAAAGGGGAAACACACATCTTTCTTCTCAAAGAGATTTCTGATGATGTGAAAGTCACTTCGAGGGTGAGTTGCTGACGGAGACCTATGACAACATTTAAGTCTAAACTGGATTGGTGAATTTAAAAATAAGAGGGGTTGAAGAGCTATGGAATAAGGTGAGTTAATGTAATGAGAACTAATTGCTCACAGTAGGGTAAATGTTAATACAGCTGGTTGGGCAGAATGACCTCTCAGTCTATGATGAGATGACAAATATTTTCAGATATGTATTGGTTCTTCACCCAAACATATTTGTTACTTCAGTCTAATGGTATATTAGAAGAAATCCTTTATTATTTAAGGTGGTATATGAAGTAATTATCTAATTTAAAACAATGGCTTTAGAGACTGGAGCACTGTGTTGCTATGTTAACGTTGAACAATCATCCTTTTTAAATTGTATTATCATAGTATTATTTCTCAATCTGGTGAGAACAATCAAACTTTTTTGTATGTTAGCATCTTCTTAAAATACCAGATCTTCCTGGAGATATTTCTTTGAAGATTCTGTCAGTCACAGCTGTACCCTGCTTCGGCTTGCTTAAGATAATTATCAATTGCTGTTTCATTGTGCTGTGACTTGTGACATTCTTTACCATACCTATACCTATCAAATGGCTTGAAAATTAATGTACAGAGATACGTATTAGAAATTAGCTTTTAAAGCCAAAGGCAATATCCTGTGAGGAAGAGAAAAATCCATTACAACAGTTCTAGTATCTGACTGCTCATGGAAGATTTGTACCAGCAAATAATATTTGCAATAATGACATCCCAAATGCAGCAAATTCCAGTTATAAAAATTAATCAATGCACCTATACTGATTAATAAGGATACTGAGCCCAATTGATACCAAACTAAATGTCAATGACTTTAAACAGCCTTATGAAGAAAAATACTATTATAAATGATTTAAATATGGTATCTCAGCATAAGTACCTTTTTGGAGATGGTTACCATTCTTACATCTTTGCAAAATCAAACATATAAAAGAATTACAATTTGTTTCATTTATATGTTTTGTTATTGATTATTGCTTTGATAAATTACCAACTGATAGTAAGTCAGAAACAGTAAGAACTGCAGAAGGGTCCTGACCCGAAACGTCAACTTTCTTGCTCCCCTGATGCTGCCTGGCCTGCTGTGTTCCTCCAGCTCCAAAGTGTTATGATTGATAGTAAGTGTTCTGTTTGAGCCTAACTACATATTCCCTTTTAAATTGTATGTTCATCATCCTTTGTTGCTGAGTTGCAAACATAAACCAAAAAATGGTATGCTATTCATCAATCAGAAAATTCTGAATCAGTGTTATAACCAATTGGTGAACAATATACTTATGCAATTATTTCATGTAAAGACAATGTGGAAAAGTTTAAAATGCAGATGACATCTCTTAGCCATCTCTTGTAGAGAAATATTAAACAAATAGAAAATCTGCAAAATATTTCTTGAAACAAAATACCATAGATGGCTGAAATTAGTAAATGAACATTTATTTTTCTAAATGTTGCATTTCTTATGTGAAATGTTGATAGTCTAACTGGGCATTGCTTAGGCTTCAGAATTCCATGGTTTAAAGAGTCTTACAACAGTATTACCTCACACTTTGTGTTTAGAATGTACACAGGATTCACTTCCCGCAGTGTAACAGTAACTGCACTTTTTAAAGTAGTTCATTGCTGTGTCCTGAAGTTTTAATGGGTGTGATATAATTGTAAGTTTTCCCTTTCATTAGAAACGCTTATAGTGTAATTTGAACAATGAATCATTGAAGAAATTTTAAGGTGTTTGACTAGTTTTGCAGTTCAATGTCATACAGGGAGCCCTTGGTATTGCTTGCACTTTTCATTTCAAATATTATAACAAAGACAGCAAAAACATTGTTCTACTAGTGTTCCTGGATTTTAGCATCTCATGCAGTATTCAATTGTAGTCTATTGTAGTTGTAGTCTATTACTGGAATTTTATTAGTCTGGTTAGTCCTCTGAAATCTGGGGATAGCCCCAAATCAGATACTTGTAGGATCCTGGCCACAGTTTTTGGCTCTCAGCAGCTAACTTAATACAATAAACATCCCTAAAGGAATTCTTTAAAGGACAAGAGGTGATCAGGCAGCCTCACAGCCTTTTGATTTTCTCACGCAGGCAGAATTCCCATTCAGACTGACTTGCTGTTCTTTAGTCCCAGCAGCACCAGTGGCAGCACTACATGGACTGTGAATTACCCTCAAATTCCACGTCTTGGAATCCAGGACCAGGTAATACCAGGATATAAAGAATAACATTGTACAGAGGGGACGCCCAAAACAGATGCAGTAGGTTGGCTGGATGTAGTGATGTCCTGATGAAGGGGCAGTATTGTCGTGGCAGTTAGGGAGGAGTGGGAAGAACACCTAAGGGCAGCAAAACCTTGGGAGATGGATGTGCCTTTTGTGGAAAGGGCCTTCATGCCTGGTGCTAGAGTAAAAAGAAAAACAAATTGCCCAGTTCTGACATTATGATGACGGGAAGATCATTGATATTGCAGCTGAAAATGGGACTAGGACACTTTCCTGAGGAACACCTGCAGCATTATCTCTTGACTGAGATGACTGAGCTCCAACACACACAAATGTCTTACTTTGTGCTAGGCATGACACTAACTGCAATGTTTGGGGCAGTTAAAACTGGTTAAGATGCACTGGTGCTTTGATATGATATTATAAATATTCAACTTCTCATAGTGTGATTTCACTAATACTGTAGTATGAGACGTTATTCAACTTGTTTTTGTTTCCTTCCCAGTCTTTTCCAACATAATTTCCTCCAAATCCTCCATTTTCATCTCAGTTCGTAAGAATTAAACTGGTCGCAAAGTGCTCTCTGTTAAATAGCTCACCATGTTCTCTGGATAAAAACACAACTGGCAAGGGAGCTGAACTTCGTAACAGACCACTCTGAACCTAGCCATCTCTGCCAAGAACGCCGAGAACAATAAAAATACCAGCCAATACAATGAAGGGAGCATCACGTTTGCAGTGGTGAAAATGGTTCTTTCCATTAGACAAATACCAAATGTTCACATTAGGCCAGAAACAAAATAACGAGCGGTTTAAATAGCTCAAGAGTTTCTTGATAGGATTTCTATTATTAATGAGATTGGAGTTAAAGAAATCAGCTGTGGGTTTCTTACATCTACCCAAAATAATTTCGCAACAAGGATAAGCAGTGCCCCCTAGTGTTATCATATGTAGATGATGAAACATGCAATAAAAATAGAATGGTGTCCCTCATAATAGAAAAATAGAAAATATATCCTGACAAAGCCAAGATGCTTAAATTGTTCCAGACAGCTCAACAATACCACATCAGAGTAACAGGCCAAACGTGAGCGTAGAGACAGTAAGGACTGCAGATGCTGGATGTTAGAGTCAATAGATGTGAAGCTGGAACAGCACAGCAGGTCAGACAGCATCTGAGGAGTAGGAAAGACAATGTTTTGGGCCACAACCCTTCATCATGACTGGGGAGAGAGAGGGAAGGAACAACACCTGATATTTCGCCTTGGGAGCTTACAGCACAATGGCCTCAATATTGACTTCACCAGCTTCAAAATCCCTCTACCCCCATCCTTATCCCACGTCCAGCCCTCACCTCCTCCTCACCTCCCTAACCTGACCTAACCTGTCCATCTTCCTATTCACTTTTTCGCTCCACCTGTCCCACTGACCAATCACAATAACCCCATACCTGCATCTACCTAGCACCGTCCTACCTACCCTTCCCCCAGACCACCTCCCTCTCTCTACTTACTTCTGAGCTCTCCTCCCCCTCCCCAGTCCTGGCAATGGGTTTTGGCCCGAAATGTTGGCTTTCCTGCTCCTTGGATGCTGTCTGACCTGCTGTGCTTTTCCAGATTCACATCTACTGAATCATGCATAACAGTGGATATCAGAAAGAGCACAGAAAATCATTCACTGTAAACCATCTCTTAAGCGTAGCTGAATGCATAAACAAGAACTGGTGTGAATGCATAAATTAGTGCAAAATCCTAGCATCATATCTGATTCAACTGCGCAATTAAAATAATAGTGAGACAGAAGTTCACCTCACAGGTGAACAATTTTCACGTATAAATCAGCATTTGGCCTCTGAATTTTGTTTTGTGATCTACTATACCCAAATTGCATTGGAAGTGTGCATAATACATTTTCAGGAGGCTTTTCAACCTCCTGAAACAAATGGATAAAGGAATAACAAAAGCAGTTATTCTCCTGGGGCACAGTTGAGACCACCCACCAAAATGATCCCTCCCATCAACTACCAGACATCAGCTGTCTGTCATCAGCTCCTATGATAACTTGCTAGTTGCAGAATTCGTTGGGGGATTCTGACAGGCAGTTTACTCGTGGCATGTAAACTCTACGAGGCCAGAAGTTGAACTTGGCCCAGACCTCAGCAAAGCACATATCAATGTGTACAGCAACTGCTGCAATGGCTCTTTGCCCATTTGGGGCATGAGTTAATTTCCATCCTAGTCACAGAAATTCAGAATAACTTTGTGATAAGTATAGTAGTTGTTCATGATTTGATAATTCCAGCTGTTAGCAAATAAGTTAATCTGATGAATGAGTAATAAATTTCAACCGGACATAACGATCAAAAGAGCTTTGTAACCTTAATCAAGACAAAAATATCATACATAACACACAAGTCAGTGGCACTGGAAACATGTAGGAATATCATTTTATTTGAATAGAATGTCATTCACATTTTATATGGTCTTCTAGACTTGTCATTTAAATTGCTAGCAAAGTGGATAATTATATATGATGAATGGCTGCCAAACTGCTGAACCTGATTCAGAGGAGAAATTCTTAGATGGCAATACAAGGAGGGTAATCTTCATTCTTATAATTCTTTGGTTAAAATCTCTTGCAGACTTTATCTTCAATAGTTTTTAATTGTGAATTAATAAAATCGAATCTATCCTACTGAAGGAGTGAAAGTGACAGGTATGTGATTTTCATAAGTAGCACCAGATATGCTTAAACAGTTTCATCAATTCTTTTGTAATTTCAAAAACCAATTAAGTAGCAAGTTTGACTATACACACTGCAAAATGCAGTGTTATATTAAATAAAATTAAGTATTTATTTTTAGCTAAGATATGTTTCATGGTGATATTAATACTGGCTGTCTAGAACTGACCAACCGGGATTTCATGGAAACAAATTGGGAAATCGTATGGTGGGACACTGTTAAGCAGAATAGACATGCTTCTCCACATTTGGTAACTCTTTAAAAATCATTTGAAGAAACCTGGTGATGGCTCACCTCACCCTAGCCTCAGCAATTATCTCAACATTTCTGTATGAAAGAAAAACTCAATCAATCAATAAACTCACAGGTATCTTGTACAAATATTTGCTGTTCTAGATCACACAAGAGTTACCCCAACAGGAAAAGTTATGAAAAATCTCAAAATAACTCCACAGTGGTATAAACACCTTTTCTACACAGGGAAAGTATTTCTGACTGTAAAGTTAACACAATCTGTTTGTGTTATCATATTGGTTATTAAATATACACCAGCACACTATCAGTTATTTCTGGTGTTGCAGTCATACTGTCTGAGACCTGAAATAGCTAAATATTTTGAAACACCAAGTCTTATTTTCTAATTCCATGAAAGATGCTATTTGGTCTCCATGATCAAGATAAATAATTCCAAGGATTACTCTACCATTTATAACATTTTAATCTATTTGACCGTTACAAAAGGATTCTTTCAAAGATTGGAACTATGTGTTGAACAGTCTATTCAACCAATCAGATCAGAAAGTCAGAAGTAACTAACGTTTTAACCAATCAGCTAATCAGGACCCATTGAACACCTGTGCTAATAAATCAATTGTTTTTGCCAAAGGGGTCTTCCACAAGTGCTGAGCAACACCATTTCAAACATACCATGTTTTCACAATGCTCCAAACCCCCCACTCATAAGTATATATGTATATAAAAGGCTGCCTTTATTTGCCTTACATCTAATTTCAATAGAAAAACAGCTTCACAACCTATCCATTGATCTAATCAGTTGTGATTATGTTTGCTGTGCAGCTGTGATGCTAATTACCCTAGTATTGCCATTCCATGAGAATCAGGATTCCAATTGAACTAACTTGCAGATTTATTTTTCTAAGTGCTTATATGTTAAAAAAATTAAGCATCAACACAAAAAAATGCACTAAGAAGAAAGTGTGCCTTAATAGTAAACTGTCCTGTCACTGCATTTTATCAATTTTGGTTGGCTAATTTCTGTCTGTCAAATAGAAGTTTGTTTAAAGTCAGAGATAATAGGTACTGCAGATGCTGGAGAATCCGAGATAACAAGGTGTGGAGCCTAGACCCGAAACGTCAAGCTTTCCTGCTCCTATGATGCTGCTTGGCCTGCTGTGTTCATCCAGCTCCACACCTTGTTATCTTTGTTTAAAGTCAGTTCTTTGTTACAACTTGGTGAGTAGCGTGTTGGAAATGGAGCCCCACTGCTCCTGGAGTAATCTAAAAAGTTAAATATTTTATGAAGTGCACAGAATTTCCTAATGTACCTGATGTTCAGACCCAGGTTGATAAAAAACATGGACTAGGTATCTGTATTGAACAAGAATCCTTATTTATTAAATGTAGTTAGATTCCAGCTATAGGTAAACAGTTATAATCCTTCAGAAGATAAGACTACTAATTAAAACTCTAATCCCCTTAACAACTCCTACTTACACACACTGACAAACAGACAGTGTAAATTGGTTATGAATAGAAAGGGAGAACTGGAAAGGCAGTTCAGTAGTTATTACTCCTTGGTGCTATTATTGAGATGATCTAAATGATCTTTCTGCTGGCCCCAGCACTTTGCTACAGTCATCTTTCTCAGGATGCTCCCACTGGTTGGTAAGAGACACAAGATGGCTGGTTCTCTCAGAAACACTCTTTGACTTATCAATTAAAAATCACAACATACAACAACTGTTGCAGGTAACATAAACTGCTTTTCTTTGGATTTACAGTGAGATTTGACTGCAAAGTACAGAAAGGCTGTTCCTGAGCTGAGGAAGAATTAAACACTTTCGCTGTACCTTGTTCGTTGCTTCAAGCTTTTCAGTTACCTGAGAGCCAAAAATGTAGTTACTGGAAGGCAAAATGGACTCTGCCATTGATAATTAGTCCCTAATCCATTGGGAAGGCCTCTGGATAGATTTTATGTAGCCCCCATTTTTCAAACCTGCTGGTGGATGACCATAAAATTCAGCCCATACAGCCAGAATGGCACAGAGAAGGTCTTTCAGCCCATGATGTCCATGCTGGATGCCTGTGCTGCTATCCAGTCAGTCTTATTTATTCACTGTATCCCCTTAGCCTTGTAAATTAATTTCTACCAATTGCCCATCCAGTTTCAACTTGAAATCATTGATTATCTCTGCTTCTGCAAATTCCCTGTCATTACCAGGTCACTGTGTAAGAATAGTTCTTCCTCACATCTCTTATCTCAAAACCTTACAAATTTATCCACTAGTACTTATGCCACTGGCTCATGGGAACAGCTTTCCTTTGTCTTTCTTATATAAAACACATTTACCTCTGTGAAATCCCAGCTCAATCACTTTTGTTCCAAGGAGTGGTTCAGCTATCAAGTTATTCTCACTCTTATCCCATTGCTCTGTAAATAGTTTTTTCTCTTCAAGATTTTATCTATTCTTTTTTGAAAGTTACTACTGACTCTGCTTCCACTTCCCTTTCAGGCAATCCATTACAGATCATGGTAGCTCAATGTGTCATAAAAATGTTTCCTTGTGTAATCTCAAGTTCTTTTGTCACTCATCTGAAATGTTGATGCTCTGGTGCCTAATACCCTTCTGCCACTGAACAGTTTCTCCTTATTTCATGCATTTATGATTATGAATCTCTCTATCAAATCTGATCACAACCTTATCAGCAGTCAGCAGAACAACACCAGCATCAATCTCTCTAGATAACTAAAGGCTTTTTCTACAGTATCAGTCTAAGTAAATAGTTTCTACAATTTCTTTAAAGATCGTGAAATCCTTCACTCAGAATGGTACCTAGTATTGGACACAATATTCCACTTGAGTGCTAACCATTATTTTATAAAGGCTCGACATAACTTCTGTTGCTTTTATACACTATGAAGTCAAGGATCCCACACTCTTTTCAACAGGCTTCTCAGTTTGTTCAGCCACCTTCAAAGATTGTGTTCATGCGTCCTCAGATTTCTTCGTTCCTGCACCTTTTAAAATACTTCAAACTTGCTTCATGTAACCTCTCTTTTTTCCTACCAAAACACATCAACTCACACTACTGTGTTAAATTTAATCTACTATATTACTATCTTCCTCATTTGTTCTTATATCTCTGAGTTTTGTATGATATCCATACTTTGAAATGAAACATCTATACTAAAATCCAGGCAATTAATATTTATCACAAAGATGTGTGATAACAATAGCAATCCCTTGAGGCAGCACTGTATATTTTTCTTCCAGACTGATAAACAATCGTTCACCAATACTTTCTGTTCTCTATCCATCAACCTATCCTGTATCCATGTTACCACTGTTCCTTTAAATCTCATGAGATTTGAGTTTTCTAGCAAGTCTGTTATTTGGTACTTTACTAAATGCTCTTGGAAACTCCGCAGACACAATATCAACTGTGCTACCACTATCAACTCTGTGTTAATCCATTAAATAATTCAACAAAGTTAACCTACCACAACATTCCTTTACCAAATTTGGTTTGACTTTCATTTATTACTCCATACTTTTCCAAATGTCAATTAATTTTATTCCATATCATTGTCTACAAAGATGTCTCTACCACTGATGTTAAGTTGACTCTCCCGAAGTTGCAGGATTTAACCATCACCTTTTTTTTTCCCAAAAACATTTGCGATCCTCCAGTGTTTTCTGACAATATTCCAATATCAAAGGAGGTTTCAAAAGTTGTGAATAAAAACAGAAAGAACTGCGGATGCTGTAAATCAGTAACAAAAACAGAAGTTGCTGGAAAAGCTCAGCAGGTCTGGCAGCATCAGTAGAAAAAAAAATCAGAATTAACATTTTGGGTCTGGTGACCCTTCCTCATTTGCTCCTTCGTTAGTGTTCTGAGGAAGGGTCACTGGACCTGTTACGTTAACTCTGATTTTTTTCTCTACTGATGCTGCCAGACCTGCTGAGCTTTTCCAGCAACTTCTGTTTTTGTTCAAAAATTGTAAGCAGAGCTTCTAAACTTACCTCTCCTTAGCAACCTAAAAGATATCTCACTGGATTGGATGAATTTTCTCATTTGAGAACTGCCGATGTTTTAAATACAGCCTCTTTAATTTTATCCTATC
Organism: Ginglymostoma cirratum; assembly: GCA_024137785.1. Taxonomy (NCBI): domain Eukaryota; kingdom Metazoa; phylum Chordata; class Chondrichthyes; order Orectolobiformes; family Ginglymostomatidae; genus Ginglymostoma; species Ginglymostoma cirratum. The sequence goes on from JAHRHZ010000266.1 coordinate 41,177,855, forward strand.
CAATATTGTTACTGACTCTTCCTTTACAGCTATCATTGGTACCACTCCATGCTCAGTGAAAACAGATGCAAGATACGTTTAGCATCTCAACCATGCCTTGGATTCCAAAATGAAATTTTTTGGATTCAGTTGTTTCAATCCTTCCTTTAACTAATTGTTTATCTTTATGTGTTAATGAAAGATTTTTGGGTTCTGTTTTATGCTAGCCATTAACCTATTCAATAATTTCTCTTTTCTACTTTTACTCATTTTTTTTAATATCCCTACTTTCAATACTTGTTTTGCTAAACTCTTGGGCATGGATCATATAAAATAGTGATTCAAGTGTTAAACTTTCTTTGTTCGAAGTACACTAAAACATTAATTCATCTGGTCTCTCCAGAGATCTGCCTGACTTGCTCAGTGTAACCATCATTTTTGTCTTTTTTCCCCAAGTTTATAGAATCAACAGATTTTGTTTTTGAGTTACATCAAAAACATTTCTTTAATATCAAATTCCATTTGCTCTTTCATTAGCTGGAAATATGAAAGACTGACAAATCATGAGTTTGTTGCTGTCAGAACTGCTGCAGGTGTCACTCTTAACAGTAATTCCTCTGGAAATATTGTTGCAAAAGGTTCATCCTTTGGTGGCAGCTGAAGTTACTGAGGCAGATTTCATTGTCAGGGATGCTGAGATGAACTAAGGAGGCCACTATAATTAGTACTTGGTTTTATCACTGAACTACTCACAGCATATATTTATTAGCAATAAACATTCCTAATATATAAAAGAGCTTTTGATACTTATTCATGGCACATGGGTGGGATGTCGGTAGGTCCAACATGTACTGCCCATTTCTAATTGCCTTGAGAAAGTCGTGGTGAGTTGCCTTTTTCAATCACTGCAGTCAATGTGCTGCAAAGTGCTGTCAGGAAGTACCAGAATTTTGACACAGCAACAGTGAAGGAACTGCAATATATTTTCAAATTAGCATGTTATTTGATTTGGAGGGGAAGCTGCTAGTATTCCCATGTTCCTATGCCCTTGTTTTTCTGGGTGATAGAAATCACAGATTTTACTGTTGAAGTAACATTGGCAAATTGCTGCAATACATCTTTTAGATGGTACATACCGCCGCCACAGTGAGCCTGTGGTGAAGAGAGTAAATATTTAAGGTCATGCCTGTAGTACAGATCAAGCTGACTATTTTCTCTGAAATTATATTGACTTTTCTTTTTTTTGGATCTGTACCCATCTAGGCATATGAAGAGTATTTCCTCAGTTCCTGAGTGGTGGTTGGTGGAAAAGATTTTAGAAAGTTGGGAGTTGAAATATTCAACATAGAATTCCCAAACTCTGACTGCTGCTTGTTGTCACAATATTTATGTTGCTGTTATATCTCTGGTCAATAGTGATCGCCAGGAGATTGATGGAAGTGGATTCAAAGATTCAATAACACTGAAAGTCAAAGGCAGATGGTTAGATTCTCTCTTGTTGGAGATGGTCATTGCCTACCACTGGTGTGGTGAAAATGTTACTTGTACAGTGTAGGACTTTCATAAAATGAAGCACTATTTTTATTGCAAGTTTAAAGAACTGGTGAAACCGAGCTTGAATGGCAATCATACAGCGAATCAATTCAATCTTACCTTTTTTGTCTTGAAATCAGAAATAGTGATCATCAAAGGAGACTCTCCCATTATAGGCTGAATACTGACACTGATATGATCATTTTATCTGCACAGCTATTCCCAATTTGAAATTATTGATCCTTCCTTATTTTAATTCGCATTCTTAAATTTCATTCTTCAACAAAAATGTACCATAAGTGATTATATGCCATCTTCTCCCAATGCTGTTGTGCAACTATTTCCCTAGGCATACAAGAGACTTGCCAAGGTCAACTCACTGTTTAATTTTCTTTCCGTACCAATTCCTTATATTTGCTCACTCCTGTCTTTTAAAGTTCACATACAAAACTTTAAATTCTATGAAGAATTATTATTCTGGAGCACATGTTATGTATAGGTTTAACACCACTGCAAACCAATTGGACAAAAAATACACTTATTTACTTATGTAGGCATTTGATAGATCCCGACTTGCTCACAGGCTCTATTGAAAAATTAACTGGTCACATCCAAAACTATTTAAACTTATACTTGTTGTGTCAATGATAACAGATCACAAACCCCTGCTAGGGCTGCTGAAGGAAGACAAGGTGGTGCTGCCCATAGCTTCTGGTAGAATTCGGCGTTGGGCCCTCATTCTCATCACATACAAGTACCAGTTAGAACATCATCCAGAAAGCCAAGTGGCTAATGTGGATGCCTTGAGCCACCTCCCACTGACAGATACTCCACCAGTGGTGCCTCCCCTAGAACAGTCTATTTTGGTTTTAAACTTCCTGGACACCATTCCAGTCACCATTGTCAATATCCAAATGTGGAGACATAAAGATCCTGTCCAAGCAAAACTAAAACAGCTGGTGGTAATGGGAGAGACAGAAGGGCCATTGCAACCTTTCTGGACCCAGCGAGACCAGATCAGCAAAGAGGACAGCATATTGCTATGGAAAACAGTGACTGTCCCGAGTAAAGGTTGCTGCCAGATACTGGCTGAACTCCACCAGGATCAACCAGGGGTTTCAGCCTATCCAGCCTTTCTTTGTAACTCAAATATTCCATACCTAGTAACATCCTGATAAATCTCTTCTGAACCCTCTCCAGCTTGATAATATCCTTCCTATAACTGGGCACCAGAACTGTAAATCATAGATTCATAGAATCCATACAGCATGGAAGCAGGCCATTCAGACCACTGAGTCCACAGTGACCATCCAAAGAGCAGACCACGCATACGCACTCCTCTACCCTATCCCTGTAACCCTGCATTTCCCATGGCTAATCCACCAAGCCTGCACACCCCTGCACACTATGGGCAATTTAGCATAGCCATCCACATAACGTGTACATCTTTGGACTGTGGGAGGAAACTGGAGCACCTGGAGGAGACCCATGCTGACACGGGGAGAATTGTGCAAACTCCACACACAGTCGCCCAAGGATGGAAGCGAACCAGGGTCCCTGGCGCTGAGAGGCAGCAGTCCTAGCCACTGTGCCGCACAAAATAATCTGGCTACAACAGCAAGTCGTAGGCTGGGAGTTCTGCAATGAATAACTCACCTCCTGACTCCCCAAAGACTGTCAACCATCTCGATACATACTTCAGGAACGTGAAGGAAGATACTCTACATGGCTGGATAAGTGCAGCTCCAGCAACCCATAAGAAGGACAACACACTCAGAACAAACGGTCTGCTTGATTAGCACTCCAATTCATTACCTTCATCATTTGCTCCCTTCATCATGGAAACAGAGTGGCTGCAGTATACACTATGTATGAATGCAATGAGCAACACACCAAAGTTCCTCTGACAGCACTTTGCAAACCCGTGATCTCTAATTACTACCTCTAATTACTACCATCTAGAAGGACAAGCGCAGAAGATGCATGTGAGTACAACTAGTTACATCTTACTGTCCAAACCACACGCCGTCCTTACATCTATATCATCATTCCTTCGTGTCATAGTCGCTGGGACAAAATCATGTAACTCCCTCCTGAGCAACATTATCGGTGTCCCTATGCCCAAAGAACAACAGCTGTTCAAGGATGCAGCTCACCACTGCCTTCTTAAGGTCAGCTAGGGATGGGTGTTAATTTCCGACCCAACTAGCAGACTTCACATCTTGTAAATGAATGAAAAAAAAACTTGTATTTCGTTGCAAATTTTGTTTCAATGTGTGCAGTTTCTTTTTCCCTCTCTATGCTACATTGTAATTTACAAAACAAAACCTTTAAATCTTAACCATGAATACTTTACACTGGAAATAAGATCAGTATTTTAAGAGTTAATGAAAGATTATTGAAACAATATCACTGAGCTTTGAGCCAGTGAATTCCTAAATAAGTTTTTTTTAATGCTTAAAACACTGATTGAAACTCAAAAGCCTTACCTGAATAAATTTTTCAACTTCCCTGGTTAGAAGTAGAATTTAATATTTCAGGTCTATCAGAAAGTATTTGTGAAATAAAGAAATAAAGAATAAAACAGTTACAATAAGTAAACAATGCTGTTAGTACACCAGGACTGGTATTTTTACTGTGGTGAAATGAGTACATGGTTCCCTCATACCTTACCCCATTCACTTGTAATGGGCAGTAACAGAAATTGTTACTGTTTAACCTTTCTAGAGGCAGGCTTTGAAATATGCTGGTAAACTACGAAAAAGATGTCCAATTTTTTTAAAGCTTCTGAGGAAGGGTCACTCAGCCCAAAACATTAACTCTGATTTCTCTCCATAGATGCTGCCAGACCTGCTGAGTTTTTCTAACAATTTCTGTTTTTGTAAAGCAAAGGCACATTGCTGCTTTCAAGGGCCTAGCAGAACACCTACATATGTATATATTTAAATATACAAAATGAACAGTTTCTACTTGATTGAAATCCTTAGCTTTCTCATTTATATATTTAAATGTTTACATTTGGGTGTACTAGCAGCAACTATCACTGCAAGTTTCTTAAAATTTTATAGTATCTTTATCAATGTTATACTGATCCATATATTTTATATATTTCTATATTTATTTTTTTCACAGAATGCGGATGTCATACACTTAGGCCAGTGTTTGTTGCTCATTCCTAATTGCCGTTGAGACCTTAGTGGTGACTCATCCTCTCGAGCTGCAGTGCATACAGTGTAGATACACTGTTGGAGGAGTTCCAGGAATTTTGACTACAACAAAGGTAACTGGACAACATAAGCTTTCATTACCATATGACAAGGTATAGTTCAAGAGATATCCATGAAAAGACAACATCACCCACACACTTTTCCTGGTTATTTCATTTTTGCTTGCTGCATAGTTTTTTTTTAAATATCCACATAAATCAGTTACAACAAAAATCACTACAGAATTTAGTTGACTGGCGCAGGAAAATGATGAGCGCTCTCAGTAACAGAGACACATTAATCCAATTGATTTAGTTTTTTAAAGTAAGAATAAAAGTTAGAAACAATCTAAAACAATTAAACAAAATCTGTTTTAATTTCTTTTCTTGTCCATGAAATCTTTGATTCACGATAACTGCTGGGTAAGGCAGCTTCTAAACCCAGGTTACGTGTGTTCCTCATGCTATCTGGACACATTTAAACTCTAACATTTCATTCAAAATTTGAGATGAGGATCAACATGTATGAGTGATCCAAGGCACTGGAGTTGGGCACAAGTCAATGTGAGGATGTGAAATCCAGCATTGAAACTGCGGGTAGAATAGTCTCCTTCTGTGGCATAAATTTTCAGTTTCTATGCATCTTTTTTCCAAGTAGAAATTACAAAAAAAACCAGAAACCATTAATTTGTATTGGGGGAAAAGCTAGAACACAGGCTAGGCTCTGCAAATCTGCGTTTCTGATACAGAGCTCCTTGAAAGATTTTGCTGACTCCTCAATTAAGTCAACTCCTCTCAGCAATTGGCATAATATCTTCTTATTTTTGCATGCAATTATCATTAAGGAGGAACAACAGATGTGTAAAGACTATTTCTTTTTATTTTTCTGTATTTTTAATTGTGGACTGAAATGAGAAAAATGAGAACTGTTTGAAAAACTGAGATTGCTGCATGTTTTAAAAGCAAGTTGCCTGTCACTCATCACAAGCAATATTTTCGTAGATGCTTGTTCAAGCAGTAGTCAAAGTGTGGTTACAGACAAACTACAGCTGAGGGCTTGTGTACGTATGGATCTTTGGTTGGTACAAGGAGCAGACTGGTCTGTGGAAGGGTGACCACTTAACGATGACAAAGGCCTTGTGCTTGCCAACAACTATGTGATTATTTTCAGGAAGCTCAACAGCTTGGTGCTGTGATCAAGACAGAGAGGAGTCATCAGATCTTCATCAACTCAGGAGCTCTCTCTGTTCTCTGCAATAAAAGCCACTTCAAGCCTGAAGAAAACTAGTTTGTCTCCCCCTCAGCTATAGTTGTTAATAGATAAGTCAGAGGCTTTTTGTAAGTGAACTGATCCTGTGAGGATCCTGCAAACCAATAAAAGCCTCTGGAGAAGAATGACCGAGAAGCAAGGTTCTGACAAGCACAAGAATCATAAGAATTATCCCAGGAACCACAGAAATGCCTTCTTAATCTTTCTCTCTGTCCATAGCATCAATTTTCTTTTTCTGTCTGTCTGTCTGTAAGGGGGCGTTCAAAAGGGTTTTAGATTTAGTTAGTAGAAATATGCCTACATTTCACCGTTGTTCATCTGTAGTTGGATTCTATTTACTTGTAATAAATAGTATTTTTTTCTTGAGTACAGAAACCTGATACGTGCTTTCTGACAACCTGGGTTGAAAAGACAGGTCATTGGGGAATTCTGTGAACTTCTTAAAATGTTTAACTTTTGTGATCACTCTGTGAAAAGAGGGACTTGATTTCTAATCTAGTACCTCAGTGAGGTGTGGCAACCTTAAATACTGCTCTGTTAATTCTGTGCTTATGCACATGCGGTTCAGATGTCCAGGGCACATTTCTATAGGAAGGTCTTGCCCGTGGAGTAACGTGGTCTCATAAAACAACAGCTAAGAATTAAAGGTAGCCAGACAGCTACTACTCAAGTGTAGATCAACCTGAAGTTCAATCTTTGGTCACTAGGGGAAAAAATAGTTATTCCTAATTTGTGAAAGTACATGACCAATTGTCCTGCAGTAGTTTCAGAAGTAAAAGACCAAAGGATCCAGCCTACAGGAAGTCTTAAGTAGGGAAAGGTGGGAGAATATCACAACGGGAAATGTGAACACTTAAAGAGACAAGTCCAAAGAAAACTTGAGTTGCAGTCACAATAATCACACTGTAATTGCACCCAAAGTAACATCATGCAGCGGCCAACAGAGTTCCTAGAAAGCAAACTGGATCACTGAAAGACAAGGAAAAACTTCTTGAAAATTGCAGCATTCCAACATAATCACTGGTCTTTGATTAGAGTCTGAGATGCATGATAGTCAGCACTAAAGGATGGAAAGACAGGTAGACAGGGTGGTTAAGAAGGCATTTAGCATACTTGCCTTCATTATTCAGACCTTTGAGTAAAGGAATTGGGACGTTATATTAAGATTGCACAGGACGTTGGTGAGGCCTCTTCTGTAGCACTGTGTGCAGTTCTGGTTGCCCTGCTATAGGAAGAATATGAGTAAATTAGAGAAGGTTCAGAAAAGATTTACCAAGATGTTGCTGGGAATGGAGGGTTTGAGTTATAAAAATAGATTGGTTAGGTTGGGACTTCTTTCCCTGGAGTGTAGGAGGTTGAGGGGTGACCTTATAAAGGTTTATAAAATCATGAGGGGCATAGATAAGGTAAATAGCAAGGGTCTTTTCCTTAGGGTGGGGGAGTTCAAAACTAAGGGGTGTATTTTTCAGGTGAAAGGAGAAAGTTTAAACAGAACATGAGGGGCAACTTTTTTTTTAACACAGAGAGTGGTTTGTGTGTGGAATGAACTGCCAAAAGAAGTGTTGGATGTAAGTACAGTTACAGCATTTAAAAGACATTTGGATCAGGACATGAATAGGAAACGTTTGGAGGGATACGGGCAAAATGCAGGCAAGTGGGACTCGTTTAGATTGGGAATATGATCAGCATGGACTAGTTGGACTGAAAGGTCTGCTTCCATGCTCTATGACTCTATAACTTTGATATTTACATATAAAGGTTAACCAAGAAAAATTACCTGTTTTCATGAAATGTGTACATCAGATTGATTTAAATGATCCATGAATGCTCTTGAGAAAGTCAAATGTAGCAATACCTTGGAACTCTCTGTTTCCTGAATGTTAATTTTCTTAGAGGCTTCTGGCTTACACCATATTAATGAATACAAAAGTAACAGATTCTAACACACATCAAAAAAAGGGATTTCATTACCGCAGTCTGATCTTGCACTACAGCATTCAGACACTAGATGGCTTCTACCTGTGCTGCAATGGAAGTCATTATGTAACTCTCTCACTAACACCTGAAGAAGGAGTAAGGCTCCGAAAGTTTGTGTTTTCAAATAAACCTGTTAGATTATAGCCGGGCGTTGTGTGATTTCTGACCAATGGATGTCAGTTATTACTTCTCAAATGTTGTATTACATTTGGGTCCATAAGTACAGTGGTGGAGTTGGTCATGTCTTCCATGCTGTAAAGAATGGAATCCAAGCTCTGCTCAAATTTCTGTGCCAGGCTGGAGCCTGAGTCCTCCATTCTCCTTAACAGTGACACCAAGCCTGTGACAGCACAAACATTTTTATGCATTCCTATCATCCTTTCAAACTGATTTGGAGTTCAGCTTGTGTGCAACTTCATTCTGCAGTGAGGTGGCACACATTTATCCTTTCCCCAGGCATGCATGCAATCCTTGTGATTTTGTAACAAGCAGATCCCTTTATATTAATAACTAGCATATGCACATTGTAAGAATCTGAGCTATTGACTGTTAATGCAAGATCAAGTGATGGTTCTTACTCCTAAAGAATGTGCTCTTTCTCATGCACTTCACAGCCAGGAATCACTGGCTCTTCCTGGGTCTTTAAAAACAAGATATACAAACGGGATGAGCATAGTTGTGGGTGTGTAGAAAGCAAGAGGTATATAATCAATATATTGACAGAGAAACACCGAAAATAAAAGCAGTAAGCCATTCAACTCAGAGTCTGATCTGCCATTCGACATGATCATGGCTGACCATCCAACTCAGTGCCTTGTTCTACATTCTCCCTATACCCGTCGATCTCTTTAGCTCAAATAACCATATCTAACTTTTACTCAAAAACAAATCAATGTTTTGGCCTCAAGTGGCAGAGAATTCCAGAAGCTTACCACTCTCTAGGTGAAGAAATTTCTCCATGTCAGGCCTAAATGGCCTACATCGTATCCTTAAACTATGACCCCTAGCTCTGGACATCCCGGTCATTGAGAGCATCCTTACTGCATTTACCTTGTCTAATTGTGTTAGAATTTTACAGGTTTATGTGAGATACCCCACCTCCACCTCTCTTTCTTCTAAATTCTGTGAATGTAGTCCTAACCAATCTAGTTTTTCTTCATACGTCAGTCCTGTCATCACAAGAATCAGTCTGGTAAACTTTTGTGTACTCCCACCACAGCCAGAACATTCTTCCTCAGATAAGGAGTCCCAAAGCTGACAACAATACTGCAGGCATAGTCTCACATAGGCCATAACTCCAGCGAGACATCCCTTCTCCAGTACTCAAATCCTCTTGCTATGAAGGCCAAAGTACTAGTTGCCTACTTCACCATCTGCTGCATCTGAATGCCTACTTTTAGCAACTGGTACACTAGGACACTCAGGTCTCATTACACCTCCCCTTTTTCCAATCCATCACCATTCGGATAATAACCTGCCTGCCTGCTTTTCCTACCAAATTGGATGGCCCCACATTTATCAACATTATATATGCCACGCATTTGCCCACTCATTCAACTTGAACACTGACACATCACTGCATCCTCCTCACAGTTCACCCTCCCACACAGTGTTGTGTCCTCTGCAAACCTGGTGATATTACATTTAATTCCCTCATTGAGATCATTTATAGTAAGCACTGATCCCTATGGTACTCCACTACTCACTGCCGGCCACTTGAAAAATGACCTGTTTATTCCTAATCTTTGTTTCTTACTGCCAACCAGTTCTCTAATGAAGTCAGTACATTGCCCCAAGTCCCACGTGCTTTCATTTCACAGAATAATCTCTCATATAGGATTTTATTGGAAGTCTTTTGAAAGTCTAAGTAGACTATATCCATTGGCTTGTACAAAATGAGGGGTATGTTCAAGGGCTGCAAAGATAGTGGAAGCTGTAGTCAAAATATTCCAGAATGTGCTGGATCCTGAAAGGGTTTCAATGGATTGGAAAGCCACTAATGTGACATCCCGTACAAAAAAGGAAGGAAACAGAAAGCAGAAAACCATAAGCCAGTTAGCCTAATAGCTGTCATTGGGCAAATGCTAGAATCCATTATTTAGGAAGAAAAACCAGAACATTTAGAATTGTTTAACCTAATCAGAGTCACTGTGGTTTTGTGAAAGGGACATCATATTTGACAAATTTGATAGAGTTTTTGAGGATATAACAAACAGAGTTGATAAAGGAGAACCTGTAGAGGCTGTAAATTTGGACTTCCAGAATACATTTAATAAGGTGTCACGAAAAAGGATATTGTGCAGGTTAGGAGCTCAAGGTATTGGGAGTAAAAGATTCTAGGCTGATAAACACACTGATGACAGAGAGTCAGGGTTATAGCTACAGGAATGCCACAAGGATTCTAGAGACTCAACTAGTTACATTTTATGTTAATAGCTTGGAGAAGGGATAAAATGTAATATACCTTAGTCTGCTGACAATACAAAAACAGGTGGAAGGGCATGTTGCAAAGAAAACATAGGAATCTGCAAGGGGATTATAGAGAAATTCAGTAAGTGGGCAATAACTTGATATTTTGTTGTTTATTGTCAGCCAGTTCCAGCAGCATTCTCACTATGCTTTGCAGCTGCAGTTTTCTATTCCAGAAGGTGGTTTGATGCCGTGATCATTTCCTTGGTGAAGTGTCGTGCCTCAGGAACAGTTCCTGGCTGAGATGAACATAGGAGAAGTACTCTCTGAAGATCCTAAGGGGTATGTCCTCCTCATCTTCCAACTGTTGCAAATTTTTACCAACAGCTTCTTTCTGTTGCCTGTGCTCTATCAATATATATGTGGCAGCCCAGGATATGGGCAGCTGTCCATACTTAAGAGAGGGTGTTAATAAGACTGAAATTCAAAATTCATCAAAACATGGAGACTGACTTCACAATCTGCCCAAGCTGTATACCTCTCCCAATGAATGCCTGTGCAGTCTCTCTGCCCAACATGGCAATCACTTGATCCATGACAGAAGTTGTCAGGAGCAAACCCTCCCAACATTTTTTTGACTTATCCAAGTTTCCACAGCTACAGTGTTATGGAGCAATATCTCTAAGTTTAATCTCTTTGAAAAGTTTTAGCAGCCTCCTAGAAAAACCATAGTCGCACATTGACCTAGTATTCACATTTGGAATTGGAACTAAATTATCTGAAATGAAATTGCAGTAATCAAAATATTAAACTTTTGAGCTATAACATGTGCTTTTCTTGCCTCTATGAAATCACATTTTATTGTTTATTTTAATGGGAGCAATTTAATATCTTGCTTATATCTTAATATCTTTAATATCTTAATATCTTTAATACCAACCATGCAAACAACAATATATGGTTAGATATTTCACTGTTACTGTTACCCTACAGGTTGTTCTAGAAGGAAAGTAGGGAAGTACAGGTGAGTTAGCTTGAAAGCAGTTATCTGGAAAATGCACAAATCTTTTGCGAAGGATGACTTAACAACTTACATAGCAAGTCATAGTGTCAGACAAAGTCAACGTGATGTTACGTAAAAGAAAGTGTTTGACAAACTTTATAATTAATTTTTTTTTAAGGATGTAAGTAATGGGATATATAAAGGAGAACCAGTAGATAGAAGATTATATGACCTGGGTTGCCAAACAAGATTCGACAAAGTGGCACACAAGACGTTAATACACAAGTTAAGGGGCATATAGTTGGAAAGTAATGGACAGGAACCAATTATTAGGGCAAAACAGCCCATTTTCAAATTGACTGGCCATGACTAAGGAATAGCTCCATAATTCAGGAAGACTACACCTACACTGGGGATGGTGGTAACGATTCACTAGACTAGTTCCTGGGGTGAAAGAGTTATCCTATGATGAGATTCTGAGTGAATTAGGCCTATTCTCTGCAGCACTCAAAAGAATCAGAGATGATCCCTTTGAAAAATCCGAGATTCTGACGGAGCTTGACAGACTAGAAATTGATGGGTTGTTTACCTGTTTGGGCAGTCAAGAACAAGGGAACAAAAACAGGGGTTGCTGGAAAAGCTCGGCAGATCTGGCAGCATCAGTGAAGAGAAATCAGAGTTAATGTTTTGGGTCGGGTGACCCTTCTTCAGAACCTGCCGAGCTTTTCGAGCAACTTTGTTTTTGTTTCTGATTTACAGCATCCTCAGTTCTTTTGGATTTTATCTAGAACAAGAGAACACAGTCTCAGGGTAAGAGATTGATCATTTTAGAGTAAAATAAGGAGAGTTTTATTGACTCAAAGGATTGTGAATATTTGTAATTCTCTACCCTAATGGATTAGGGATGCACCACTCCATTTAGCTAGTTGCTCCGTCTTTGGCGCATCTGTTCTGATGATGCCAACTTGGACAAGGGGGCCTCTGAAATATCCACTTTCCTCCTTAACTGAGGATTCCACAGCACAGGGCCCTCAGCCAGCTCCAATCCATCTCCCATATTTCAACCCTCACCCCCTCTCTTCCCTGCCACAACACAATAGGGTCCCCTTTATCCTCACCCACCATTCCACTAGCATCCACAATGACAGGATTATTAGCCACCAGTTCCACTATCTCCAGCAGGATGCCACCACCAGGCACGTAGTCCCATCCCCTCCCCCGCCAGCCTTCCACAAGAACCGTTTCTTTCCAGGACTCCCTAGTCCACTTCTCCTTCATTCCCAACACCTCTCCAGAATCCCGTGGCGCACCTTTCCCTGCAATTGCAGAGGGTATAATACCTGCCTGATTACTTTCTCCCTCCTCAGTATCCAGGGGCCCATGTAGCACATTACCTGCACTTCACTCAATCTAGTCTACTACATTCACTGGTCACAATGGAGTCTCTTCTATTCTGGCGAAACAAAGCCTGGACTGGATGACCATTTCGCAGAACTATGTTCTTTCTGCAAAAAAGATCCCGAGCTTCCAGTTGCCTGCCACTTCAACACACCACCTTGTTTCCTGACCAATACTTCTGTCTCAGGCTCACTGCAATGCTCCAGCGAAGCTCACCGCAAGCTGGAAAAACAGCACCTCATTTTCCACTTGGGAACCCTGCACGTTTCTGGACTCAATATTGAGTTCAACAATTTTAGGGCTTGAGGCACTTTCTCCCATGTCCATACCTCAAACACCACACACCAGGTCTTGGTATCACATGGTCTGCTAATACACACAACACATTGTTAGCCACTAATTGTCACCATTAGTGGCCATTCATTCTCCTAGGCTGACTGTTAACCATTCCTTTGTCTGTCCAACTGTTGTTATCTCTCTTTGGGCTCTATTTCCACCTATCGTTTACACTTTATCCTTCCCCCAATCCTATCTTCTGCATAAAAACCAACTTCTTCCCAGCTACCATCAGTTCTGAAGAAGGGTCACTGGATCTGAAACATTAACTCTGATTTCTCTCCACAGAGCTGACAGACCTGCCAGAGCTTTTCCAACAATTTCTGATTCTCTAGTCATAGTGTAAGGTCAAGTCGGATTTGGAGGTGGGGATGAGATGTAGTCAGGTCACATTGATGGTATAGTCATGGGTCAGGTTGGTAACTGATGGGGAGGGGTCAGTGGTGGTGGAGGAGAAGGTGTGTGGTGGTCAGATGTATACTTAATGCATGTGTTAAACTAAATTTTGTCCTATCTAATATTTCCTTAATACTATTCAGGTCAGGAAGCTGGGGAGGCAATGGCTTAGTGATATTACCACTGGACTGTTAATCCAAATACCCAGGTAATATTTTGGGGAACCTGGGTTCAAATCCCACCATGACAGATGGTAGAATTTGAATTCAATAAATATCTGGAATTAAACGTCTAACGATGATCACGAATCCCTTGCCGACTGTCAGAAAAAACCCATCTGGTTCACTAATGTCATTTAGGGAAGGAAGCTGCCATCCTTACCTGGTCTGGCCTGCATGTGGCTCCAGACCCACAGCAATGTGGTTAACTCTTAACTGCCCTGTGGACAATTAGGGATGGGCAATAATTTTTTTACATTCATTCATGGGATGAGGGCATCGCTGGCTAGGCAGCATTTATTGCCCTTTTACTGATGGTCTCAAGTTTTTTCTCCCAATCTCACTGCATCAAAACTGTTTGCTTAAATTCCTATTTTAACATTTAATTACAGTTTCTTTTATTACAAATTTCAATCTGCATTCATAAGTTCTAGCTTTTATTTTGTTGCAGTATTCTTTATCGCAGTGTTTTTCACACCAAAAAATGCAAGAATTACCAACTATACTGAGATGAAATAAAAGCAAAGTAATGCAGATGTTGAAATAAAAACTGAAATGGCTAGAGAACTCAACAGTGCTGGCAGCATCTATGAAGAGAGAAACAAAATTATTTAAAGTTTTTATTCTGCCATGGCTCTTCAGAACTCAGCTGGATTTGACTCTGTAGACAAGCCACATAAATATTCAAAAAATACGCTCTTCTGAGAGTTTAATAAGGAAAGCAGATACATTCCAATTTTTTGTAACTTTCACCATGGAATTCGCTGATTGCTGAAGGCAAATTAGATTTCGGAATAATCATTACTTATATCTGGACTGTTAAGAACAATACCTCCTTATTGAAGACCAATGGTGCAGGTCTCTAGTTGATGTGAAAAGACACAAATATATATACCAGAGTCCTGGTAAATATATGACCAGGGTCAGTATAAAACTCTGGTCAGGTTACAAAGAGAATATTATGTCTGTTCTGCTCACAATACCTTAAGAAAGATGTGAAGGCCCTTAAGAAGGTACGGAGATGATTTACCAGCGTTAACCCAGGAATAGGGGTTTTGAGATGCAAGATAAGTTTGTAGCATTGATGAAAGGACCAAAATGTTTATTCTGTTTCTCTGTCCACAGATGTTGCCAGATCTGCTGTATATATCCAGCAGTTTTTCTATTTATTTCAGATTTATTCCAGATATTTGCAGACTTTTTCTTAAATTGGAAAAACTGTGATCATTATCTTTGGAGCAAAGGAGATTGAGGGGAGATTTGAGAGACATGTATAAGTTTAAACAAATTAAACAAAGTAAAACTTTACCCATTGACTGATTGCGTAAGGACAAGGTATCACAGACTTAACTGGAAAAAATGGACAAAAAGTGGAGTAGAAGAGTGAGGGAGAACATTTTAATGTAACAACTGTACAGCCTAGAACTCACTACCTTTGAGGATGAAGGAAGCAGAGACAATCAATTATTTCACAAGGAAAATGGATAGGAAATTGAGCAAAATAAACTTGTGGGACTTCAGGGATAGAGTGGGAGAATGGGAATGTTTTGGTTGCTGTACAGAGAGCTGAGATGATCAGTTGCGGAGGACAGCCTCCTACTGTTGCTTAATTACACTATTACTGTTCTAGTTCTGAGTTAAAGAATTTTCCTTTTAACTATCACTGCTCCATTACCTTTGCATGGTCTACCTTTTACTCCCTCTCCGTTCCCTGACTTCTCTATCTTTGACTCCCATAGCCACTGCAATCCTATTGACTCTCATATGCACTTCTTCCAATACTGTTTCCTGTGCATATTCCATTCCCATCTTTCAGTTTCTTTGTCTCTTTAGCATTTCCTTACCAAAACTTACAAAAAAATTCCACCATCAAACATACGTTCAATCCAGCACATTGGAGGTACTATTCTTTCTGTAACACATGGTTATTTTCCTTACTGCATCACCCTAACACTTGTTCCCACTTCCCTGCACCTCCCATGCAAACACAGTCTACTGTATTTATCCTGATGCAGCCTCCTCTATAAAATAAGACTAATTGCAAACTCAGTGATTACTTGGGGATGGCACATGGTAGGTAAAGACTCCCCAGGCAGGAAGGGAATAGGTGACCACCATCCAGAACAAGATGATTCAGCAGGCAGTGCAGGAGTCTCCTGTGGCTATCCCTTGCAAAGCAGATATACTGCTTTGGATAGTGTTGATGGGACTAGCCTCACAGGGAAAGCAACAACAGCCAAATTCATTGTACCATTCTTGGCTATGCTGCACAGGGGAGGAATAAAAAGTATGGCAATACAACTGTTACAGGTGTTTCAACTGTGAGGGGAATAGCCAGGCATTTCTGTGCTGCAAAATAAGACTCCAGGATGGTATTGTTTTCCTGGTCCTAGGGTCAAAATGTTGCAGACCAGCTACAGGACATTCTGGATGATGAAGGTGTATATCCAGAGGCTGTGGTACATACTGGTGTTAACAACATGGGTAATAAAAAAGAGATGAGGTCCTAAAAGCAGACTACAGGGAGTTTGGAAGTAAGTTTAAAAAGTAGGACCTCAAAGGTAGGATCTCAGGATTATTACCAGTGCAACATGCTAGTCAGAATAGAAATTGTAGATGAATACATGGCTGAAGAGGAGGTGCATGGGGGAACAGTTTCAGATCTCTGGGGGATTGAGATCAGTTTTGGCGGAGGTAGGACCAGTACAAATTGGAAGGGTTATCTGTGGACAGGACTGGGACTGAGGTCCTTATTTGCTAAAGTGGCAGAGGGAAGTGAACCTATGCAAGGAGTCAGAGGAAGGGGAAACAAGGATAAGTATAAAAGACAGAAAGGGGAATTAAGAAAAGTGAAAGGCAGAGAGATTAAGGGCCAGGACCCTGCAGCACCATTGTGAAAAACAATTGGAACAGGACAAGCAATGCTAAAAAGACAAGCCTTAATGTTTTCTAGCAGAATCTGTGAAGCATTTGCAATAAAATTGGAGAATTAATCATGCAAATAGGTGAAAACATATTGTTGGCATTACAGTGACACAGCTGCCATGACCAGACACATACTCCCCTTTCCTATTGTGTCAGATTTCTGCAAGGACTGTTCCCTTCGGGATACCATGGTCCACCCCACTCCCAACACCTCCAACACTGCTAGCATCAACAGAACTGCTTTAAACTTATTTGTTTCAATAAAGTAGGTGTACAGGCCTACAATAAAGTAGGGTGGAGGTAGCTAATATGAGGGGGCATAGTTTTAAAGTGAGTGGAGGTAGATATAGGGGAGACATCAGAGGTAGGTTCTTTACTCAGAGAGTGGTAGGGGTGTGGAATCCATTGCCGGAGAGGGTAGTGGAGTCAGCCTCATTAGGGGCATTTAAGCAGCTCTTAGATAGGCATATGGATGATAGTATAAGGTCGGGGTGGAGGTTAGATAGACCTTAGATTTAGGGTAAAAGTTTGGCACAACATCGTGGGCCAAAGGGCTGTACGGTGCTGTACTGTTCTATGTTCTAGAATAAGTTAAATCAACAATCTTATTAATTGCACTTGGTCATCACGGAAAGATATTATTGATTTTAAAAAAAAGAGCAATTGCTAAACCTGTTGGATTGGTTGCACATTCAGATTCAAATAGACGGAGCTTTTGGTGTGTTGGAGTTAAGGACTACAATGAAACACCCTTACGTACAGAATGCTTTAAAGGCAAATAAAACATTAATGGAGTCAAAACTACAGAAATGCAGACTAAAGTCCCCATCCTTAGGTGCCCCAAAAAACATGCAGTTCATCATTTTTAGCAATGTTCCCATTCTAAACTTCCCAATGGGTACCGTAGTGAGATAACTGAAAATGGTAAATGTGGTCTTGTAGCTAGGGAATCAAGAAAATAAAATGGGTTGTTAAAAGTGGACTAACTGAATTGCTGTATCTTATGGTGGCAGTGGATATGGGAACCTATTTGCAAAGTGAGTGAGGAAAAGTTATGGATTGATCAGGTTCCCTTGAAACAAATGGTGGAAAGAAATTCTCCAAAATTAAATTGGAGGGTGGAACTAATCAACTGTCGAATAGTTCTACAAAAAAGAAATGCACATATGAAGGAATCATTCTGTGTCCTAGTGGAAGGGTGTTCTGTATTGTAAGCCTTTTTTTAACAGAATATGGAGTTAAGAATAATTTTGGAATAGGAGAGCTCTTTGAATCCATTTCTTCCCTCTGTACAGCAATCCAAATCAATGACATTTTTTGCCTTCATCTCCATTCCACCGCAACTTACTTTCCCTTAATGCTTCTCAATTCTTTGATTTGTTTTGAAATTTTGATCGTACATGTAAACACTAACCTATACTTAAAGAGGGAAACGAACTTGTAATTATATCTTAATTTTATTTGTTGTATGGAGGTAATGGCATTTACAGGGACTTAAGTTGTGCCCCTATAATTAGGAGCAGATGAAAATTATAGTTGTCAGGCTAGGAGGTGCATTTTACATTATTGATCTCTGAAAATACATACTCTGTAAAAAGTGGCTCCAGTTCTAGCCTCCATGTTCTAGGCTCCAGTGCTAGCCTTTTAGATATATCACTGGTGGGGGGAGAATATTACTTTAAAAACCAGAAGTAAAATTATTTTCTCTTTGAAGATCCAAGCCAACTTCAAAGCCTGTACCAATGTGGGGCAGAATTTTGTCATCCATGTAGCCAGTTCTCTTCCTTCTTCATGATATATCATCTAATATTCGTAAAGTGTCTAGCACTGTGGCAACTGCTGACCATCAAAATTCCCATCCCGTTGCCTGTGCTGATCTTGCACTCTAAAATCACTCTGAAGTGACACTGGGACCAAGCTGATCAAGGTCTAGCAGAAGCTGTGCCTGCTTTGGAGTTAAAGTGTGAATGCACCAGAATAGCTAAAGAAGCTTGTCCCTTTATCATCTATTATAACTTGAGAAAAGATACAACTAAGTAGACAAACAACTTATTGTTTCAGAAAAATCTTGGCATTCCCTCTCTTTGACAACAATGCCCATCAGATACAATGCAGTTCTAATATTGCTTTAAGTTAATTATAGACTTTTACAGGCTCGGGTACAATCTATAATTTCCAAATAATGTGCTATGGTTAGTTCAAGCATAGAGCCTAAAATGCATTTGGAAAGTTTCTAAAAACATTTCGGTCCTGAAATTCTGAGGGTCTGTCTCTTCAGATTTATGCCAGTTGATTGGAACCTTCAATTGTTTTACATGCAAGCTGCTACCTAATTTCAGCAATAGCCCCCTAACCTTACCACCTCTCACCTAAACATGTCTTTTTTTTCAAGTCCTTAACTCTCATTGGAGCTATTCTATTGAAGGTTTACTGCTTTCAGTAGCATTTAAAAGGACTTAAGTCATGTTTCAATTGACATGAAAGCTGCAGAGGCTTTAAACGGATTTATAAGGGGAAATTTCCTTGAGCAACTCGGGAACAGATATTTGCAGGAGGTGGAGCACTGACAGGCAGAAGATACTCTTAAACAGTTGATTTTCAAATATCTTTGATAGCTATTCATTACATTCTGCAACATTGCTGGACATATGGGTTAATTTTCCTTCTGGAACACAATGGGCAATTTTTCCTTTAGCAGCCAATAAACTCTGCCAAGTTCTCGCCCAGGGTGAAGATGAGAACTTAACTTTTGTTTCTTAACAAGCACTTAACTATGGGTACACAGTAAATCTTGTTGCTCAAAGATATGCTTTAATTACTAACAATGTAGAATTTTGCCAGCTAGATAGAACAAAGAGAACACACAAAATTAGTAATTTATTGGATCTAGTAACAAGTTAATCATAAAGATCTGACATAAAGGCTGTGAAATGTGGATACTTCGTGCCTCTTTTTCGGCACTGCAAATGTACTTTTGTCTCAAAAATGGTACCTGGCCACCACAGTAACACTTCTGGTTGGGGATGGGCCAGACATCATTTTAAGTAAATTAGCACTGACATGAGGAATCTACAGCAGAAGTATACTGAAAAGGCTGATTGTGATGTCAGTTGGTATGTAGATTGCACTCTCATAGTGCATTCTTGATCTCAACTTCCAGCTATTGTTGCTGTTATTTGATGGTTTGAACTGATATTTATAAAGTTTGTGGCTTCTACAGGGAGTGGTGTGGCATGTGGTGAATACCTCATTCTGGTAAAATCACTTGCTTTCAGTCTTGGGTGCCACCGTTTCAATCCCTTTTGCCCAAAAGAATGACAGGAAGATTAAGCAAAAGTGATGCAGAGACTGCTAAAGGGAGAGAGGAATGGGTGAATAGCTGCATGCCACACCACTCCCTGTAGAAGTGCTTCATAAATGCTTCCAAGTCCTTAAACATGCAACTGGTATGTGATCATACTTCACAAATCGTACAAATAAATGCCTGTCCTGTGGCAGAGAACAGAGCGTGGTTATTGGCTAACAAGGGTTATCTGCTGACCACTTAGCTCATGACTGGTGTTCAAATGATGCTTCCACTGCTTGGATTACTCTAAAGCAGCCCTGCAATACACTGCAGAGTTTGTCAAGTTTTGTCAGTCTGCTGCATCTACTGGAGTATCAGAGGACTGGCAAACAGTACTTACTGGAGGACATAGTGCTGTTGTTCTGAGAGAAGACAGAGATATTTTCTCTGCAGAACCTTTGTGACTCCCCAGGAATCACCTCATCAAATTTTAACAATGTCACAGAGTCATAGGGCTGTAAAGCATGGAAACAGACCCTTTGGTTCAACTCATCCATGCTGACCAGATATTCTAAATTAATCTAGTCCCATTGCCAGCATTTGTCTTGAATCCCTCCAAACCCCTTCTCTTCATATACCTACCCAGATGTCTTTTAAGTGTTGTAATTGTACCAGTCTCCGCCACTTCTTCTGATAATTCACTCCATTCACGCACCACCCTCTGCTTGAAAAAGTTGCCCCTTAGGTCCCTTTTAAAGCTTTCCCTTCTTACCTTAAACCTATGCCTTCTACCCTGGGGAAAAGACTTTGACTATTCACTGTATCCATGCCCCTTATGATTCTATAAAGGAAAATCTAATGGACTGCATGGGATCTTGCTGGACCCTTTATATGTGTCATTGCAGCAAACTGAGCTTGATTGACTTCAGTCTGATCTTCCACTGTAGGACTTAGGATTTGAGTCACTCCTGCTCTTGCTATCATGAAAGCTTGTGTCATTTGCCGTCAGATGCTGCATGATGGTTGGGTCCAGAACTGTACTAATGGAGTTAGGTATCACATTCATGGTAGGAAGGATACACTCCATGTTTGGTGTAAAGACATATGGAAGGTTGGTGTCAGGCATATTACATTAAAAAATAAACATTTAGGGAAATAAATAATACAGATTGCTCATTGGGGTATTGAACGGTGGCATTAGATTAAAAGTAGAGGTTTACACTGTTGTGCAGAATAGCAGCAGGCCAAAGATTGGCCGTGTTTCAGAAATCAGAAAAGGTGAACAAAGATTTCATAAAATGAGAAAGAAAACAGTATGTGAGTTTACTAACCAAGAATATAAGAACTGGTATTAAGAGTTTTTGTAAGTATGAGAAAAAAGAGTCGACAAAGTAAACACTGGTCTCACAGAGGCAGCGAGTTTAGAAATTATTGTGGAGAACCAACGAAATGGCAGAGATGCTGAAGAAATATATTGTGTTTGCTTTCCAGTAAAGGACATAAGTTACATACCAGAAATGGAGAGTATTCAAGAGAAGGAATGAGAAACTTAAAGTATTAATACCTGCAAAGAAAATCTGAAGTGCCAGAAGGATCAGTGCTGGATCTCAGCTGTTTTATAAACTATATTGACGCCCAGTTAAAAAGATCAAACATAACATATCCAAGTCGATTTGAAATGTAAACTGTAACGAAGATACAGGTGGATCATAGATACGAAGAGTGATAAAGCAATAATGTGGTCGATGGAGCATACTAAGAAAATGTGAGAGGATACAGTGATGTAACAGTGATGTTACTGAACTAGTAATCTCAGGCTAATTCTCAAGAAACATGGGCTCAAATCTTGCCATGGCAGGAGATGGAATTCAAATTCAATTAAATAATAAGTCTGGATTTGAATGTTTCCTCAGTAATGATGCCCATGATCTCATTAATTGTTGTTTGGTTCACTAATGACCTTCAGGGAAAAAAATTTGCTCTGTTGACCTGGTCAGACCTATACATAACTCCAGACCCACAGCAATGTTCTTGACTCTAAACTGCTCCCTGAAGTGGTTCAGCAAGCCATTCGATTCAAGTGCATTAGGAATGGACAACAAATCCCAGCCTTTGCGAGCAATACCTGTATCCCTTGAAAGAATAAAATAAATTAGCTCATTTTGGTATGACAATTTCAAAAGAGAATATTATTTTAAGAAGTATGAATATTCTAAAAGTTGTTGCTCAGTAAGTCTTGGGTGCACCCAAGGAACATATTGAAAATGTTACCATGCAGGTAAAACAAGCAATTAAGAAGGAAAATTCTGCTTTGGCCTTCCTTGTAAATAGATTAATGCACAAAAATAAGGAAGACTTGCCATAATCTTTTAGGCCTTTGTTGAGATACTACGCACAATTTCTGTCTCTATACCTAAGGAAGGATGTACTTCTGTTAGAGGCGGTGTAGTGATGGTTCATTAAATTGGTTCCTCGGATTATAAGATTGTACTATGACAACAGGCTGAGTAAATTGGGCCTACACTTCTCAACTTTAGAAGAATGGCAGATAACCTCACTGAGCCATGCAAGGTTCTGAACCATCTAGAAACTGAGATTGCTTTCTCTAGCTGAGAAATCAAGACAACTGGACACAATTTCAGAATTATTTAGCTTGGACGAGAAATTATTTCATTCAGAATGTTGTCAATCATTAGAATTGCCGAACCAAGGATTTATGGATGCTCCACAATGAGTATAACTTAGTGTGAGATTGATTTCTGGCCTTAAGAAACCAGTGGATATGGAAATCAGAATATCTGACCTAAGATCACTACTTGCTCTGAAGGATCCCCATATTGCTAAGGAGCAAACGGTATCTCAGGGCACAATGCTCATGCACTAGCTGCACGCACCCCTCATCCATGGGTGTCAGCATCTGGCATTTGTCAATCTCTCACCACCATCATGGCACCTCCACAATTTGCTTGCAGGCTGCTCAGGAAGCACTGACTTGCATTACAGAGTGCACTGGCAACTGGTATTGAAAGGCAGCAGCAGGGACACTTTGCACACACAGACAGGCAACCAACTCACAGACTGGACCAGGCTGCATCTTAGGGCTGTTCACTTGCTCTCTTAGTATTTGTTCAGTTGTCTGCATGCTCACACCATCCATGCCCTGCCTTGGCCAAGTTCCTTATCCAGCTGGTTGCTTCCATGCCTTGCCCTGCCTATTTGTGATGATCACCTGCAGTGAATGCCATTCCCTGCTTTCGATCCTAAGATGAATGCTTGGGGAAACGGAGTGTAGGTGGGTTCACCTCACCAGCGTGCTGGGTCTGGCTCCCCATGGCAGCTGCCAACCTATCCATGGAAGCAGCGAGATGGTCACATGACTGGCTGCACTGTTGCAGCTTCTAGGCTATAAGGGCCACTGCATTCCATATGCGTGTCTGTTGCTCCTGTTCCTTCCTGATTGCCAATGCAACAGAGTCCTCTCCTGACTGGGACTGAGCAGGTTTTCTGCTCTTCAGCAACCCTCTGAGTTTGAGTAGCCTGCAGCATTTCTTCCTCAGCCAGCTGCACAGCTGTTACAGTGATATGTTCACTAAATTGTGTTCCCACACTTTCTTAGCCTTACATTCCACTGAGATGACAGTACCTGAGCTGGTGGTGAGTACAGGAGGCAGCTTTTCAGAGGTCTTTATACTCTTGCCTTGAATGGTCAAGGAGGTGGCTTCTCTGGGGAAGGTTAGGGGATGTGTGTGGTTGCTGGTGGTTAAGCGTGTGTGACAGAATGTGTCGTAGGCAATTGAATGGGAGAGCAGGACTCCATGTGGGAGATGGGTATGGTAGTGAGTGAGTGTGAAGTGGCAGATGGAAGAGTGTGACACTTACCCTGATGCAGCGGAGAAAGGCATTGGCACCACCACCTCCACCAGGACCTTCAGGTCCCTGTAGGAGAATGGTAAAACTAGATTCCCTTCCTTGACATCTTCAGAAAATGTCCTTGACCGAGCAGGGCAGCTTCAGAATGCAAGTGTTTGTCCAGGTCCATGGCAGCTTTTTAAACTTGGCGCAGATGCCAGGGATGCCTATGTTTTGGCAGATATCCAGTGAGTTGTTCTGGGAATAATACCTGGTAGGATCGGGATGAAATTGGATGTGAGGGACTCCAGAAGGACTGGTAGGTAATTAATGAGACACAGTGGTAAGATACAAGAAATCTAACTAGTCCTCTTGGCAAGAATCCCTCCAAAAAATGCAACATAACCGCACTTGGCCAAAAAAGGCAAGATTCAGGAATCTCAGTGTGAGATTCACAGGTTCACAGCTATCTGTTTCCTTTTCCTTTTGAGCATGTCTGGTCAGTCCTATCTGACATTTCAATTGCTCCATCAAACTCTTGGAGACAGCAACTGAAAACCTTGGAGCCCACTCTCTACCATGTTGGGCGAGTCTTCTGACTTTCATTAGAATCAGTTGTCGAACAACTTGCAGAATCTGCACCATCTGGAATGCACCTTGATTTTAAAGGCACAGACTGGCTGAAAGACGTGAACATTAGCTTTAATTGATGGTAAACCTAGTGCTAATCTCTTATGAGTTTGAAACTCCTGTTGAAGTGGATGTATCCTTCAGTGCAAAGCTGGCAACATGTTTGTATCAAATTTAGCATGTACAAGTCCTCATCAGAATCCTTATGCACTTTTGGGATGTACTAAATTTAGCCCCTTTATGTTTAATGTTTTTTTCTGCCTGAAGTAGCTTTTGAAACAAAATAATCATTAATAACTTACAGTGCTATATTTAGAAATGGTTATAAAGTCCCACATATTTTCTGCACTGCAATTTTCCAAACTTTTACAAAATAAATAGAAAGACTCCATGTCAAATGGATGTGAAGGCATCTTCCCAACAAACTATATGTCAACAGACATCAACAAACAGAATGTTGCATGTTTCTAATGGTCTTGAAAATTCAGCTAAAACTGTAATGACACAATTAGGCATTACACCAAATGTGTTATCACTACTAACCTTTAAGAAACTTACTGAAATACCTGTTTAAAAATATAAACTACTTCATATTTGTATAATGTAAATATTTATTTATAGTTTATATATTTATTATGTTTAAATTATACATGAAACATGGTTTTATAATAGTTATATTATTTTCAACATGTTGATTTTCATCAATTAATTGGTTTGTGACAAAGTAGAATGCAAAATTTCATTTACAGGGACCTGAAAGTTTGTAACTATTTAACAAAATAATCTGAGTCAGAGTGTGTACTGAAGGGAATGAGACACACTCTCCTAAAATGATTAATTGTAGCACCCATTAATTTGAAGACATAATGATACATCAATGTCACCTCTTTTTTAAGTTCTAGTTTCTTTGTGACAGATATTAGATGTGCCTGTGGATGCATTATGTGATGCTATTCATGCATTCAGCCACTGCACTGCAAGAAGTCTTGAGAACTTATTCCTCTCACTACCCTCCTTTCCTGAAAAAAAACATCTTTATAACTTCTCGTTTACTTGTTACTTCCTGAACCAAGACCAGAATGCCTTGTGGAAAACTTTAGCCCAGCCTGGGATAAGTTCACAGGCTCAGGGGCATCTTCACCCTGTAGCCCTGAGGTCAGATGTCAAGCCTAGCTCTGAGACATCTGGATGCATTATAATGAAGAACAAAAGTGGAAAAAATATCCACCAGTGTGATGAGAGACATACAAATAAAGAATGTCACACTGGTCATCCACTGGCCTTCATTTCAGTCTTTAGGTGGCAAGACTTTGCAATTGTTAATCCAAGGACAAACATAATTTACCATATCCATAGGCAACACCAATACTTTAATGAATAAAGGTCAATCATCTCATGTTAGCATTTGAAAACTGCAATACGTTTTTAATTCAGTTTCCAGGATTTAAAAAAAATTACTAGTAAATCCAAAAACCATTAATTTTATTTTTACTAAACATATATTAAAATAAATTGATAAAACGTGTTTAAATTTGAGAATTCATATTCATTTATATTTAATTTCAAATCATTGCAAACCAGCCTTTAAATGCTCTGTTTTGACAAAGGAATTAAATAAAAATCCCATCAATTTTGCCTTTAATTCCTGTCTTCCATGTGTTCGTAGCACATGTGAAGCTTTTCTTTTGCCTATGCAAATTGCCTATTCAATGTAGTAATGACCCCAAAGTTAGTTTTAATATAAAAGAAACTTTATTTTAATCTGAAATAAAAGCAGAAAATATTTATTGCTTATATTTATCATCTAACAGTTTGTTTATAATGTTGTGTTCCACCAAGTTTTCAGAGCTTCCCTTAGTATCACTGAAGGAAAATCTCTGAACTATTGTACTTGGTTAGAAATATACTTTTATTTCATGTTTAATAAAACAAAATGTTAAAACAAAAACAGTTTTCCTCATTTCAGCAAATTTATTCCATAAGTAGCTGAACCACAAAGATAAAAAAAATCCCAGTTTGTCTGAGTGAGTTAACTGATAGCAATAGTTCAAGCAATAGTTGAGCATTCCTTGTTCAAATAAGAAAAAAATTAAGCTAGTGTGATTACTATCTTGATTACTATTCACTAACCATCTTGAAAATGTGCATCCCAGACATGGCCTACTATTTCTTTCATGGTAGAATAGAGCAGCACAGTCAAGTTCATACATATGTAATGGTACCATTAGGCATATAACAACTTACATAAAGTCTACAATTTCATAACAGAACATTCTGTCTAGATGGTCTTTGCTGATGTTTATGCTATACACAAGCCTCCTACCAATCTTCTTCTTTCAATTCAATTAGAATATTCGTCCATATGTGCTTCTCTAGCTTCCCTTTAAATACATGAATATTATAATTTATCCTACAAGCAGCATATTCTGCATTCTTTGAGCAAAGAAGCTTCTCCTGAATTACTTAATGAATTCATGAATGACTATCTTATATCTATGACCCTCTAATTTTAGACTGCTGTACAAGTGTGAGCATTTTTTCCATCTATCTTGTTAATTCCTTTCATAATTTTCAACAACTGTATCTTTTCATTTTCAAGAGAAAACATTTCCAGCATGTTCATCTTTTTTCAACCTCAGGTACTGGTATCATATTTATGAATTTTGTGGCACCTTCTCCAGTGCCTGTATATCAATTTAAAATGTTGAGACCAGAACTTGCACAGTGTGACCTAATCATGATTCTCTGCAACTGTCACAGAACTTCTCTATTTTTATTTCTACATTAATGTCCTTTAGGGAAGGGAATCTGTCATCCTTACCAGGTGTGGCCTACATATGACACCAAACTCACTGCAATGTGGTTCACTCTTAACTGCCCTCTAGGCAATGAGGGATGGGCAATAAATGCTGGTCTAGCCAGCGACGTCCTCCTCCCATGAATAAATAAAATAAAATTTCTAGAAATAAAATTTGGTACTTTTGTGACATTTTTACGGCAATATTACATGGAACATAGAACAGTACAGCACAGTAAGAGCCTTCGGCCCACAATGTTGTGCTGACCTATTATCCTACTAAGATCAAACCACCCTGCTTGATCGAGAGTATCAACCTGCTTTTCTACTTTTAGGAATTTGTGTAGCTATAACCTTAGATTCCTTTTCGTTTCTACCCATTTGGACTCATTATCAAAGAAGTATATGGACTGCTTATTCTCCTCAACAAAACACGGAACTTCATCTACACTGAAATTCATTGGCCAATTGCTTGCCACAACAAGAAAAGGACTGCTGGCAGTAGGGGTCAGAATTTTGGCAGACAAAACAAATAAGCAGGAAAAAGAAAAACCACACAACTCTGTCAAAACCTTAGCAGAATCTTTCTAAAGGATACATCACCTAAAGATATGACAAATATAGGTTTTCTCCAGATAAACTATTTTCAAAATGTCCACTTTTTGTTTAGGAAGAGAGGATTGGAAAACCTTGCTCTCAATAGTGCTGATTATTAAACAAAATAATGTCTGTTTTAATCAAGGAAGGTTTTTATGCTAAACAGTCTGAAAACTAATAGTAAGGAACATTAATATCACATTCATTTACCAGACCTGTTTTACACCTGTCGTAATATATCTCCTATTCACTTATCTTGGCGTTATAGATTATACTGGAAAAAAAAACACACAAATATACTTGGCGATATCACATATTTTGGTGATTAAAAGATCATATTTACATTATTTCACTGAGTAAGAAATGCCTTAAACTTAGGATATCTGAAGTCTGTAATAAAGAAAAGAACAAGCATCAGATTTGGCTCATCTGGCAGTGAAACAAAATACTTACTAACTCCACAAACACCAGGCCACCATAACTGTGGGCAACAAATACTACATTCTTGGCAGAAGATCTAGAAATGAAGTGATCCCAGACATAGAGTGTATGTTCTTCTGGAGTACTGTTATCCTGTGAAAGGAATGAAAATAAAATTTAAAAATGCAAAACCAATTTGAAGATTTAAGCTACTCAATAAATAATGAGTAATCGTTTTGATAAAATGATTTTTTAATGTTATTTTAAAGTACATGAAATAGATTTTAGGACAGTCTACAGGCATCCTGTAAAAGACATTGCAAATAAAAAGGCTATAAACGTATTACACCTTTCAGTACAGAAAGAGTCTATCCATTCCACCGTTAGAGTGCCAGCTCTCTGAAAGTACCATATATTCTGTTCTACTCTCCTGACCTCAAGTCATGTTTTTTTAAAAAAATCAATTTATTGTAAAAAGATATTAGTGCATGTTGTTTCCAGAATTAACAAATCCCTGTTTAACAAAATATTCTTTTGATGATAATCTGTAAACATTGGGTAGTTAACTGATGGTGCTTTACTTCATGTATTTCATTATTGAGAATTACCTGGGGTCCTTATGGTGCTGTGATAGTGTCCCCACCTGTGACTCAAGGAGGCCCAAGTCCAAGTCCTACCAACAGCAAAGGTTTGTCATAACATTCCTGGATAGGTTGATTTAAAAGGGGGGAAATAATTAAGGATTACCTGGGCATAATTGACATCTGCAAGTTGGATGCATGAACCAGTAACTCAATGTGCAGAATTCCTACTTGTTTGTTCTTCCTATTTGCATCACCATCAATGACTTATTCACATGCAAGGAAAAAATATGTCCTCTTAGCTGCAGCAGTCCTACCTATCTTCATGGCACTTACTGAACGTAGCATAATTAGGTACTTATCTCAAAAATATGTTTTAAAGCAAGATCATAAGATCATAAGAATGTTGGTTCCATTCTATAGGCACAACTGTTTCTTTTTTTTCTCCCATTACCATCTCCTTTTTCTTGCTCCCATTTCTTCTTATTATTTGATCGTTTCTATCACCCAACTACTGATTCTCCCTTTGTGATTTTTCATTCCTTTTAATATTTCCGTACTTAATTAAAATCGGTTATATCTCTCATCCTTCTTCCATGTTGTCATATATATGGTCAACAATTTGAAACAATTCTTCTCTCTTCACAGGTACTAACTGACATGCTGAATAGTTCCAGCATTTTGTCTTTATTTTAGTTTTTGATCATCCACAAAATTTTGCTTTTGTGTTGAAAAATACTGGCTGATTGTCTTTCTTTATCAATGCTTAGAAATAGGCTTTTCCACCTTTAAAGCTCCAAAAAGCTATAAACTCACTATAGTGAAGTGCTAAGGAAGGTGCAAGGGCTGAAGGTGGATAAATGAACCTGGACCAGATGGACTACACTTCAGATTTCTGAAGGAGATAGTGGAGGAGATTGTAGGAGTATTGATGGTGATCTTTCAGGAATCACTGGAGTCGGAGAGGATCCCAAATGACTGAAAAATGGCAAATGTGACACCCCTGTTTAAGAAGGGAGGGAGGCAGAAGAGAGGAAGCTATATACTGGTTAGCCTGACCTTGGTCATTAATAAAATTTTACAGTCCATTATCAAGAATGAGATTGCGAATTAGTGGAAAGTGCATGGTAAAATAGGGCTGAGTCAGGACAACTTCATCAAGGGGAGGTCGTGCCTGATAAATCTGTTAGACTTCTTTGAGGAGGTGAAAAAACAAGTTTGACAAAGGAGGACCAGTGGACGTGACCTATTTGAATTTCCAGAAGTGCTCCGACAAGGTGCCACACAGAAGGCTGCTAAGAGCCCAAAGTGTTAGGGGCAAATTAGTGGCATGGATAGAGGATTGGCTGACCAACAGAAGGCAGAGAGTAAGGCTAAGAAGGGTCTTTTTCAGGGTGGTAGGAGTGACTAGTGGAGTTGCGCAGGGGTCCATGTTGGGGCCATGACAACTCATGTTATTCATCTGGATGAAGGGACTCAGGGCATTGTTGCTAAGTTTGCAGATGACACACAGATAGGTGGAGGGACAGATACTGTTGAGGAAGATAGGAAACTCAGAAGGACTTGGACAGGCTAAGAGAGTGGGCAAAGAAGTGGCAGACGGAATACAATATGGGAAAGTGTGAGGTCATGCACATTGGTAGGGAAAATAAAGGCATAGACTATTTTCAAAATGGGGAAATGCTTTGGAAACCTGAAGCACACTTTGAAGTCTTACTTCAGGATTCTCTCAGGTTACCATGTACTTTCAATTGGCAATTAGGAAAGCATTAGAGGCCGATGAGTGACCTTATAGAAGTTTATAAAATCATGAATAGCCGACGTCTTTTCTCCAGGGGAGGGCATAGGTTTATGGAGAATGAGAAAAGATTTAAAAGGGATTTAAGGGGAACTTTTCACATAGAGGGTGGTGCATGTATGGAGTGAGCTGCCAGAGGAAGTGGTGGGGGCTGGTACAATTACAACATTTAAGGCATCTGGATGGGTATATGAATAGGAAGGATATAGAGGCATTTGGGCCAAATGCCAGCAAATGAGACTAGGTTAATTTAGGATATCTGGTCGACAATGGACAAGGTGGACTGAAGAGTCTGTTTCGTGCTGTACGTCTCTAAGACTCTATTAGCATTCATTTTAAGAGGATTAGAATACAGGAGTAGAAAAGTAGTACCAAGACTACATAAGGCTCTAGTCAGACTGCATTTGGAATACTGTGAGTAATTTTGGGCCCTGTAACTAAGGAGGTGCTAGCATTGGAGGGAGTTCAGAGGAGGTTTACAAGAATAAGCCAGGGATAAAGGGTCTGGATAGAGTGGACATGGAAAAGATGTTTCCACTAATAGGACAGACTAGGACCCGAAGACACCCCTTGAGATGAGGAGGAATCTCTTCAGCCAGGGGGTGGTGAATCTTTAGAACTTTTTGTCACAGAGGGGTGTGGAACCCAAGTAATTAAGTCTATTTAAGGCAGAGATTGGTTCCTGAATGGTAAGAGGATTAATGTAGGCAGAAAAATGGGGTTGATAAACATCAGTCGTGTTTTAATGTCAAAGCAGACTCGATGGGCCAAATGGCCTAATTTTGGTCCTATGTCTTATGCTCTTATAGTCTTATAAAGGTTGGCATTTATGATCTCAAGGTCACTAAAGGGACAAAAGGAGGGATAGCAGGAAATATCTATGCTCAGTTATGACAAAACTACATCAGAATGCCTGGGTAAACAGCAACCAATAAGAGGTTTCAGGAAATTGGAAGAAGGCTTAATGGTTATCATACCTAAACAATTAAATGAAAAAAAAGCGTCTCCTCCAGTTCATCATAAGCAATGTCAAATACGCAGAAACTTTCGAATGAATGCATTTTGTCATGAATACCAGGCGTGTCTACAATTTGGTAAGTGAATTTAGGGGAGGCAGCCGCCTAGTGGTATTATCACGGGACTGTTAATCCAGAGACCCAGGTAATATCCTGGGTTCAAATTCCACCATGGCAGATGGTGGAATTTGAATTCAATAAATATCTGGAATTAGAAATCTAATGATGACCATGAATCCATTGTCGATTGTCAAAAAAACCCATCTGGTTCACTAATGTCCTTTAGGGAAGAAAACTGCCATCTTTACCTGATTTGGCCTACATGTGACTCCAGACACACAGCAATGTGGTTGACTCTTAACTGCCCTTTG
This sequence comes from Ginglymostoma cirratum, assembly GCA_024137785.1. Taxonomy (NCBI): domain Eukaryota; kingdom Metazoa; phylum Chordata; class Chondrichthyes; order Orectolobiformes; family Ginglymostomatidae; genus Ginglymostoma; species Ginglymostoma cirratum. Next base: position 41,209,849 of record JAHRHZ010000266.1, read on the forward strand.
GGCAATTAGGGATGTGCAATAAATGCTGCCTGGCCAGCGATGCCCTCATCCCGTAAATGAATAAAGAAAAAAAATCTATAAATTACATGATAAAAACCAAAAGAACTACGGATGCTGTAAATCAGGAACAAAAACAAAGTTGCTGGAAAAGCTTAGCAGGTCTGGCAGCATCTGTGGAGGAGAAAACAGAGTTAATGTTTCGGGTCCGGTGACCCTTCCTCAGAACTGATGGTGGCTGGGAAAATGTCAGTTTATATGCAGAAAATAGGGAGGTGGGTGGGGTAGGGGGTAAACGATAGGAGAGAGCCCAAAGAGAGAGAAAGACAGTTGGACAGACAAAGGAGTTGCTAACGATCAGACTGGGAGGATGCATAGTTGTTAATGGGGACTGTTAGTCACTAACAACAGGGGTGTGTAGCGGCAGTCTATGTGGTAACAAGGCCTGGTGTGTGGGGTGGGGAGCTGGGACATGGGAGAGTTTAGGCCCTAAAATTATTTAACTCAATATTGAGTCCGGAGGGCTGTAGGGTCCCCAAGTGGCAAATGAGGTGTTGTTCTTCCAGCTTGTGCTGGGCTTCACTGGAACACTGCAGCAAGCCAGAGACAGAGATGCTGGCCAGGGAGCAAGGTGGTGCATTGAAGTGGCAGGCAACAGGTAGTTCAGGGTCTTTTCTTGAGCAGAACGTAGATGTTCTGCGAAGCGGTCCCAAGTCTACGCTTCGTTTCCCCAACATAGTGGAGATCACATTGTGAGCAGCGAATGCAGTAGACTAGATTCTTGAAAGTGCAGGTGAAGTGTTGCTTCACCTGGAAGGTATGTTTGGGCCCTTGGATACTGGGGAGGGAGGAGGTAAATGCGCAGGTGTTAAACCTTCGCCGGTTACAGGCAAAGGTGCCATAAGGCTGTGAGGAGGTGTTCGGTGTGAAGGATGTATGGACCAGGGTGTCCCAGAGGGAACGGTCCCTGCGGAAGACGGACAAGGGAGGGGAGGGGAATATGTGTCTGGTGGTGGCATCTTGCTGGAGGTGGCGGAAATGGTGTCCGATGATCTTCTGGATATGGATGCCACCACCAGACACACATTCCCCTCACAGATAAAAGGTACTGCAGATGCTGGAGAATCCGAGATAACAAGCATGGGGCTGGATGAACTTGACTTCTGATGAAGGGTCTAGGCCTGAAACGTCAAGTTTTCCTGCTCCTATGATGCTGCTTGACCTGCTGTGTTCATCCAGCCCCATGCTTGTTATCACATATTCCCCTCCCCTCCCTTGTTCCCCAACACCTCCTCACAGCCTTATGGCACCTTCGCCTGTAACCAGCGAAGGTACAGCACCTGCGCATTTACCTCCTCCCTCCCCAGTATCCAAGGGCCCAAACATACCTTCTAGGTGAAGCAACACTTCACCTGCACTTCCAAGAATCTAGTCTACTGCATTCGCTGCTCACAATGTGATCTCCTCTACGTTGGGGAACCGAAGCGTAGACTTGGGACCGCTTCGCAGAACATCTACGTTCTGCTCAAGAAAAGACCCTGAACTACCTGTTGCCTGCCACTTCAATGCACCACCTTGCTCCCTGGCCAGCATCTCTGTCTCCGGCTTGCTGCAGTGTTCCAGTGAAGCCCAGCACAAGCTGGAAGAACAACACCTCATTTGCCACTTGGGGACCCTACAGCCCTCCGGACTCAATATTGAGTTAAATAATTTTAGGGCCTAAACTCTCCCATGTCCCAGCTCCCCACCCCACACACCAGGCCTTGTTACCACATAGCCTGTCACCACACACCCCCTGTTGTTAGTGACTAACAGTCCCCATTAACAACTATGCATCCTCCCAGCCTGATCGTTAGCAACTCCTTTGTCTGTCCAACTGTCTTTCTCTCTCTTTGGGCTCTATCCTATCGTTTACCCCCTACCCCACCCACCTCCCTATTTTCTGCATATAAACAGACGTTTTCCCAACCACCATCAGCTCTGAGGAAGGGTCACCGGAACCGAAACGTTAACTCTGTTTTCTCCTCCACCGATGCTGCCAGACCTGCTAAGCTTTTCCAGCAACTTTGTTTTTGTGGCTATGAATTACATGGCTTGTTTAGTCCCCTTTTTCACAATTCCAATTTGAAAATAACCAGCAGGAAAGCTTTAGTTTCAAAACAGAACATTGCTTTGTTGTACAACTGTTCCTAAAGATTACTAAGTCAAAACATGATATGGTTATTACAAAAATACAGATACAATGATTAGGGAAGTATGCACGGATAGGGTAAATATGGATAATAGATCCTTATAAAGGTGAAAGTCAGAAAAGTCCATTACCATTGCAGACCTGGCTTGTTTACAGACCTGGCTTTCTTGAAAATTTCTCTTTCCAAAGGTGAAGTGATTAAAACCTCAAGTCAGAATTTAGCAGGTACAATAGCTTCTGCAGTTGAATAGTTAGAGATTACTCATGCAGGTAAACTCAGTAAATTCTGATGAAGAGTCATATCAGACTCAAAGCTTGTCTCTGTTTCTCTCTCCACTGACCTGCTGAATTTCAACAGCATTCTCTGTGCTTGTTTCAGATTTCCAGCATCTGCAGTATTTTGCTTCTGGTAAACTCGTAAGTAGAGCAGGCTTTAAGAGCACAAGTGAGTGAGAAAAAGATAGAGACAGAGACAGAAAGAGAGTAGACAGAAGATGTTCCTTGCTCCTCAGTAATTCTGCAGCTATGATACTTGCAGATTGCCTGGATTCTTTCAGCAGAACTGTGATTTACTTCTGCAAAACGTTTGTCTTTAGCTAATTGCTCTCATGCCTAAAGATGTTGTCTCTCAGAGATCTCGCGGGCAGTTCTGGTTTATAACTGAGTTTCACAACTTTGAACAGATCAAACTTGGGATGGTGACTATGTTAACTTTTGTTTATTACTGTCCCACAAAGCAAAGTCAATTAAGCTAGAATTCCCTGTTAGAGTTTCATCCAGCTTCTTGCTTATTTCCAAAGATTTTAAATTTTCACTTCTGCAAAAACCTATCATGCTATCTGAATTCCAATGGTTGCCTTTGTGTTTATTACTAGGCAACATACCAGTCTCCTTGATGTTTGGATAGCTGAAGTGAACCAACAAGAATCGCCCATGTAACTTCTGACAGCTATTTTGTTTTATACGCTGTGTCGGTTCTGCTATTTAAAGTCAAATTAGCCTTCTTTATGTAATATATAATATTATAGTTATACATTCATGACAGTTTCTTGTGTGTGTTTCACATTTATCTTCTATTACATTATCATATCATGCCTATTCTATCATGCTATTTCAATTCTGCTTTTCTGTAATGTTAAATTGACACATTTTATGTAACTCATACTTTGTCATCAAAACTGAGTTTCCTGCGTTTACATTTGGCACTGTTCATCACTGTTGACCCGTACCTCAATGCTAACTGTATCAATTTTGCTACTGTCCTTGCATTGCTGTTGATTCTTCCTCATATTCCATTTTCATTACTTCAATATAGACTGTGTCAGCCTTGCACCATACAGTAAGCTCTCTCATTGGTTTGGCTCCATTTTCACTTATCTAGCAAATGTATCATATCTGATGCTCCACCGGTTCCCTACTTATATCCCAATCTTTAGCCCTAAGCTCATGCTTCCACTGTACTGATTTAAACTGTTAATCTACTGCTCTCCTGTGAACCCTACATGCTTTGGCCATTATTACATTTCTGCCGTCACAGTGTCACCTCTTTTGAAGTAAGAGAGGAATACATCAGTACTGAAGAGAATATATGCATCAAAAGGACAAGCTATCAGTGCTAAACCATAAAGGGCTTAAAAAACTAATGAATCTTAAAATACCTGCGAAGAATGCCCCAATAAAGGTAAAGAATAATCATCCAACCATTCAAAATTCCTAACTGAAAAATGTTGTCTTATCTTTTTTTCTCAGTCATTAAATTTCTGATATCCATGATAATGCTCATACGTAACAAGGAATTCAACAGATTACAGGTTTCGCAACACAGTTAAATTTATCAATCGAATTGGTGCTTGCGTCTTTTATTACCTTTGTTGAAGTTTTTAACGTCTTGCTCTGTCACAAAAGCAAAGGCTTTGGCTGAATACTAAACACAAAACAAAACTCTGCTGCACTCAAGGTATAATGAGCACACACTTAGATTCCCCGGCCTCATACGGTGAACTTTATTACAACCAGACACTTTCAAATTTGTGCTACTTTGATCCTACCATAAAGTTGCAAATAGTTAATGCCTGGCTCTTCTATTAATTCCTTTATTCAAACATTGCTTCATGTTTCTAACTGCCAACTTTATATGGGTCCAATGGTGTCCTTTCTCCCTCACCATTGCATATATATTCAAAGTATATTCCACTAAATCAGATCAAGGAAGAAAAATAAGTATTATTTGCTGTATGAAAGTTAAATATCAATGTTACATTTCCAAGTTACGCATCTAGGCTATCACCTTTGATTAATCAAAGAGTAAATTGGTTGCCTAACTCAAAATAGCATTCCCAAAATAATCCCCCGGTTTGGCAAGACTCCCAATATTGCTTTGAGAGAAGCCCAGCACATATATTGGGATAACACAGTGTGGAGATGGAGGAACACAGCAGGCCAGGCAGCATCAGAGCAGAAAAGTTGACGTTTCGGGTCGGGACCCTTCTTTCATTATTTGGGATGTCTCCCAATCTATTCCTGTTGCCAACTAGGGCTTACAAAAAAATCAACCAAGTTTCAACCCATTCATGAACTCTGCAGTTATAATCTCATATAGAATTCAAATAAGGTTTGTCAACTCCTCTCAGCATGAAATCCAAAATGTGTTTTCCCTAGCACAACAAGCTTTTACAAACAACAAAGACATAAATCATCTTTTTAAGGCTTTAGTTGGAGAACTTGGCGCTTTTCTTCAAATATTTTTATTATGAGATTATTTACATATATCTGAAAGCACAGATTGGACCTCTATTTAAATTTTTCTAAAACCCCTCAACCACCAATTCTCTCAGTCTTGCCCTTAAGTGCAGATTATGCCATAAACTTCTGGAATGCAGCTCAATGTCACGGGTGAGAATAGCATCCACTGAGTAAAGGCCCACCTTTCTGAAGTAAATATGAAGTAGTGTATTTCAGTTCAATAAAAAGCAAAAGTGGGGGAGATGGCTGATGTTGGCAGCTCGGAGGGATTTGGTGTTGAGTGTCATAAGTTTATGAAAGCAGCACCTCAACACAACAAGATCTGAAATACCTAATGAGATACTGTGTCTTGTGGCAAGGGACATAGAACATAAAAGTTGAGTTTTAGTTGTAAACCAAAATAAAATCTTAGACCATTCTTGGAATACAGTTTGCATTTTTGGCTTTCAAACCATAAGGATATCGAAACTGACGGGGTTCTGGATTTTTAATAAGTTGCTGCTTAATATGAGGAAATACGAAGAAAGGCTTAAGAGAATGGAATTTCATTTGTTAGAATGAAAGGACATTAAGGAATAATTTGATAGATTTGTTTAAAATTCTGAAGGGTCAGGACACCGCAGATAAACAGTACCGTCAGTAGCGGTGGGTTTCCTCCAGGTGCTCTGGTTTCCTCCCACAGTCTACAGATGTGCAGGTTAGGTGGATTGGCCATGCTAAATTGCCCAATGTTCAGAGATGTGTAGATTAGGTGGGTTATAGGGGGGTGGGTCTGGGTGGGATGCTATGAGGGTCGGTGTGGACTTGTTGGGCCGACGGGCCTGTTTCCACACTGTAGGGATTCTATGGAAAGCATAAATCCATTTTCAGTGATTGAGAAGTTTAGAATAAAGATATAAAATTGAACTTCGTAACTTTAGGACAATGAACAGGAGTAACTTTTTTATTAAAAGGGTTCTGTGGCTATGGAATGTAGCACCATTAATAACTGAAACATAAATTATGTCACCATTAACAGTAGATTAGAAATGTTGTTTAACTAATTGCGAGTAAGAGTATATGGGACAAAGGTGGGCATACTTAACTGATTACTTCCCTTCACCATGAACAGAGTGGGCTGAACATCTTGCTTCTGTGGTGTAATTTCCAGACAATTCTACTAGTTGAGATACAGTTGACAAGATTTTCTCTGCACTGGTGGGGTAGCAAAATAGAGGGACACAGTTCCACCTCAGGGCAGGTTCCCCACTGACAGGACAGAATACTGTTTTGCTGCTCACTTACTGAAGCCAGGCAGCAAATTTAATTATCTGAAGGCCTTAATAAAGACGATTGTACTGGTGCAGCCTGGCACTAAACTGTACGGGAAGCTGGGGACTTCATTGTAACCTTCTAAGAAGGTCGCTGGAGCTGGGCCAGACAAAGGAAGGCGACCCTCATAGACTGAATTCATCCAAACCTCAGATTTTTAATTTTTTACAGAATGATGATGCCCTTGAGATTCCTGAAATGCTGCTGCTCTCTACCTCTCCCAGTGCTCTGATGCAGCCAACAGCACTGGGAGCTTGTTACACACAATCCTTAACTGGATGGTGTCACTAGAAGTGGCAAATTAGGGAATAGCCGCCAAGAAAATTGCTGATCTTGTCCCACAGCTGGTAAACAGAGGCTGGATATTCCCATTTTGGCCTATGCTGTATTCTTAGACAGTGGACCCTGTTTCTGGACTCCCCTGTCATTGGTAACATTCTTGCTGTGTCTACCCTGTCTAGTCCCTTTAGAATTTTACAGGTTTCTATGGAATTCCCCCTATTCTCTCAACTCCAGCGAATATCATCCTAACTGTTCCAGTCTCGCTTCATATATTAGACCTGCCATCTCAAGAATCAGACTAAATGTTTGTTGCATCCACTTCATAGTCAGAATATCCTTTCGTAGAAAAGGAGAACATCCCTGTTGCTGTACTCAAATCCTCTTGCTATGAAGGCCAATATATCATTTGCTTTCTTCACCACCTGTTGCACCTGCATACTTACTTTCAGCAACTGGTGTACAAGGACACCCAGGTTCCATTGCACCTCTCACTTTCCTAATTTATCAGCATTCAGATAATTGTCTTCCTGTTTTTGATATATTTATCCATATTATGCTTCATCTGCCACGCATTTGCTCACTCACAATACTTGCCCAAATCACACTGAAGCATCTCTTCATCCTCCTCATAGTTCACGCTCCTACCCATCTTTGTGTCATCTACAAATTTGGAGGTACTACACTTACCTCCATCATCTAAATCGACATAAATTGTCAATACTAGGGTCCAAGCACTGATCTCTGCAGTCACTGCTTGCAACCCAGAAAATGGCCTGTTTATTCCTACTATTTGTATCCTGTCTGCCAATCAGTTCTCTATCCATGTCAATACACTACCTTCAATCCCATGCGGTTTAATTTTACGTTAAAATCTTTTATTGAAAGCCTTCTGAAAGTCCAAATAAACCACATCCACTGATACGGCTCCCCCATATCAGCTATGCAGTTACGTCTGAAGAATTCCAGTAGATTCTCAGGGATTTTTTTTCCTTTTCATAAAGTTATGTTGACTGTCCAATTCTGTCACTGTTTTCTAAGTGTTCTGCTATTAAATCTTTTAAAATCTTTTATGCCCCTACCACTGAAATCTCTCCATCGTTTTTTAATTGAAGGGTTATATTAGATACCCTTCAATCCATAGGAACTATTCCAGAGTCTATAGGACCTTGAAAAATGACCACCAATGCAGGACCATTTCCTTAAGTATTCTGAGATGTGGGATATTGGGCCCTGGGGATTTACTGGCCTTTTCATCTATCAATTTATCCATTATCATTTCCCTGTTAATACTGACTTCCTTCAGTTCTTCCCTCTTAAAAGACACTGTGTTCCCCAATAGTTCTGTGACGTTATTTGTGTTGGGTGCTACATTTGTCATCAATAATCTTTCTCTCTTCACATACCTATAGAAACTTTGACAATGTGTATGTATGTTCCCTACAATATTACTCTCATACTCTATTTTCCCCTGTTAATTCTTTGTCCACCTTTGCTGAAACTTAAACCACTCCCAAACATCAGGTTTGCTCCTCTTTTTAGCCAATTTCTATGCCCCTTCCTTGGATCTAATACCATCCCTAATTTCCCTCATTAACTATAGTCAGGCCACCTTTCGTTTCATTTTTGGGCTAGACAGAAATGGACAATTGTTGCAGTTTCTCCACACATACTTTAAATGTTTTCCATTACTTATCCATGGTCATCCCTATAAGTAAAGTCCCCAAATTATCATAGCCAGTTCACACCTTGTACCATTGAAATTTCCTTTATTCAGATTCAGGACTCTAGTCTCAGAGTCAACTACATCACTATCCATCATTGTGAAGAATTCTAGTATTCTTCTCCAAGAAGCCTTGAAGACCAAAATGCCAATAATTCCTTTGTCATTACACAATATCCACCCTAGGATGGCCTGTTTTCTAGTTGGTTCTTCAACATATTGATCCAGAAAACATCTCGTATACTCTTCAGGAATTCTTCTTTGACATTGATACTGATTTGATTTGCTCATTAAAGATGCAGAATAAAGACATCTATAATTACAGCTGTACCCTTATTGCTTGAGTGTCCAATTTTCTGTTATTACTTTCCCCGACAGTACCCCTACAGTTTGAAAGTCTGTACACAACCCCCACTACTGTTTTCTGTCCTGTGGTGTTTCTAAGATCTACCCATAGAGGTTCTGCATGGTAGACTAATTTGTAAAGGGAGATAACATAGGATTCAGGATGAGCTTGCCACTTGGATACAAAATTGGCTTAACAGCAGGAGACAGAGAGTGATGGTGGAGGATTGCTTTTCAGACTGGAGACCAGTGGTGTTCGACAGGGATTGATGCTGGGTCCACTTTTGTGTGTCATTTACAAAACTGATTTACATGAGAATACAGAAGGCATGGTTAGTAAGTTTGTGGATGACACCAAAATTGGTGGTATAGTGGACAGTGAAGAAGCTTGTCTAAGATTACAAAGAAATCTTGATCAACTGGGCCAATGGGCTGATTAGTGGAAGATGGAGTTTAATTTGGATAAATGTGATGTATTACATTTTGTAAAATAAACAAGGGCTTGACTTATACAATTAAAAGTAGGGCCTTGGGTAGTGTTGTAGAACAGAGGGACCTAGGGGTTCAGGTCTGTAATTTTTTGATGTTTCCTTGATGTACAGATGAATAGGGTGGTTAAGAAGGCATTTAGCATCCTTGCCTTCATTTCTCAGACCTTTGAGTATAGAAGTTGGGATGTTATGTTGAGGTTGTACAAGATGTTGGTGAGGCTGCTTGTGGAGTGCTAAGTCCAGTTCTGGTCACCCTGTATTTGGAAGGTCTTATCAAGCTAGACAGGATTCAGAAGAGATTTACCAAGACGTTGCCAGGAATGGAAGTTTTGAGTTATAAGAAGAGGTTGGATAGGCTGGGGCATTTTTCATTGGAGCTTAGCAGATTGAGGGGTGACCTTAAGAGGTTTATAAAATCATGAGGGGTATAGGTAAGTTGAACGACAGGTGTCCTATCCCTAGATGGTGGATTTCAAGAGTAGAAGGCATATTTTTAAGGTGAGAGAGGAGAAGTTAAAAAAACACATGAGGGGCAATGTTTTTACACTGAGAGTGGTTTGTGTGTGGAATGAATACCTAGGGAAAGTGGTGGGTGTGGTCACAGTTATCATGTTTAAAAGACATTTGGGTGAGTACACGAATAAGAAACGTTTGGAGTGATATGGGCCAAGCGCAGGGGGTGGAACTAGTTTAGTTGGGATCATGGTTAGCATGGGCCAGTGGACCTAAGGGTCTGTTTCTGTGCTGTATGAGTCTATGACTTTATGAATCTAGTTGAGGGTGCCCATCCTTAAATGCCCAGAGTGCAATTAAGAGTTTTGGGTCTGGAGTCACATGTAGGCCTTCCGTTAGTGAACCAGATAGACTTTTTCTTGACAACTGGCAATGCATTCAAGGTCATGAACAGATCAGACTCTTAATTCCAGATTTTTATTGAATTCAAATGTTACAATCTGCCTTGACAGGATTCGAACACGGGTCCTTAGAACATTACCTGGGTTTCTGGATACTACTAGGCCATCAGCTGCCCTGAATAACCTTTGATATTCAGCTCCCATTCCTGTTCATCCTGCTGCCCTAGCTCCATAATAAAACCATATCATATGTGTTTTCATCTGTTTGCCACTTTATTGTGAATGCTCCCCACATTAAGGCACAATGCCTCAGGCTTATCTTTCTAATATTACTTGTCCCATTCCCATTATTTTTCTGCCTTCCTGTCTGATCCAGGCCCTTGATCTCTCTGTGCCTGTCTCTATTCTTATTCCCCTTGTTGTATTTTGGTCTTCTCCTTAATTCCTATTCTTCTGACTCCTTGCATAGGTTCCTATCCCTCTGCCATTTTAGATTAAAGCCTCCCAAACACTCCAACAAATACTTTCCTGTGGATGTCTGTTCCACTCCTGTCCAGGTGCAACCTGTGCAACGTGTACTAGACCCGCATCCCCCAGAACCCGTTCCAGGAATCTGAAACCCTTCCCCTTGCAACGTCTCTCCAGCCACATATTCACCTGATATAACCTGCTATTTCTAATCTGATTTATACGTGGCGCCAGTAGCAATCCTGAGATTACTAACTTTGAGGTCGTACAATTTAACTTGCTTCCTAATTTTCTGTTTGTAAATCCCCATTCTTCTTTTTAACCCTCCCATTTCAGAATGTTCTGTAGCTACTTCAGGACATGCTTGACCCTCGCACCAAGGAGGCAAAATACCATATTGGAATCTATTTTGCAGCCACAGAAATGTCCAATCATTCTCCTTACAATGGAATCCCCCTTTACTGTAGCCTTCCCTCACTTACTCCCTCTCGTGCAGCAGAGCCAAACATAGTGCAACAAATTTAGCTGTTGCTACTTTCTTCTGAAAGGCCATTCCCCTCACCAGTATCCAAAGCAGCATATCTGGTTTGCAGGGAATGGCCACAGGGGACTCCTGCACTGCCTGCTTAGTCCTCTTTCTCTGCTTGGCGGTCATCCATTCCACAGTGTCTGTGGAGTCTTGTGCTGCAATGTGAGCACCTCTCTGTACATGCTATCCATATTACTCAGCCTCATGGATCCTCCAGCTCTGAAACTGGCTTCCTACAGTTGCAACTGGAGACACTCCTGCACATATTCAGGACCTCGGCACTGGAACAGTGCCTGCCTCCCAACATAGAAGAGAAGGATTATACCATGGCCTTGAGCTTATCTCTCATGTCTTACCCATTTAAGTTAAACCGTTAGACTGTCCTAAAAATCAAATCAAGTTCATTACTCTAGGGTCCTCCTTCCCCAGATCTCTGCACTATTGCCTTTACAAACTGTCAACCCAAAATAAAAACCTCACAAAGTATAAGCCGTAAAAATAATCCAAATAATTACCCCACTCTCCTCACCTAATCAGCCATTTCCTCTCACACCGTGTCACATTTGACACTCTTCCTAAACTGCTTCACAGTGATGGCGACTGCGGTACATCCTTCCCAGGCCTCAACCACACACTCTACAATTAACACATCTCTAAGAGGGCTGTTTGGCAAGTTTGTTGGATGAGGTGGGAGTGAGAGGTAGGGCGCCTTGAGTATGTTTAATTCCCAGTCAAGTGGGTAGGCTGATGTGAGGCACTGTGGGGAAAGGCCATCATCTAAAGTCTTTCTGCCAAAGTACAATGCAAGTCCATTCAGTTATTGGACCCTCCCGGTGCCTCAAATCAATGTAAATATAGTCTTGTATGAATAAAAAGTGCCTTGGGTTTGTTTGTTCTCCATTTGTAACGACTGTGCAGAATGTAAGTGCTCTAGTCACTATGTATGTACGTAAAAATTTTTTAATGAATAATGTATATCTTTGAAATAAAAAAGGAAGCTGACAGCCAGTCCCAATATTCCTGCTTCTGACACCTGTCTCCTTGTGACCCCTATCACAGTCACCCACTCCCACCAAACTGATCATTTATCTTGTTCCTTGGTCCTCTGTAATCCTGCGCATCCTTCCAGCAGCAGCTCCAGCATTTTCTATGGTGCTGCGAAGTGTGAGACACCTGGAGTCTGATTGACTAGCACCTCTTGCTGAGTGGGACATGCCACCCCCCAGACGTCTTAATTCCAAGCAAAGGCCTGCTTGGTGGCCCTGCTAATGCCTGATTGGCATTAGTTTTGATGGATCTTGTCCAGACGAGGCAGGCGTGGGCCTCTTTCTGGCTTTCCTACTGCCCAAGAAGACTCCTGCCGCCTCAAACAAGATTCCATCCGAGATCTGTCCCCTTCTGTTTAGACTTTCCCGAATGAGAAAGTCAAAAAATTTGCTACATTAAAATGGACACTAGTTTTGGTGAAAAGATTTAAACAGCTGCCAGATTTTCCCAATTCTTCTTGATTAATTTCTTCTCCTGGAGAGGGAATGATCTAAATTAACCAGTTTGTTTTGCTTACACGAAAATGAGAATACCATTTATCACGGTCTTTTTAGAATTCCAAAGAAAATGCATGTAATATATTAAAAATTACAGAACACAAACATACTTCCCCACTTTTGCGTCATAGCTTCCCTATTATATATTAGAAATTCCCAAACTTAAACTTATAACAGAAAAATAACCCTCTTTAAACTTGTTAAAAGATCATACAGTCTACAGTGGCATTGTATTACCTTGGTTTTGCATGTCTGAGCTAATCAATTTATACTGCGATCTTAATTCAAAGCTCCAACTAACTACTGTCCAAACGATCTCTTTGTTGAATTCCCTAACTACCATTAAAACTTTCTAAAATAACGTGAATTACATCGCCTATCCTCTAAGTTTACTTCAACTAAAGATTACCTTTGATTGCTCATTCAATATCACAGCGTGTTACTCCTGTTTTAAAAGATTCCAGTACAATGTCACTTCTTTTCATAACTTAGTTATAACATAATCCATGCGATTAGAGTGGCTGAGAGATCCGAATGGGGCTAGGAGGCATGACACAGAATTTGGAGGGAAGGCAGGTTGAGGGAAGGGGAGTGATTTACCCTCATTTTTCCGACTCCCTGTAATTCAGTCAGGCGCAAGGAAGTCAATGGTGACTTGCCTGTCAGTTGCCTGATGGAGCCTTATAAGTGACCAGTTAAAGGCCGCCCTTTTGCCAAATAAAGAGGCTGTGCTATAAATCCTGAGCTTCCTTGAGGCTTGGCAGGAGAGGGTCCTCATTGAGTTCATTGTAGGCTGGGGGCTCCCCCACTCCCTCTGACAAGGGTTGCCCCTGCCCTTAACAATGACACTCAGCTGACCCTAGTAAGCCAAAGCTGCTACCTGTAGAAAGTATCTTCTGGGAGCCTGAGAAAGTTCCAGAAATCACAATCTTTAACTTCCTCGTGAACTATGAAAACTGAACAATTACTTTCATTGAAAGACCTCAGTTTAACTGACTCCTATATGAACTGGTCTAACTTGAAGATCTCATTGATTCTACAACTGTTTGCATTGCACTTTCAATGACAGGAAATCAACTTGACCATTAAGGGACAATTAATCCCTCAAATCAATTATTGAACTTTTATTAGCAGGAAGCTCCTGAACTGACACTACAAAGTTAACACTGGCTGTTCTCTGCAATGACTGTAGAAATAATGATTGAGAAATCTGGTTTTATACCTCAGGCCTGAGAGGGAGAATTGGACAAAGTTAGTGCTGCTTTACGGCCACATATTGCTTCACTCCCCAGAATCATCCGGTACTCTAGGCAAGAGGTAGTTTAAAGCAGGCAACACCATTATGCCATGATAATCTCAGGTATGACTGACTAAATCATGTTGGCAGAATCTATACAAACAGGCATGAATCTGCTTGATGTTATGCTGCTGGACATATACCAACTTCAAACTAAGAAAGAAAAGCTCAAGTCATAACAGATATCAACACTTCCAATTATTTAAGAAATACCCTGCCTTTCTGTTTTTTTAACTAAGTGGATAACTTCACATTTATTCACATATTTCATGTGCCATGTTTTTGACAATTCACTTAGCCTGTCCAAATCCCCCTGAAGTTGTTACAACTGAAGCTTGAGGAGTGCACTACTGCTCTAGTGCCACAATTCCAAAGGTTATAACTTAAAATAAAAATGTATTTCCTAAATACTGAGATGTCCATGAAATGCCTTATCTATATCAGGTTTTAAATAAAAGATCTATCAATCAGGTTTATTTAATAAATATAAATATTGATTTATTATCAAAACAAAACTTATTCAATGATGATGCAATAACTGGTTAACATACATAATCAGAAATATTGAAGTATAAATATCAGTCCCTCCAAATAATAACACACAAGCACTTAAGGAACAAAAGAAATGGATTTCTCTCCACAGACTTTTACTTTAAAATAAATCTTTCTGGCCTTTGGGGTTACTCTTGAAGTCAGAAAAGGTTTAGACATAAAATGTTTCGAAGTCTGTCATTCTGATATTCAGGCACACATGGTCAAGTCACCAATCACATTTGAGCAGACAGATTGGTCAGGAAATACAATATTGAGATGTTCTTTCAGTCTCTCCTCCAGAAGAATTAACATCTTTCATTCTGAACTCAACAAGACTTCAGAAAATACAAAAGGTAGCTATACAGCCCTTCCTCATAGGCTCCTTTCCACCCCCCAACTAATTCCTGATACCAAAACACTCTTCATCCAGTCACTAATCAAATAACCACAGCAGGGATCTACAGCAAAGCAGGCAGTTATCATGAGTCACATGATTTCTTAGAAATCCTGGCAAAAAAAAATTTTCAAAGTTACAGTAACCTTTCAATAATTTCCTTTAAAGAAACTGTTGCTAATATCTCCATAAAACCCGAAATAAATCAATCTCTTTACAGTCTTCCAAAACTTAAGTCCTCCAATAAATATTTCATTAGAAGCACCTTTGTAACAAAGCCTCTTTCTAGTGTCCTTAAAACTTATTCCCATCTCAGTTTTATCAAGAGCAAATGTGGAAATATTACTTTGGTCCCCACATGCAATATATAGAATCTGAACAGCTATAGCCCAGGCACTGACCCGAAACCTTCAGAAAATCCAAACGCACCATATCAACTGGTTCTCCTGTGATATAACTAACATTCTCAAAATTATCTAACAGGTTTGTCAAATATGATTTCTTTCTCATAAATCGATATTGGCTTTGCCCAGTCATATTATTATTCTCTCAGCGTCTAGTTGTCCAATCCTTTATAATTGATTCCAACATTTACCTACTATTGACATCAAACTAACAGATTGGTAGTTCTTTGTATTCTCTGTCCCTCACTTCTTAAACATTGCAGCTACATTTGTTACTTTCCAGTCTACAGGAACCTTTCCAGAATATACAGAATTTAAAACTATAACCGCCAATATAGCCACTATCCCTACTGCCAGCTCCTTTGATACTCTGGGATGTAGTTCACCTGGTCCTGGGGTTTATCCAATTAACTTTTTGAGCACTACCTTCTTATTAATACAACTTCTTTCAGTTTCTCGTTTTCACGAATCTACCAGTTCCCTTATATTTGCAGTAGATTTTCCCTATCGGCCTCCATGTAGACATTCATAAAGTAATTGACTAGTTTCTCCACTGTTTCTTCCTCCTCCTGCCTGTCAGTAATGGACTCACATTTGTCCTTTATAATCTTTTCCTTTTCTCTTACCTGAAGAAGCTTTTACTATCTACCTTTATACTACCCAATACGTTGTATTCATTTTTTGCTTTCCCTTTCTTTATCACATTCTTGGTCATCCTTTGATTGATTCTAAATTGGTCCCAATTCTCAGACTTAACACACTTTCTGTCAGCCTTACAAAAGTCATCTCATTGTTTACCTTCTTTTGTTAGCTACAGTCGATTTACCTTTCCTGTTGTGTGTTTGCGTCTATGAGGAATGTATATTTGTTGTAGGCTACGTAATGTTGCTTTAAATACTAGTATTTGCCTGTCTACTCTCAAATTCATTAAGGTATTTTCTCATTCTATCATAGCCACTTGCCTGTCATATTTTCACAATTTCCTTTGTTCAGATGTGGGGCCCAAATTTCAGAGTGAACCGCATTACTTCCAAACTTAACATAAGATTTTATAATATTATGGTCTCTAATTTGTAATGGACCCTTTACAGCAAGATTGCTAATTAGTTCTTTCCTAATAGGTAATACTAAATCTAAAGTAACTTGCTCCCTCTGTGGTTCCTCAACACACTCCTTCAGAAATCCATGTCGCACACAATCAAAGAATTCATTCTCCACAGCATTTGTACTAATCAAATTTACCAATTCAATGTGTGAATGGGAGTCACACACTTACTGCATTACCCATGCTACACTTAAGTCCAATTTCTTGATTTATACCCTGGCCACACTGGTGTGGCTAGTTTGATGCCTAGAAACAATTCTCACCAAGGTTTGCACCCTTTCTATTTCTTAGCTTTACCCAAACAATTCATCTTCTTAATCCCCTAATCTAAGATGCTCTCTCATTAATTTACTGAACTTGTTACTTATTAACAGCACCACCAAAGACGCAAGAGCTTGACTGTTGTGCTGATGTCTCACAGGAGTTATTAGTCACATTTTCAGGTACAGCACTCATCACTCAAGATCCATCCATCAACCTTGGCTATAAGTTCTGGGAGCCATGAGTTGTGCAAAATATATGAATCGTGATAGCTCCCTGGAAACAAGCATCAACTTCTAAAATATTTATTCAGGGGAACATACACTTCACTGGATGGGACATTGTTTATTGCCTATCTTAAGTGCCCTTGAGAAGTCCTTGGCAAGTCCCACTGTCTAACTGCCACAGTCCATTTTGTGCACCCTCCCAGGAATCTTCTCCTGTGGTCACACACCATTGTACATTCAAGGAGTGAAATTGTTTTGGATTCACAAATGCTGTTCCCAGGGAGCTCTAATGGCACACAAAAGCAGCCATAGCCACTTACACTCAAGAAAACAAGCAATGGCACTGAACGCAGCAAACTTCAAAATCAGTTATTTCAGGGACGACGAGAGAAAAGCATACTTCTGAACTTGTGTCTGAGTTGGGATAAGCATTTCTGACATCATGCCACTATTTGGGAAGCTTGACTTATTTAATCCTGCCTTTGAAGACTTGGCCCAGTATGTTATTTTTTCCAGCCAAATTGGGGCAGATGAAAGGCAATAAGTAATTCTCCTGACAGCTTGTGGACCCACAATTTTTTCGGTTATTAGGTGCCTAACTTTCCCTGACGTACCAGATACTAAAACATTTAAAGACTTAATGAATTTAGTGAAGGAATATTATGCCCCCAAGCCTCCTCTAATTCTGAGATGTTATCAGTTTTACTTGGCAATTCAAGAACCAGGGGAATGCGTATCAAGATTGTGACTAGGTTATGATGACTGGCAAAGGCATATGACTTTGGTTTAACCCTTAACAAGATGCTGAGGGACCTTTTGGTATCCAGGATTTATGATGTAACTGTGCAAAAGCACCTATTACCTGAAGCCCAAATGGGCTTCAAACAGGCACCATAACTGCCTTTATCATTGGAAAATGCAGCAAGTGGATCATATGAATTACAGGGTATTCGATGGAAATGGATACCCTTGCCAGTTCGACTTGAGTTTGGGAAGCACAACTTGAGTGAAAGCAATTGCATAGTCTCACTCAGGACATATCCTGAACAGAGGGACTCAAGATCAGCCCACAGCAAAACCCCAAAACAAAACTAAGGCTCGGCCAAATGGTCAAAATTTTCTTCAGGATCCAGGCAGCAAGTCGGTGTGGATGCTGCCTGTACGCAAACTCAAGACAGCAAAAGAGTCCTACCGGACCTAAATTGAGTAAGAGAACTCTTAGGCCTGTATCCAGAAAACTGCACACCCTGGGAAGTCCACCTACATCTGGTTTGGAGCCGTTAAATTGCTTAGCAACATCCAAATCAGAACCAATCAAAATAAATATCTAAAGTTTTTGAGAAGATTTGTAGTTTGGGTTGTGGATGAGGTTGCAGGCTTGCTCGCCGAGCCGGTGTGTTTGGTTGCAGTTGTTTCATCACCCTGCTAGGTAACATCTTCAGTGTGCCTCCGGTGAAGCGCTGGTGTTCTGTCCCACTTGTTATTGATATGGCTCGGTTTGCTGGGGTAGTTGGTATTACTTCTGGTTTTTTTCTTCAGTGGTTTGTATATCGGGCCCAGTTCAATGTGGTTGTTGATGAAGTTCCGGTTGGAATGCCAGGCCTTCAGAAATTCCTTGGCATGTCTCTGTTTGGCTTGTGCTATTATGGATGTGTTGTCCCAGTTGAATTCATGTCCTTCTTTGTCCGTGCGTCTTGAGACCAGTGAAAATTGGTCATGTCTCTTGGTGGCTTGTTGGTGTTTGTGTATTCTTATTGCCAGTTTTCTTCCAGTTCGGCGTAAGGAATGTTTCTCACAGTCCTTGCATGCTATTTTGTATATTACATTAATGTTATTGATGGTGGGTACAGGGTGTTGCTGGGTGATTGTTGGTTTGTGGACTACCCTGATACCTACGGGTCAGAGTAGTCTTGAGGTCACCTCTATGTCCCTGATGTACAGTAGGGTGACTAGTGTGTCTGGCCGTGTTGTGTCTTCTTGCTGTGGTCTGTCGCAGAGGTAATGGCAGATTGTGCTTTTTGGGTATCCATTCCTTTTAAAAACTCTATATAAGTGCTTCTGTTCTGCTTTCACAATTCCACGTTGCTGCAGGGTGTTGTGGCTCATTTGAATGATGTCCTGATACAGTTCTGTTGCAATACACAGTCTCTTGGAAGTGTCGGTCACAAATAATGGACCACTGTTTACCAGCAGAGAATTTGCCTATTTCGTAAAATTGAATGGTATTTGTCGTATAAGTACAGCTCCATACCATCCATTATCCAATGGTCTGGTAGAAAGAGCAGTCCAAACTTTGAAGGCAGGCTTAAAGAAACAGCCTACAGCTTCAACAGATAGCAAACTGTCCCAGTTTCTATTTGATTATAGGGCCACCACTCATGCAACCACAGAGATAGCTCCAGCAGAGTTGCTAATGGGTAGAAGACTGCACCAGGTTAAATCTGATCTTCCCGGACCTGGCGGTGCGGAGGGGAGGAAGGTGGGGAAAATTGGTGGGGGTGGTGGTGGTGGTGACACAGCATCAGGAGTGTCGATGTGGATCACAAGACTCTGGAAGGAGAGAGAGACAGTCTACTTCAGGGACAAAGATTGGTGTGAGAACCACCAACCCAGCATGGGTAAGAGGCACGGTCAGGTCCAGTTCGGATAGTTGTGACGATCTTGATCAAGCACACGGGCCGTACGAAAGCTGTTAACTCCCAGACAGTGTGGGAGCAAAACGGGCCCGGCTCCTCAAAAGCTTTTCCAACTGTCCCGGAACCTGTGGTTTCTCCCTCTCCATCAAGCACTGTAGAGACCTTGGAATCTGAGATGGACACGGTGAATGTCGCTGCCTGGATGCCTTTGCTACCTAAAGAAGAGAATGAATTTCTTCTGAGACGTTCCAGGCGCAAAAGGCGAACTACTGTATGTTGCATGCTGCCCGGATCAAAGACAGAATTGGAGGAACCTAACCCGGTGCTAAAACACCCCAGGAGGAACTACAAAAAAAAAATCCGGCCTGTGTCCTTAGAGGCAGAGGGGGAGAGATGCAGTGATCGTAACGAGGTCAGCCAGGTGGATCTCATAAAATATGAGTTCCCTGATTGGCCTGGTCAATTTGGTCCAATCAGGGATCCCTGACTGACAGATAAGAACAGGAGTGTGAGACATCCTGCTCACTCTGAGAGCTGGCTCTGACGGAACTGGGTCAGTGTCAAGGACTCTCTCTACGAGTAAATAAAGGGGGACTTGGTGATGGGATACCGGCCTCTGTGGGGTTATTTCAGACCACAAATTCAGTCGGGTGCCATAAATATTGTCAAGTCAGATAAAAACACAGACTAGGGTAAGTTACACTCATGACTCCTGCAACCCCCATGCTAAAATGAAAGTCATAGCATGATCAGGATGCACGTAGTAGACAGCAAAATTCTCTGCCATCTCCCCAGTAACGCTTCAAAACTGAGAGGAATAAAAAAGAAAAATGCATTCATAACATCAGATATTTTCTTAAAGGGCAGAACAGATATTGCAGATTTGAAGGAAGGACATTTGAGAAGTTAAAGTTAGAGACATGCAGTCAAGGGGTACAAAACTGACAGAAAATATCTTTTAGAGGTAGATGACAAAGAGGATCAACCAAAACAAGCCATATTCAATAAGAACACTGAAATGAAGTATAACAAAATGTCCAAGTGAAGTAAAATTGAAAGGAGACGCCAGTCATAAATATATTCAAAATTGAACCTGGGATTCCAACACATAAAATGAAAGGGCCAACCTGAGAAATATAACACAAAAGGGAACTAGCTCAGAGAAATACAACTAATGTGGAGATCATGACATATGTTGGCTGTGGGAGAAATTATATCAGCACCGGAAATCAAAATGTATAATCAGTCTGGGTAGATATAAAAGTAGCAAGGCAAGGAACTCTTTGGTGGAGTAATCTGTAAAACCCAAAACAGTAGTCCAACAATGGGGCACATCATAAACCAGGAAATACTGGCAGCTTGTAAGAAAGGTACAGCAATAGTTATGGGTGATTTGAATGTGCATATAGACTGAATTAATCAAATTGGCAAACTTAGCCTCGAAGGAGAGTCCATTGACTACATTAGAGATGGTTTCTTGGAGCAATACGTTGTGGAACCAACCAGGAAGCAGGCTAATCTGAACTTGTTACTATGTAATGAGGTGGGATTAATTAATGATCTCATGGTAAAGGACCCTTTAGGGAAGGGTGATCATAGCATGCTGGAATTTCAAATTCAATTACAGGGTGAGAAACTGCAGCTCTACACTCACATTCTGGGGTTAAACAAAGGAAATTGCACATGCATCAGGACAAATTTGGCCCACGTCGACTGGGCAGGAAGATTACATGTTAGGTCAGTTGATGAGCAGTGGCAGATGCTGAAAGAGATACTCAATTGCTTCCAACTTTTCCAGAAAGAAAGGAAGATTATAAGAGGGGGTAAAAATCAACCATGGCTAAACAAGGAAGTTAAAAATAATATACAGACAAAAAACAAAGCTTACCATACTGTAAAGCTGGTAGGCTGAAAGACTGGGAAGATCAACAAAGAATTAGCACAAAAGTAATAAAAAGAGCAGAGGTGAATTATGAAAGAAAACTAGGTTAAAATATAAAAATGGATGAAGGGAAAGTGTAGTTGAACTGAATGTTGGTCACTTGGAAGATGAGATTCGGGTGTTAATAGTGGGGAACAGAGAAAGGGAACAGTTGTTAAATCAATATTTTGCGTCAGTTTTCACAGTGGAGGACAGTAGTACCATCCGAACAGAAGGCAGACAAGGCCTCAGGGCCTGATGGCCTACATCCTGTGGTTTTAAGCAAGTGCCAGCTAAGATTGTGGATCCGTTGATTATAATAGTCCCAAATGCCCTGGAAGCAGGAAAGATTCCAGTAGATTAGAAACATTCTAATTTAACACCCATATCTAAAAATTAGAATTAGCATTTTTGTCACATGTACTCACATGAGTACAATGAAAAATTTAGAAGTCGCTACATACGGCACTGTCTTAGGTACAAAGGTACAGAATCTTAGGTGCAAAGCAGAAAAATAAAGAAACAAGGTTAACAAGTTTAACATTACAGTCCTTCTTACTAAAAAGTAGAAAAATAAAGAACCACAGTTAAAAGTTCAACACCACAGTCCATAAGCACCTGGCCATGCTGGTCTCACACTCCAGCACTCCAAGGGCTCAACCTCCCCAGCTCTGGGCTTGGCCTCATCCTTGCCCTTGCCCTGGGCTGCCTACTGTCATCGCCTTGCAACCTGTTCCTGCTCCCGCTGCCACCTTGGGCTTCCTCCTCCCACTCTTGCCACCGGCCATCCTGGGCTGCCTAATCCCATTCTTGCCAGGCTGCCTTGGGCTTCCGCCGAGTCAGGAGCAGCTGCCTGCTCTCGCCGCTGGCTGCCTCAGGTTGCATATTCATGCTCTCACCATCGCTTGGGATGACTGCCATTGATGTTAGGGATGTCTCTCACCACCATGTTGGGCTCACCTTCCCCATGCTGGCCTGATCTCCTCTGCTACAGTCTCCTCTGCGCTGCACAAACTCGCATCTCACGTAAGTCAAGTAGATTAAACTAAGAAAAAAAAGTAATGAAAGAAGGAAAAAAATGTAAAAGCAGACGGAGCAGATGAGCTCTGAGCAGGAGCCTGCACTGCTACTCTGCCGCCATCTTGAGGATTAAAAGAGAGGGAGGCAGCAAGTAGAAAATATTAGACCAATTAGTTTAACATGTGTTGTTGTAAAATAGTTAGAATTCACTACTAAGGAAGTAATATCAGGTCATTCGAGACTACCACCGGTGCATATACTATCTCTATAGCTATTTCTTCTGATAGCCTAGGATGCATGCCATCAAGATCAAGGGAGTTTAGAAAGACGAGAGGGCATCTGATTGAAACATGTAAAGTTCTAACAGGGCTGGACAGACCAGATAAAGGGCCAGAGGCCACAATCTCAGAACATGGGGTAGACCATTTAAGGCTGAGATAAGGAAAGATTTGTTCACTCAAAGGGTCATGAATCTGTGAAATTCTCTAACTAAAGGCTGTGGAGGCTAAATTGCAGAATATATTCAAAGAAGAGACAGATATACTTTTAGATTTTAAAGGATTCAAAGTATATGGGAAGAAAGCATGTATATGGCATGGAGATTGACGATCAGCCACGATCATACTGAATGGCACAGTTGGATTGATGACCAAATAATCTACTCCTCCTGTTTCAATGAGACCAAAATTGTACAGTACAAAATGTGTGGTCTAGCCAATGACCTGTATGACTAAAGCAGAACATTTTATACTTTTATATTCCATTTCCCTTGCAATAAACAATTTTTTGCCTTCCTAACCACTTGCCATATTTGTATACGAAATATTATGCAGTTCAAATACCAGAACCCCAATTTCTCTGTCCCTCCGAGTTCTGCAATCTCTCTTAATTTAAATTTTTTTCATACTCTTCCTGTCAAAGTAGACATGTTCACACTTTACAATATTATACCCCAACCATGGCATTTTTGCCCACTCACTTTAACTATCTATAGCCGATTGCAGATTGCTTATTTCCTATTTAGAAGTGTCTTCACCAAGTTTAGCGACAGTAAATTTGGTTTATTCCCCAAGCCATGGATAAAATTTGTAAGTAGTTGAGGTCCCAGCTTTAATTCTTATGACCCTCCATTAATCATACTTTGCCAACCTGAAAATAACCAATTTATGCCTATTCAAGTCAACATTGGTTGGCTGAACTGTTTCCGTGGAGAAAACGACAGGGATCTTTCAGCTCCCCAAGCTCTTAGATAAATTAAGAAAGGTGCAAGGCTTGAACATATTCCTTCTGTTTGCAAGGAACAGGTTATTACATATGAATATATCTCACGTTTAGAAAGCAGTAAAGAATAGACATTCGGTCAACTGCACAATTGATTAACATTATCAATGAGTTTTATTATTGCCATAATGCTAGTACATTGGCCCTAAATCCAAATTATTTGCTGATTGAATTAAACAGTGTGTTTCTTCTGTTATTGTCAATAACTTGCAAAACCCAAAATAAACATTTACTGTGACAGAACGGCATTTGCTGAACTGTAACATCGTTCATAATCTCCCAAGCATCCCTTGATACAGTGGGGTCAGGAGGGAGGTGGGTGGGTGATACCACAAGATTTGAAGTGGCAAGTGTGACACCTTTATTCAAGGAAAAGTATAAGGGCAGTGTAAGTAGATACAGACCATTCAGTTTAATATCAATGGTGGAGAAGGAGTAGAAACAATAATGCGCAAAAAAGATCGACAGACACTTGGACAAGTGCTTGAATGATCTTACTGAATTGCTTTATAAAGTAACAGAACAGGTTGATGCATTTAAGTTTTAAGAGAGCATTTGTTAAATAAAAAAGACTGGTTACAAAATGATGGATCATGGAAGGGGCAGACAGTGTTAGCTTGGATTAAAAGAAATGGCTTAAGGACAGAAAACAGAGTAAGGGCAAATGTTTATTTTTTAGACTGGAGGATGGCAAATGGTGATATTCCCCAAGAGCTATTGCTAGGACCACAATCTTTTCTGATACATATATAAATTACTTAAATATTGGAATATGAAATAACATGTCAAAATTTGTAATGATACTAAATCCATAACAACTTCTGTCCAGAAGTACAAGGGCAGCAGATATGTGGGAACACCACCATCAGCAAGTTCCCTTCCATGCCATACACCATCCTGACTTGGAAATATATCACCATTCCTTCACTGTCACTGGGTTAAAAGCCCGAAATTCCTTCCCTACCCCACATGTACTATACATCACCTTCTCGAGGGCAACTACACAGAGAATAAATGCTGGCCAGCCAGCGACATCCATGCTTAATGTGTGAACAAATCCAAAACTTAGAGGGTGATGAACAGTGAGGATGATACCACCAGAACAGGATATAGGTATGTTAGCAGTACAGGCAGTTAAGTGGTAAACTAATACTGGGAAGGGTGATGTGATGCATTTTATCAGAAAGGATTGAGAGTGAGGCAATACAGAATCAATAACTAAAGACTATTCTGGGACAGAGGGACATAGAAGTTCATATGCATAAATCTTTGAGGGTGGCAAGGTATAGTGAGAGTAGATGGCAAAGCATATGAGATCTTTGAATTAATAAATCGAGATACTGAGTGCAAAATGATGCCTTAGGATGTAGTATATCTCAACTTTCTAAAGGGCTTTGTCAAACTTCACTTTACTCAGCTTGCTATGCGTTAAACATTATTGCGAAGATTCAAGAAAACTTCTGGGACTGGATAGGAGATAGGCCAAAGTGTAAGTATTAATGAACATTCATTAGAGGAAGGGTATGGCAGTAGAACAAATTTCATTTACCAGTGTTCTTCTATTTATATATATTTTGAATTTCACTTTATTATTTGAGTTCCCTCTTCCAAATCCATTGCCTCCCTTAGTATGATGCCAACTGTTAATTGGACCTACTGGTCATAAATTTCTGAATCAAGGTCAATCATGTAAATTAGAAACAATAACGGTCCCAGCAACAGACCTAAGTATGTACCTAGAAAGGAAAAACCGGGGTGCTTCATGGTTTTGAAATAACTAACCATGCAGCTGAAAGAAACATTAGACGCTGAGTACAGTCAGCACTCAAATTGTCCGATGAATATAGACCAGCAATCAATAAAGACAACAGAATGCAGAAATACAAGGCTACAACAATAAAAGATAAATCACTGAAGATAATGATTAACCATTATAGCAATCTGGTCAGATGGCATCTTTAAAGCTGCTTTCAGTTCTGCCAATGAAAAAACATTCAAGCACTGAAGCTACAGTGCAAAGCCACAATATTGACCTCCACCATCAGAGGTCTGAGGTATGGAGTAAGACTGGAGAGTTCTGTGCTTTAGCCAAGAAATAAACAACCTGTGAGGTTAACTTATAATGGCATACAAAATTGTACAGGATACAGAAAAAGTTAATTCAGAATATTACTTTAACTTAAAATTTATACGTGGAATGAGGGCATATGAGTTTGAACTAGACTTATGCCACCACTCCAACTTAAATAAGCGAGTGAAAATATTTTGCTTTTAGTTTGGATTTCGATTAGAAAATCTCAGTCCGAAGTTCTGCTTCTAATCACAGAATCACACAATTGTCACAGCGCAGAAGGCCACTTGGCTCAACATGTGTGCAATGGCTCTGCGAATGAGTAATATACTTAGTGCATTCTCTCAGCTTCACCCAGTGATCCTAAACATCTCTCAGTCTCAAAAGAAAAGTTTCATTCCTTTTTGAATATTTCAATTGAACCTGCCTGCTTGTCAGAACTTAACCAATCACTGCAATTTTTTTTCTCGTCTCATTTTTGCTTTCTTTACCAATTACTTTAAATCTGTGCCTTCTTGATCAGGATCCGGTCATGAGTTCGAGGTTTCTCTTCATCCACTCTATTCAGGCCCCTCACAATTTTGAAAAAATCGATCAAATACACTGTCATCTTTATTAGTCCAAGGAAAACTACCTAACTTTGCCAACCTATCTTCGTAACTCTAGGTCTTCATTACTGGAAGCATTGTCACAAAACTTTTCTGCACTCACTACAATACCTTCACATCCTTATTAATGTGCAGTGACCAGAAATGGATTCAATACTCCAGCTGATGCTGAACTAGCGTGTTAAACAAATTCAACATAACCGCCTTACTTTGTACCCTATGTCCTTATTAACAAAGCCAATGATGGTGTATGTTTTGTTAATGCACTCTCAAACTGTCCTGCCATCTTCGAAGACTTATGCATATATACACCTAGATCTTCCTCCTCCTTCTCCCTTTAGGCTTGTTCCTTTTATCTTTTACAGCCTTTCCACGTTCTTCCTGCTGTGGTCTAAAATATGTGATTTATAGATACATATATCATCATTTACTTCAGAGTTTGGATTTTGAACTAATGGAGTGAATTTTGGCCTCTTTGTGTAAGGGGGTTCAATGATTAACTTCTAAGTATTTCTGGAGCCTAATTTTATAAACCAAATGTGAGTGGGGGAGTCCTGGAATAATAATTGGAATTTGTTTGCAATGTAAACACTGTGGATTATTAGCTTGCTTCAAGCTTAGAAGGATCAGTGTGTGTTTATTGTGAATGGGGAAAACCCAAAGTTTGGAAAGTTTTTGTTTTCAGTTTGCAAGGATCTGGGTGGAGGTTAGATATATGAAATAGTTTCTCCTGAAGAAAGAAGTTTTGAACTGTCAGATCCTAGACTTAAATCTGGTTTCATAGATCATATTATACTTTTTTAATAAGAAGGGCTTTCATGAAACACAAGCATGCAATGCTGCAGATCTGGTTTCAACAATAAAACTGTATTTAAAGCAAGCAATTTATACGGAACACAAATTGAACGTTTTCGAGACACACAGTAAAAGTACAATTCCATTTACTCCAATATCATTATGTTACCGTACTCAAACACCAGAGAGAATCCCATCTCTGTCACGTATATAGGTTTGGTTTAATTCTTTCTTGCAATTTTCAGTCTTGAGTGTTTGGTAGCCTCTTCCTTGATTAGGAAGATTAAGATTACCTCAGGGTCTTAGTGTAGAAGTTCCAGACCAGAAGTTTTTGGATAGAACCTGGAAGGGATTACTTTAATCTGAAAAATTCTAAGCTCAGTTATGTGAAAACATAAGACTGGATACTTCTATCTTGACGAAAGGGAAAATCATGTCAGGCAGGTTGTAATAATTACAGGTTGAGTCATACATCTGCTCTGGCCTACATGTGACTCCAGACCCACAGCAATGTGGTTGATTCTGAACGATTTAGGATGGGCAATAAATGCTGCCTGGTCAGCAATGCCCTCACCCTGTTGATGAATTTTTTTTTAAAAATGCTGCTTGATAGCACTGTTGATGGCATCTTCCATCATTTTGCTGATCATCAAGAGTAGACTGACGGGTTGGTAATTGGCTCGGTTGGATTTATCCAGCTTTTTGTATAAAGGATACACCTGGGTAATTTGCCACATTGTTAGGAGTAAGTGGTCCTGTTTTGTAGCCTCACTAGGTTGACACCTCATTTTTAGGTATATCTGGTGCTGCTCCTGACATTCCCTCCTGCATTCTCAGGGTTGATCCCCTGGCTGGATGGTAATGGTTGAGTGGGGGATATGCTGGGCATCGAACTTGCAGATTGTGTCCGAGTAGAATTCTGCTACTGTTAATGGCCCACAGCACCTCATGGATGCACGGTCTTGAGTAGCTTGATCTGTTCAAAGTCTGTCCCTGTTAGCACTGTGGTAGTATGACACAACATGATGGAGGGTATTCTAATATGAGAAGGCAGGATTTTGTCTTCACAAAGACCCCATTGGCAGCTGCTTCTAAAGCCAGCAGGTTGGTGAGGATGAGTATGTCTTTCCCTCTTGTTCAATTGCTACCCACCTGCCACAGACCCAGTTTTGCAGCTCTGTTGGACCCAACAGCTCAGCCAGTAGTGCTGCTACCAAACCACTCTTGGTGGTGGACATTGAGATACCCCAACTACATTTTGCACCCTTGCCACCCTTCGTGTTTCACCCGAGTATTGTTTGACATAGTCAACTACTGATTCATTAGCCAAGGGTGGAGAAGATGTGGTAATCAGCATGAGGTTTCCATGTTTAATCTGATGTTCTGGGATTCCATGTGGTCCAAAGTCAATGCTGATGATTTCCAGGGCAAGTTCCTCCTGACTGTATACCATTGCACCACCACCTCTGCTGCTGGAACAGACATATCCAGGAGTGGTGATGGTTTTGTCTGTAAGATATGATTCCATGAGTATGACTATGTCAGACTGTTGCTTGACCAGTCTGTGCAATTGCTCTCATAATTTTGGCACTAGACTCAGATGTGAGTAAGGAGAACTTTGCGGGATCAACAGGGTTATTTGTGCCATTGTTGTTTCCGGTGACTAAGTTGATGCCATTTGGTTGGCAAGAATCATTTCTTTGTTGAGTTTTTGTAGTGATTGATAGGATTGATAAGATGATTGATCTCAAAAAACCACAGCAATCTTCCTTTGTACTAGAATGTCACCAGCCAACAGAAAGTTTTCTCCATGATTCCCACTGTTTCCATTTATGCAAGGGCTTAATGTCACACTTAATTGAATGCTACTAGGGATGTCAAGGGCAGTCACTCTCACCTGACCTCTGGAGTTGTGCTCTTTGAGGTTTAAACAGTAAGACAACGGTGAAAGAAGGAGCAGTGCCAATCAGAGGCTAAAAAGGCAGCAGGTGTATTGACTGAGATCTTAAATGAATACTTTGCATCTGTCTTTACAGAAGAGAAGGATGCTGCAGGAGAAGAAATTCTATCACGAGACAGGTTCAAATTAATAAGACAGAAGTCTTGGACAGACTGTACTTCACGTGGCACTGGGATCTGATGAAGTGCAACCAGGCATTTTGAAGACATTGAGGGGCACTGGCCATCATCTTTCAGTCTTCCTTGGACTCATGGGAGTATCAGAGGAC
This sequence comes from Ginglymostoma cirratum, assembly GCA_024137785.1. Lineage (NCBI taxonomy): Eukaryota > Metazoa > Chordata > Chondrichthyes > Orectolobiformes > Ginglymostomatidae > Ginglymostoma > Ginglymostoma cirratum. Next base: position 41,239,105 of record JAHRHZ010000266.1, read on the forward strand.
AACAGAATTGCAGGCATTACAGCTTTGTTCAAGGATAATCCTAGCAATTACAGATGAGTTTGTTCAACTGTGATGGTGGGGAAATTTATAAAAATAATTATTTGGGTCTGAATTAGTAATCACATGCAAATATGTGGGATGATTAGGAAGGGTCAGCATGGGCTTCAAAAGAAGCCTCATGTTCAAATGACCTGCTGGAGTTTTTCTGAAGTCACAGAAAAGATCGATGAAGTAACAATATTAATGGGATATTAATGGATTTCCAGAATGTGTTTGATACAGTGCCACACAAGAAACTTGTATTTGCAGGTCTTGATACAAAAGGGGCAGTGGCAACATGGATATAAAATTGGCTCTGTGATAGGACACAGAGAATAATGGGCAATGGAAATGTTTGGGGCTGAAGGAAGGTGAAGTTTCCCAGGGGTTGTTTTGAGTATATTAATGGTGTCAATTTTAGTGTGTAGGGCTCAATTTCAAAGTTTGCAAAAGATAATAAGCTTGAAATATTGTAAACTATCACAAGGGCAGTGTGCTGTGCAACTCCAAAAGGACATTGACAAGTTGATGGAATGGCAGATAGGTAATTGATGAGGTTTAATGCAGAGAAGTGTGAGGTCATGGATATTGGTCAGAAGAACATTGAGAGTCCAATCAAAATAGCGGGTACAATTCTAAATTGGATAGAGAGACCTAGGAATATTTCACGTACAGCTCAGTTAAGGTGGCAGGACAAGTGGAGAGAGCAGTTAGTAAAACATTCAATGTTTGCAGCTTTATTAATAAGGGCATAAAGTTTAGGAAAATCTTGTCTGGCTAATTTACTAGAGTTTTTTGAATGAATTAAGGGAAACCAGTAGACGTGTTGTACTCAGACTTTCAGAACATGTTTGAAAAAGTGCCTCACAGAAGGTTGGGTCATAAGATAAGAGCTAATGTTGTTAGAGGTGGTATATTGGCATGAATTGAGAACTGACTAATGGACAGAAAACTTGAAGTGGAGATTTGGGTTTCTTTTCAGGTTGGAGACTTATAACCAGTGGAGTTCCACAGGGATTAGTGCTGGGACCACAACTGTTTACAACATATATTAATGAAGGAAGGGAAGGTACCGTAGCAGATAATACAAAATAAGTAGAAAGGCAAGGTGTGAGAGAGACAAAGTTTACAGAGAGATACTGAAGATTAAGTAGAGTCATACAGCATAGAAACAAACCCTTCAGCCCATCTCATCAATGCTGACCAGGTTTCCTAAACTGAACTAGTCACATTTAGGCCCATATCCTCCTAAACCTTTCCAATCCATGTACCAGTCCAAATGCCTTTTAAACGCTGTAACATGACTCATCCCTACCACTTCCTCTGGCAGCTCATTCCATATATGTACCGACTTCTGTGAGGAAAAAATTGCTACTCAGATCCCTTTTAAATCTTTCCCCTCTCATCTTAAACATATACTCTCTAGCTTTGGACTCCCCTGCCCTGGGGAAAAGACTTTAGCTACCAACTTATGATTTTATAAATCTCTAAGGTTACCCGTCAGCATCCTCTCCTCAAGGAAAAAGTGTTCCAGCCTGTCTAGCATCTCCCTATAATTCAAGCCCTCCAGTCTCAATCCTTGCAAATTTTGTTTGCCCCTTTTCCAGTTTAATAACATCTTTCCTACAACAGGGTGACCAGAATTTTATGCAATGGTCCAAATATGACCTTACCAATGAGATAGGAGGAACTGCCAATGCTGGAGTCTGAGATAACAAGGTGTGGAGCTGGATGAACACAGCAGGCCAGGCAGCATCAGAGGAGCAGGAAAGCTGACGTTTCGGGACTGGACCCTTCTTCAGGAATGGGGGAGGGGAAGGGGGCTCTGAAATAAATAGAGAGAGGAGGAGGCAATGATAGAAGGTGGATAGTGGAGCAGAGAGGTGGAGAAAAGATGGACAGGTCAAGAAGGTGGGGATGAAGCTAGTAAAGGTGAGTGTAGGTAGGGAGTTGGGATGGGAGTTGGTCAGTTAGGAGGGAAGGGCGGGTAGGTGGGAGGGAAGATGGACAGGTCAAGGAGGCGGGGATGAAGCTAGTAGGTAAGCGTAGGTAGGAAATGGGGATTGGTCAGTGAGATGCGAGGAGCAGATAGGTGGGAAAGAAGACGGACAGGTCAAGGAGGCGGGACAAGAGGGGGCTGGTTGGGATGAGGTCAGGGGTGGGGAGATTTTGAAGCTCGTAAAGTCCACATTGACATCATTGTGCCGTAGGGTTCCAAGGCGGAATATGAGGTGCTGTTCCTCCAATTTTCGAGTGGCATCGTTGTGACACTGGAGGAGGCCCAGGATGGGCATGTCGTCCAGAGAGTGGGAGGGACAGCTGAAGTGGTTTGCCACTGGGAGGTGTTGTCGTTTGTTGCGAACTGAGCATAGGTGCTCCACAATGCGGTCTGTCTTGTACAGCTGCAACATGACATTCCAACCCTGGATTCGATGCTCCAACCGATAAAGACAAAACGGGAAAATAGAAATGGGAAGTTGTTCATTTTAGCAGGCAGAACAAAGGAACAGAATATTATTTAAATGGAGAAAAACTGCAGAAAGTTGCAACAGAAAGAGAATTGGGGCTACTTATGTACAAAATACAGAAACCTAGCACATAGTGCAACAAGTAATCGAGAAAGTTAATGGAATGTTGGCTTTTATTTCAAGGGGGTTGGAGTACCAGAGTAGGGAAGTCTTACTGCAACTCTACAAGGCGCTGATGAGGAGTAATGTGAGCAGTTTTCATAGAATCCCTACAGCATGAAAGCAGGCCATTTGGCCCACTGAATCCACACTGACCATTCAAAGAGCAACCCACCCAGAGCTATCCCCCTACCCTATCCCTGTAACCCTGCGTTTCCCATGGCTAATCCACCTAGCTTGCACATCCCTAGATACTATGGGCAATCTAGCATAGCCAATCCACTTAACCTGCATATCTTTGGACTGTGGGAGGAAACCCATGCAGACATGGGGAGAAAGACAGGGGGAGAATGTGCAAACTCCACACAGACAACACCTGAGGGCAGTATTAAACCTGGGACCCTGGCACTGTGAAGCAGCTTGGCTAACCACTGAGCCACCATGGTCCTCTGAATTAAGAAAAGATAATTTATTGGAGGAAGTTCAGAGAAGATTCATTCGGATGATCCCTATGTGGTGGGATTGTCTTGGAAGTAAAAATTGAATAGGTTAGGACCCGTTGGGATTTCGAAGAATGAGAGGTGATCTCATTGAAACATACAGGATTCTTAATAGGACAGACAGGTAGTTGAAAGGATGTGTTCCCTATTGGAAGAGTTAAGGACCAGAAACACAATCAGAGAGGGGCACCAATTTAAGACTAAGATGAGAGGGAATTTATTTTCTCATGGGTTTTGAGTCTTTGCAACTCTTTGCATCAGAGAACAGTGTGGGCAGAGCTCTTCTGTGTATTAAAAGCTGAGACATTCTTGATCAGCAGGGGAATCAAGGATTACAGGGAAAGGGCAGGAAAGTGGACGTGAGGCATGTCAAATCAGCCATGATCCTACTGAATGACAGAGCACACATGAAGAGCTGTACAGACTACTCCTGGTCTTACAGTTTAGCAGGCAGTTGATGTTAAATTTGCATTAGATGTCCTTTAGGCTTCAGCTTGAGTACTGTGTACTGTTGTGAACTCCACATTTTAGGAGAGATGTGAATGCATTAGAGAAAGTGCAGAAGCGATGTACAAGAATAGTGTCAGGAATGAGAAACTTCAGTTGAGGGATTAAATTGAGGAATTGAGACTGTTGTCCTTAAAAGACTGAGACGCCTGAAACAGGTTTTCAAGATCATGAGTGGGTTGGATACAGTAAATAGGGAGAAACTGTTACCACTTGTAAAAGAAAGAACAAGAAGGCAGAGACTTGAAGTGATGTGGAACCAAAGCAAGGTTATTTGAGAAAAATGTTTCCACACAGCGAGCAGTTAGGGTATGGAATGCACCATAACAATTCTATGATTCAATCATACTTGGACAAAGGTTGCCATGATGTGGCAGTGTCGGTCTCGGACTGGGGTAGCCTGACAAAGGAGGAGTGCTTCAAAAGCTTGTGATTTCAAACAAACCTGTTGCACTATAACCTGGTGTCGTGTGACTTCTGACTTTGGAAAAATGAGGTCAAGAACTAAATGGCCCTGGCAGAAAACAAACTGAGCATCAGTGGCTAACTTATTATTTTGTAATTGTCACTTGTTAGTAGTATCAATGACTCTTTCTATCATTTACTGATAATAGAGAGTAGTGTGGTACTTAGCCAGGGTGGATTTGTCCAGCTTTTTGTGCACAAGACATATGTGGGCAAGTTTCATATTTTTGGGTAGATGCCAGTGCTTTATCTGGACTTGAACAGCTTAGCTAGGGGCTAATCTAGTTCTGGAACATTCAGTATTATTGTAGTAATGTTATCATGCTCATACCCTTTGCATGAGCCTTTAGTCGTTTTTAGATAACGTGGAGTGAGTTGCGTCAGTTGAAGACTAGTGTCTGAGATGCTGGGAACCTCAGAAGGAGGCAGATGTAGATCACCATATTGGCGCCTCTGGCTGAAGGTGGATGCAATTACATCAGCATAGTCTTTTGCACTGATGTGCTTCCACATCATTGGAGATGTTGACGTTTCTGAAGCCTCCACCTCCTCTTTGTTGTCCTGTTGAACACCAGCATGCACAACTGGATGAATCACAGCATTCATGAAGAAAATTGCATTTTGGAAGAGTAATATAATGATGATGAACAGCGACTACTCCCTGCAACTTTCTAAGCTTCTGTGCTGACTGATCATCTCAGCTGCCTGGAAGCACACTTCACATCCCTTTTCCCAGCTTTTAATGTAAAAAAGATTGATTGTGGACAGAATTTCTTTCAATGTCAGCCCCACAATTTGAATTTGCCTGCAGCTAAGATTGATGAAATTACTGAAATTTCACGTGATCGCCTTTTTGAAAAAAACTAATTCCTGAATGTCTGCGTCTGAATTCTGATTCAAGTTAAAAACTACCGATCCTGACATTGCTGTATGCACATTTAAAGAGATAGCTTCTTTTGACAACAGGTTTTTTGTGTGAAATTGGGTTCAGTACACTTTTCTGCATCAAATCTCAATAGCAATCAATCCTGGATGTCACACCAGAGATTAGATTTGCAGTATAAACCACATGCCTCACTGGTCCAGTGAAGTGTACAATCTTTGCAAAGGATTGAGACTTTTATATGCACATAATGCATTATGTGTTTATCTTTAATATGCAAACTTTAATAATGAAATGTTGAATGGTACAATGCTATTTTGGTTTTGGTGGCATCGGGAGTTATACTAATTTTTAAGCATTAAAACAGAGTCATTTGGAAAGCACTGGATAAAGAGCTGACAAGTCCTCAGCACCCTGATGGCCTGCACCGTATCACCTTAACAGAGGTAGCTGCAGAGATGATGGATTCATAGCTTGTAATCTTCCAAAATTCCCTGAGTTCTAGAAAGTTCCCAGTATATTGGAAAATGTAAATGCAGCTCTTTTATTCAAGCAAGGAGGGATATAGAAAGCAGGAAACTAAAGGATGCTTTTACTTTTAAGCAGTAGAACCATCTATTGTTTTAAGTAAGACCTTAGTTTGTATTAAAAAAAGCACCCTGTGCCCCAGCATTCACTAAAAACCGCACATTTTGACTTACAAATTAGCTTGTAGCTATTCATGTCATTAGTTTCGTGGTCACAACTTACCACTAAATACTAACAGGCATCAGCAATCCCCCCTGCAGACCACCATGATGCATGAGGCTGCTGCTCACTGTGAGGTAGGTTTGCAAACACCATCCTGTTTTACGATAAGGATCTACAGGGCCTGCTTGGTCTAGTGTGGTCTGGAAAACTTGCTTGTCCAACAATAAGTGGTCCTTGCCTTAAACAATATTTACCTTATTGCATGTTTGCAACGATGTACAAGTTACACTGACAGACATTGTTACAGAAAACATGAGAATGATCTGAATGGTTGATCTTATTCCTTTGAGATCCTAAACTGCTCTCCCTCTGGATCTGTATGATATAGTGGGTGGTGCTTTAGGCATTCCTCAGCGTTAACCCTTACATGTTTATAAGAATATACAAACATATCAATTCGGAGCAGAAGCAGGCACTCTGACCTCTCAAGCCTAGTCCACTATTCAAGAAGATCACAGTTGATCTGTCAGTGTTTCAAATTTCATATTGCCATCTTCTCCAGGTAATTGTTGTTTTCCTTGCCTAACAAAAATCTTACTCTGCCTTTAAAATATTCAAGGGTCTTGCCTCTACTGCCTTCTCAAACAAAAAGTTATAAAGTTGTTCAAACATAGGAGAAAAAAAAAAACCTCTTCTAAACAGGCAACCCTTAAGTCTAAAACAGTGCCCCCTGCTTCTAGCCGCATCCCCAAGAGGAAAAATAATTTCCACACTCACTAGGTCAAGAATGTTTAGGATATCCTTGCTGCCAAAATGAATGAATTCACATTAGACGTTTTCTGCCAGGTTTTGCCCATTCATTCAACCTTTCTATATTGCTCTGCAAATGCCTTATGTCCTCTTCACAACATGTTTTCCTAACTATCTTGGTGTCATTGGCAAATTAAGATACCATGCCTTCACTCTCCTTATCTAAGTCATTGATATGAAACTATAAAATGTTGACGCCCCCTGCACACATCCATATAAGATAATCATTATATCCTGTCAATCAGAAAGGAACTCATTTATGCTCATTTGCTTTTTTTCTGACATCCAGCCGACCTCCTGTCAATACTAGTCATTGACCTCTATACCATGTGCCTATAATTTGCACAATAAGTTTTTATGTGGCACCTTGTTAAATGGCTTCTGGAAATCCACATACAGCATGTCACCAGGCTCACCCTTGTCTCCAACTCATGTTATTCCTCCAGAGAACGCCAATAACTTTATTTGACATGATTTCCCTTTCATGAAACCATGCTGACTCTTCCTACTTATCTTGAGAGTTTCTAAGTGCCCAGCTATAAACTCCTTAAGGATCATTTCCAACAACCTTCCAAGGCAGGTGACCAGGCTAACTGGCCTACTGTTTCCTGCTTTCTGCCTCCCTTCTTTCGAAATAGTGGTGTTATATTGCTACTTGCCAGTGTAGTGAAACCTTTCAAGAATCTGGGAGCAGGAAAGCTTGGCCTGCTGTGTTCATCCAGCCCCACACCTTGTTATCTCGGATTCTCCAGCATCTGCAGTACCTTTTATCTCTATCCCTTTCAAGAATCGAGTGCTTTTGGAAAATGAACACCAACATTTCTATGACCTCATTATCCCCCTCTTTTAAGACCACAAAATGAAATGCAACCAGGCCTGAGAACTTATGGTGGTTCTAATTTCACCAAGATTGTCTTTTCCTTCCATCCCTTGATTTACAGCTATAACTGGAATAATTTTTGTGTTCTATATAGTGAAGACAGAAACATAATGCTTGTTCATTTCATCCACTATTCCTTATTATCCACTATTAATTCCCTTATTCTCACTTTATAGATTAGATTTGGTCACTTTATTCACTCTTTTCCTTTTTAGATAACTGTAGAACCTTTTGTTATCTGTTCTAATATTTCCAAGTAGCTTGCTATCACACTCTAATTTATTTTCCAATTAACCTTTAAATGATTCTCTATTGTTAGTTACATTTTCACCAATCATCTGACCTGCCATTCACCTTTATGTAATGAGCTGTTTTTTCCTCAACAAACACTGGAGCAACTCAGCAGGTCTGGCAGCATCTGTAGAGACAGAAACAGAGGTAATGTGTTGAGTCCTTTATGACTCTTCTTCAGATCCTTTAGGTAGCCACAGATAGTGAGTCCTCCCTTTTGAATTTTTCTTTAGTGTAGGAATATACCTACTCAACAGTATTCAGAAATTTCCCCTACATGTCTGCCATTTCTACACATCCATCTCCTAGCCTGGCGTCCAAGTTAACTTCATAACTAGGCCTGAAATGTCAGCCTTCCTGCTCCTCTGATACTGCTTGGCCTGCTGTGTTCATCCAGCTCTATACATTGTTATTTCATAACTAGTTCTGAATGGCAAAACAAGAAGGTCTGATTGGCCTACTCCTGCCCACATTTTCTATGTTCCGAAAGAGGCCCTCCAGTCAATCATGTCCATGGCAGTCATCAAGCACTGGTCTACTCTAATCCCATTTGATGGTATGGAAAATAGCAAAGACGAAAGCCTTATTCAGGATGATACAGATGGGCTGGTCAGTAGGGCTGAACAATGCTGAGTTTCCCCAGCACTCTCCGCTTTTGAGCCCAGAAATACGGCTGGTTCGTTGGTCAAGCCCATTCCAGATGTGTCTTATGATTTTCCTTGCAATGTTAGGGGCCAAAACTGTTGTGCAGGACCAGATAAGCATTCTTGCTCTTTTGGCCCTATAACGAATAGCTTTTTAGACCTCTTTGCCTCAATCTTCTTTTTCTAATTTGGCTTGAAGGGAAACTTGCAGCAGCTTTCCATCAATTCAGTGAGATAAAATGAAACAAATGATCTTGCTAGCTTTATCCTTACCATCCATGCTTAAAAATGGAACATACATTGACAACATCTCCAGATGGGTAAATAAACAGGGTGTTTTCGAATGCCCAGCCAAACAGTTTCCCACAAGCAGACAGAGTTAAATATCTCCCTAAAAAGCTGTTCTCACCTCTTACAGGGAACATAGGCACCTATGCTGAATAAATCAAGTCAGTATTTGATATTTATTTGAAGTCTTCTGTATTCTTGTACACAATTAGCAAAATGTTCCAGGTATTTTCTATGGTCAGTTGATTTATATAGGTGTATATATGCACGTACACACATACTCTTAAATGAACAAAATGGAGGCGGAGTTGGGAGTGAAATAAATCCACAGAGCCATCTACAGCCTAGAACATGCAGTGACAGGGGGCATAACTAAACTGATTGGGATATGCGCGCATAGAATTTTGAAAAAAAGCTATGACAAAATAAAGTTTTGTGTATAAGTTTTTTATATAAGAAGAAATCATGTATTTCAAAATATTTCAAGTATGTTAAATATACTTTTCAAAATTTGAGTCCTGAGCAAAAAGGCTGCAGTTCAACAAATAGCACAGAATGAGTGTGTAATTAGTCTGCAATTACCTCCTATTTTGTTTTTAGCAAGTTGAAGAATTTACACCCATTTGCTGCATAAGCCTCAATAAGGCTCCAGATTTACTGTAAATACATTTAAGGGAATGCAAAATTGAAATTATCACCGTGGACTGGAATCTAAAGCACCATAATATATTAAATGAATCACGAGACAGGATAAGATGCAAGAGAAATCACTGAAGGCAGATCAGATGAATCCAGGCCATTCTGCTGATCTTGATGGAGTTACCTACCATACAAATACCTTAGCTAGTACTGCAATATCAACTACTATGCTGTCAACCTACACATCCAAAAGGTGTCTGAAGAATTAGCCCTGTTTTCGAAAACTCCCTTGCCCTCATCAGCTAAAGACCACAGCACTGATTCCTGGTAATCTCTGCAGCCAGACTAACCAAGGCTGGTGGGGAGCAAGAAACTGAAGCCAAGAACATAATCATTGATGTGGCATTGGAAACAGCTGAATACAGATGGGATCCAGGAGACAGACAGATGAGAAGTAAACAGAGGGCAAGTCTTTATGTTCTCATTTCCCCTACTTCTCTCCAAGTTGCTCAATTCACCACAGTTTGTCTCTTTACTTTCCCTTCTCATTCTGTTTGCCTCCACACAGTACTGAGCTGCATTGAAATACCAGCCTGGATTAAATAAGACCACAAGATGCAGAGGCAGAAGTAGGCCATTCAGCCCATCGAGTCTGGTCCACCATTCAACGAGGTCATGGCTGATCTGATAAATCCTCCACTCCACTTTTCTGCCTTTTTCCCAGAATCCTTGCTTGATTCCCTGACTGTTCGAAAGTTTGTCTGTCTCAGCCCTGAATATACTCAAAGCGACCTAGCCTGTACAACACTCTGTGGCAAAGCATTCCACAGATTCACTATCCTCTGAGAGAAGAAATTCCTCATCTCTGTTTTAAATTAGTGAAGGCATGGTAGCAAGTTTGCAGACAACACAAAATAGATAGGAATTATGTATATATGTTATAGATATATGTCTGATATCTCCATATTGTCACAAGTACAGATTGCTATCTTATGGCCAATCTTGGAAACATATGATTCAAGGTTAATTGGGAGAAAATTACTTGTATTAATATGGGGAGCTAGCAATTCAGTTGTAGTGTGAGTTTTATGGAGTCTGGTTAACTGAAAGAAAGCTGTCACGAAAAATGAAGCCATCTACATACATATTGCAGGCAATGGTACAAAAGGAGAACTGTCACATAGAAATGAGGACAAAAATGCTTTTGATAAATTTGAAAATATGTGTGAACTTGAAATTTACAATAATAGAATGAACCCCAAAAATGCTCAGAGTGTAGTTAACTGATGTTTCAGGTATGATTCAAACTACCATTACACCATGAACTGTCCTGAAAGGTATAATGAAATATTTGAAACTAAATATGATACAGAAGATTTGGAATAAAGAGATGGAGATTCAGATCAAAGAGAGGGCATTGTGTTGGTCACAACAAATTTCAGCTCAGTGATGAATATGTTAGTGGCAAACTCTTTCAGTCGTGCAGGATTAGGCAGTGGATGCTCATCCACAATGTGCGGCAGACTGATAAAATGCCATCTCGACTGTCTCAGTAATAAGGATCGGGACAAAGTTAAAGAATTCAAAATCTCCAACAGTGGGATGATCACGCACTGACATCTTTGAAAAGAGTGGTTGTTTCTTGTAAAATAGCCAGAATCAATTATTTTATTAGCACGGATGTAGTATCGGTGAAATGCTGTTGTTATTAAGTAGGTCATTGATGAAGAAAGTGCAAACGGAAACAGATGTGGAAAATGACAAAACTACTGTATTTGGAAAATCTGCAAATTTGCAATTTACATAATCAGGAACATAGCTCTCTACTATAGAAATTAAAGAAGTGTTATTGATATTGGGAGAAGAAACTTAGAATATTGATGATGTCGAACAGACCAATTCTGATTGTCAAAGGGCAACTGTCAAAACTGGGTATTAACGTCAAATATTAACCAGAAGAGATTAGTCAATGCAGAAATGCCACAATTGTAAATAAAGCAGAGAAGGCCACTGCAAAATATAAAAGTTGAATGATTATATAGATTCAGGGCCCTGAGAATATGAAAGGCAAAGAATACCACCAGGAACAAAAGCCCACGAGAACAGGAAATCTTAGTGTCCATGAACAAATCCCAAGACAAGTTCATAAAAGATGTCAAACAACAAGGGCTACAAAGTTGGAGAGAATTTCAGGTTTACACAGAGGTCTCAGACAGGAATCAATTACTCCCATCACACAGATAAATTTGCATGGAAAAGGTATCTCCTGATGGGACATACAAGCCTAATGCAAAGCAAATGGCATGAGATTGGAAGAAAGAAACCGGGGGAACAAGTTATAAGAGCAGATTCATCAATGGCTAGAACAATGATTTTGAAAATTTTCTTGGCTTTGTCAGCAAGAAATGTTTGGGATCATAGTCAGTTGAAACTAAAGATACACTTTTACAAGTAGATCAGTTCAGGTGGAAAGTATTTCTTCATCCTGCAAAAGAGGCACAAAAGCACCTCTATGGAAAACAAATAAATATATATGTGGCCTAAATGATGTCCATTGAGTTTGGTACTTCTCAGCAATACCTATTTTATTAAAAGAGGGCTACCTTCAACTGAAAACAGACACTGCCATGTAGCAGCTTTCAAGGAACTTTCTGAAGCTTGTAGGTGATTTTTTTTGCAGGGTAGGAGCAGTGAGTTTGAGAACATTGTTGTAAGTTGACTTAAAAGAGGAATTCAAAATTGAAAGCCAGGCTTTTGGGGCTTCTAAAGTATTTTTTTTTAATTCACTTGTGGGACATTGGCATCACTGGCTGGTTAGCATTTACTGCCTATTCCTAGCTGCCCTTGGGAAGATGGTGATGGGCTGTTTTCTTGAACTGTTGCAGTCCATGTGCTGTAGGTTGACACTAAATGCCCTTAGGGAGGGGATTCCATGATTTTTTTTTCTCTCTTTATTCATTCACAGGATGAGGGTACCGCTGGCCAGGCAGCATTCATTGCCCATCCCTATTTGCTCAGTAGGCAGTTCAGAGTCAAGCACATTGCTGTGGGTCTGGAGTCACATATAGGCCAGACCAGGTAAGGATGGCAGCTTCCTTCCCCAAAGGAGATTAGTGAACCGGATGGGTTTTTCCCCAACAATTGACACTGGATTGATAATTATCATTAGACTATACTTCCAGATATTTATTGAATTCAAATTCCACAATTTGTTGTGGCGGGATTCAAACCTGGGTCTCCATAACATTATCTCAGTCTGAGGCTCTTGGTTAACAATCCAGTGACGATACCATTAGGCCATCACCTCCCCCAGAGACAGTGAAGGAATGGCAATATGTTTCTACGTCAGGATGGTGAGTTGCTTGGAGGAGAACTTGTAGATGGTGGTGCTTCCATGTATCTGCTTTGTCCTTCAAGATTGAAGTGTTCATTAGTTTGGAAGGTGCTGTCCAAGGATCTTTGGTGAATTTCTGCAATGCATCTTGTAAATAGTACGCACTACTGTTGCTGAGTATCAGTGGTGGAGGGAGAGGATGGTTGTGGATGTGGTGCCAATTAAATGGGTTGCCTTGTCCTGGATGGTGTCAAGCTTCTTGAATGCTGTCGAAGCTGCACTCATCCATGCAAGTGGGGAGTATTCCTTGTATGCTTTGTGCATGATGGACAGGCATTGGCTAATCAGGAGGTGAGCTACACACAGCAGTATTCCTAGCCTCTGTCCTGCTCTTATAGCCACTATGTTCATGTGGCAAGTCCGGTTGAGTTTCATGACAGCTGTTGTCCAGTAGGTAACATGGGTTTCATGGATAAGACATCAATCTTAGGCCTCATTTACCTACTTGAGTAAAAGTAAAAGATCCCACGGCACTATTTTAAACAGCTGTGAGTTATCTGCAATCTCCTAGTGAATATTCACTTTTCCATAGACAACAGATTATCTGGATATTATCATATATTTGTTCGTGGGTGTGTGTTGGGCTTAAATTGTCTGGATAATAAATGCTGGCCAGCTAAGGACATCCACGTCCAACGAGTGAATAAAAGAGGCTTCCAACATCAACTCGAGTTAAAGTAATTTATCGACAGTAAAATTCTCCTGAGAAATTCACTACTAATGAAAAATGTAATACAAATCCAAGTCTTTCTTCTTATTCCATAACGTCAACCAACTTCACCTCTAACACACTTCATAAGCAACCAATTTTTTTATCCATCCCTTTAATATATCTATACTTAAAAATTCCAATGCATTTCTGGCTGATCTCCCACATTAGTGTCTCCATGAATGGAAGGTAACCCAAAGCTGTATTGTCCAAAGCTTTACTTACACTGAGTCCTGTTCATACGTGAAATCTGTCTAGACAAACAGCATTGACCCTCAGTTAGTGAATATTTCTGTTTTGAAACTCTAAACCTCATTTTCAAAATACTCCATGGCCTTGCCTCTCCCTATCTCTGTGATATTCTCCAGCTCCAAAGAATTCCAACTATCTGCACTTCACTAGTTCTGGCCTTTTAGTCACTCCATTAACAGTTGACCTGCCTTCTACTACCTCAGATCCAAGCTCCAAAATATCTTCCCAATACTTTTTTAGAAATAGAATTAGGTTTTATTGTCATATGTACTCAAGTACATGGATACATGTGCACAGTTAAAAGTGTACAAAGTCGCAATTTCTGGCACCATTTTAGGTACAAAAGTGCCTAGGTACAAAATCCTAGGTATAAACTTTAAAAATAAAGGGATAAAGTTAAAAGTTCAGCATTACAGTCCTTCCAAAGCAGAGAAAAAGAGAAAATAAAATAAAAGCAGACAGAGCAGACAAGTCCACGCTTGGCTTCAACTTGAGGCCGGGAGTCCTCAAGTCCATGCTGGGCTTCACCTCAAGGCCAGGAGTCTGTGCTGGGCTGAACCGTTGGTCCACACTGAGTTTCTCCTCAAGGTCGGGAGTCCGTGCTGGGCTTCACTTTGAGGCCGGGAGTCCGCTCTGGGCTTCACCTCAAGGCCGGGAGTCTGTGCTGGGCTTCACCTCGAGACCAGGAATCTGTGCTGGGCTTCACCTCGAGTCCAGGAGTCTGTGCTGGGCTTCAACTCGAGGCCGGGAGTCTGTGCTGGGCTTCGCCTCGAGGCCAGAAGTCCCTCGAGTCTATGCTGGGCCTCACTTCCAGTCCAACACATCACCACTGATGTCATCCAAGGATGGAAGGTAAGTAGAAAGTGAAAAAAGAACATGAAAAGAGAAGAAACAGACAGAGATGGCACAGGAGCCCTACTCTGTCACCATCTTGGTCTAATAAGCTTCACTTTCATCAGTCAGGAAATTCCACAAAATCTACCAGGTAAACTTCAAGCTCAGGGTCATTTTCCTTGGGATATAGACTTGCTCCCATAACATATGAAGAAAGCTTCCTACATTTTTTTTCATAAATTTACCACTAAGTGGACAAAGGAGTGGTTTTGGCCCATTTGTAGTTGGTTTTTGGATGTGTATACCAGGACTCAAAAGCATTGGCTTCATGTGAAATTTTACCTTAAGCACAATCAGTATTTGTGTGGGAGATAAAAGGTACTGCAGATGCTGGAGAATCCGAGATAACAAGCATGGGGCTGGATGAACACAGCAGGTCAAGCAGCATCATAGGAGCAGGAAACTTGACGTTTCGGGCCTAAACCCTTCATCAGAAATGGGGGAGGGGAAGAGGGTTCTGAAATAAATAGGGAGAGAGGGGGAGGCGGATAGAGGATGGATAGAGGAGAGGATAGGTGGAGAGGAGGCAGACAAGTCGAAGAGGCGGGGATGGAGCCAGTAAAGGTGAGTGTAGGTAGGGGGGTAGGGAGGAGATAGGTCAGTCCAGGGAGGACGGACAGGTCAAGGGGGCGGGATGATGTTAGTAGATAGGAGATGGGGGTGTGGCTTGGGGTGAGAGGAAAAACAGGTTAGGGAGGTGGAGATGAGCTGGGCTGGTTTTGGGATGCGGTTGGGGGAGGGGAGATTTTGAAGCTTGTGAAAGCCACATTGATGCCATTGGGCTGCAGGGTTCCCAGGCTGAATATGATTTGCTGTTCCTGCAGCCTTCGGGTGGCATCACTGTGGCATTGTAGGAGGCCAAGGATGGACATGTCATCTGAGGAATGGGAATGGGAATGGGAATCACATGGGAAGATGTGATCCCGCACATCTCAAATGTCCTCATTCTTCAAGGACCGCAACTTCCCCCCCACAGTGGTCGAGAACGCCCTCGACCGTGTCTCCCGCATTTCCCGGAACACATCCCTCACGCCCCGTCCCCGCAACAATAACCAAAAAAGAATCCCCCTCATCCTCACATACCACCCCACCAACCTCCGGATCCAACGCATCATCCTCCGACACTTCCGCCATCTGCAATCAGACCCCACCACCAAAGACATCTTTCCCTCCCCACCCTTATCTGCCTTCCGGAGGGACCACTCCCTCCGCGACTCCCTTGTCCGCTCCACACTCCCCTCCAGCCCCACCACACCCGGCACTTTTCCTTGTAACCGCAGGAAGTGCTACACCTGCCCCCACACCTCCTCCCTCACCCCAATC
>JAHRHZ010000266.1:41259939-41317439 GCA_024137785.1 Ginglymostoma cirratum
TCCTCTCCTCTATCCATCCTCTATCCGCCTCCCCCTCTCTCCCTATTTATTTCAGAACCCTCTTCCCCTCCCCCATTTCTGATGAAGGGTTTAGGCCCGAAACGTCAAGTTTCCTGCTCCTATGATGCTGCTTGACCTGCTGTGTTCATCCAGCCCCATGCTTGTTATCTCAGTATTTGTGTGGCATGGATTTTATTTATGCATCCAGAAGGCTTGCAGATTTGGTCAGAATGAGCCAGGAGAAGGGATCGGGTAGGTCTCAGCAGTTTGCAGGGATTAAGAAAATTTCGGAGCATAAACATAATCCAAGTTCAAAAGATGCTGTCATAGCTCTGAAAATTTGAAATTCTTGACCCAATCTTATGCTTGAAACAAGGGCAAAAGGAGTCCAACTTTTCTGTCAATATCTTAAACTGCATTTATAAACTGGAAAATTTAACGGTGCTATTTATTAAAAAAAGTCAGAATTCATTGTGCTCCTTGGATACCTGAACAAGATGTTTACAATAAATACCTCATTAAAGAGGCATGTATAATATAAAGATTATCTGGGACAGGCTGTCAGTACACAACCTGCTGGCGTCAAACTAATCTCAGAATATTTGGTAATGCATTGTTTCCAATCAATAACTAATTAACTAAGTACAATAGAACTTGCAATGATTCCTAGGTACCTTGTTAAAAAATGGCTTTTGGCTGCACATGACCAGAAAGGTCGCCTTCACAACATCTCTGCAAGTCTTTCAACATCCTGCCTCTGTCAGATTAAATTACTTTTAGGAATTAATTGACCTAAGTCAAATCAGTACTAAGATAGTTACAGCAGGTTGTCATAACAACATTGTGGCAAGTTGTTTTGATATGAATTTCTTCTCCTGACCTTTCATCACATCTTAATTTTTTTTGGTTGACCTGACTGGAAAATTGGGAGAGTACTTCTACTTGAACTTCAGAGGTCTTGTCTCAGAAAGCACTTTGAGCATTTGATATTGCATGATGGCTAATTGAAAAGGATAAATTTGAACTGGTATTCCATATCCTGGCAATGCTCAGGTAAAAGAAAAAAGCTTTGTTCAATTAATCTTTATTTGCCATTAGGATAGAACTGGATAAAAAGAAAACAAGCAGCTGTAGCTGCTAAAATCTGGCAAAGTACAAATGGATTGCTTGCTGTAATCTATTTAGCATTCTAGCAGATACACATTACAATAGATCTAACAATATTGGAATACAGCTCTTTAACATACTTTTAGAAATTAATTATAATCCCCTGTTGTTTGAGCACTTCATTTCTTAGTCAACAAGGTTAAACCCCAGTACAGTAACAACTTTTCTTGGTATGTTATAATACCAGCTGATGATAATACTGGACAGATCAGATTTCAGAATTGATAATAAGTTTTATTTTGTAATTTGGTTACTGTGGCGGCCAATCACATACATATGCACAAGAGGCTGCCAATATACTTTTGGTACATGTGACAACAATAAATCAAACCAAATCAAATCAAATCAAATCCAATCAAAGGAAATAAAAACAACCTATTACACTATATAAGAACTAGTTTAAATGATCTTAGAAATCCACAAACCTCAGTGAAATGTCACTCTGTTTCAACTTTCAAGTTCCTTCTTGAGTTGCCTGGATATACTTGGTTTCTTTCCAGCAAACTTCTTGCATTAACTTGATGTGATTTCTTTAGTCAATGTCTCTTCCTGAAACCCTTAAACAAACTACTAACGCAGCTCAATTATGTGTTAGATGGATTCCCAAAGGTCCTCTTCACAGCCCTCCATTTCTGGAGCTTCACAGGACTTCTTTCTCCTGTTTTGACTGTTTTGGAAACTGTAAGACTACACAGCTGCTAGAATAGGCCTTTTTCTCTCTGAAAGAAGCCTGCACAGGCACACTCTGAAAGAAATTTTTAAACTCATTGAGCTTTGGATGATTTTCTTGCTCTGAAGGGAAACTTTCTGTCTCTGTTTCCTGTGCAACAGGAAAGCTTGTCACTAGGCAACAACATTTTTATTATTTCTTCTATTCACGTTGCTGGGGCACTGAACTTCAAGGGTTTTAAAGGGCTCGTTCAAATATATGTAAACGAAACTTCAGACACCCTGGAACTACTAACGGTAAGTAAAAGTAAAGTCACCGTAGTCCCGACGGATCATAGGGCTGCTCTCCCATTACAGAGAGACAATTTGTGTTAGCTTAACCTGAGGATCACCACACCTCAAATGAGGAGAGATACTGAGAAGGCAGGATCTTCATGGTGACCTCAGTTAGTGTGGAATTAAACTGCACTACTGGCGTCATTCTGCGTTGCAAATCAGCCATCTAGCCAACTGAGCTAACTGACCTCCACTCCTGACAGAATTCAAAAAAATGAAACTAAAATTAGTTCCTTCCTTTCCTAACCCACACAATCAAACACAAATTAAAAACAAACCAAACTTAAAAGCCATTCATGGTTCTATCCACTTTAGAACACAATTTTCCAAATAACGACAACACACAACAAACCTTCATAAAAGTTTCTAAAGCTATCAATATATTATGAAGGTTTTCCTTCAATAGATTTGGATTAGAACTGAAATTTCACAACAAAATCAGCTCCTAAATTTCAATGTATCAAGTGATAGGCACTGTCCCATTTTTATATTTAATTTTACTTGTGGTATGAGCATTACTAACAAGGCCAGCATTTGTTGTCCTTCACCAATTGGCCTTGAGATAATGATGATGAACTATGTCCATGTGGTGCTGTTAGGAAGGTACATTCAGATTTTTCTCTCAGCAATAAAGGTCTGCTGCCTTGGTTATTAGTCTGAGGTCATGGGTTTGGGAGATGCTGTTGAAGAAGGCACAGTGGCATAGTGATTAGCACTGCTGCCTCTCAGTACCAGGGACCCAGGTTCAATCCACCTTTAAGCGACTGTCTACGGGGAGTTTGCACGTTCTGTCCATCTTTGTGTTGGTTTCCTTCGGGTGCTCCAGTTTCCTCCCACAGTCCAAAGATGAGCAAATTAGGTGAACTGGCCATGCTAAATTACCCTGTAGTGTCCAGGGATGGGTAGGTTAGGTGTGTCAGCCATGAGAAATGCAAGGTTACAGGGATAGGGTAGGTAGATTGGCCTGGGTGGGGTGCTCTTTGGGGACTCGATGTGAACTTGTTGAGCCAAATGGCCTGTTTCCACACTGTAGGGATTCTTAAAAAAAAAAGTTCTTGCAGTGCATTTTAGAGATGTTTCCACTTCCACTGGTGGTGGTGACAGTGAATGCTTAATGTGGCCAATGGGCTGTCAAGGAAATGGCCTGCTTTATCCCAAATATTGTCCAGTTATATGAACATTATTGGAGTTGCATGTATTCAGGCAAGTAAGAGCAGACCATTAGATTGTGGATTGGCTCTAGAGGACCATGCCTGAAACACTCACTGCAGGATTTCCAACCTTCGACCTGCACTTACAGTGATTTATATTGCTGGTCCAGTTAGGTTTTTTGGCTAACGGTCACCCCAGAATGTTGATGGTACAGAACTTGGCAATAATACTGTCATTGAATGCCAAGGGGAGACAGTTAAGATTATCTGTTGTTGGCAATAGTCTGTCAGAAAATATTGGTTAACTGCACTCATTTTAAATTGCTTTTCCCAACCAATTGAAAAAAAACTTATCACTGGTTTATTGTCTTAGTCCCTGTGAACAGTATGGGAACTGAATTTTTTTTCAATGCTTGAGACCAAAAACTTTGGAAGATTAAAAATTGACACATCAGTAATCGGTAAGTGTACCTCACAAATATCCTTATGAAGTAATGGGATAATTTACAATCATCATTGTTTCATTGACAGTCATGAAGGTAAAGCCTGGTTTCACAGGGTAGAGAACTTCACAGCTGAATAAAATGTCACAGTTATCTCTTCAGAGTGGTTTTCTTTGATGTTCAAACACTCCTTTTTGTCTTGATTGTCCTTAAAGGCAAAGATGACCATGTTCATGAACTGGAGTATTTCACAGGCTTCCACTGGTGGGATATCAAAACTCCTAAGAAAGGATTCAGTGTGGTCTTGTAACATTTTCTTGAACTGTCATGAGTGTGCACCTCATACTCAAGAAGACTTCCTTGAGTGAAAGAGCGCCAGGCATTCTGGCTACATGGTCAGACAAGCTCGACTTGTGACTATATCAATATGGTGTGGATGCTTGGCATGCCAGCTCAAGTGAGCATCTCAATGTCCAGTATTTGATCCTGCCACCTGATTTTCAGAAATTTCTGAAGGTAGTACAAACGAAAGTGGTCAAACATTTTTGGGATGATGTTGGTACACAGTCCACATCCTGAATGCATAGATAGAATGGTTTGATAGGCAGATCTACTCCTCTGTGTTCCACACTGATGTCTGAAATCTTCCAAAGGGTAAAATTATCAATTCCTAACTATATTACATCAGTTTTCTGGGTGCCTTGGAAATCAAGTCCATGTTAATGTCCAACTCTGTAGCTAGGGTACACTTATCAGCAAACAGAAAATTTCGAAGTATGTCCTTGCAGACCAAGATATTTGCCTGTTCATCTAAAACTGAGCAGCTTCCCCATCCATGCAGTATCTAATTCTGTTGCCAGGATCACCATCTTGGATGGCATCAGAAAACATAAGGGCTGTCATTCATGTATAGTTTATTTAAGTTATTAACTTGGAATTGTTTTTATTACACTCTTAGGACACACTTAATGCCTGCCCTTGTTGCCTTTGAGAAGGTGATGATGAGCTGCCTTCTTGAACAGCTGAAGCGCATGTACTATCGGTTGATCCAGAATGCCCTCATAGAGGGAATACCAGGATTTTGACCCCGCAACAGTGAAGGAATGGCAATACATTCCCAAATCAGGGAGATAAGTGGTTTGGAGACGAAATTGCAGGTTGTGGCGTTTCCACGTATCTGCTGCTCTTTTCTATATGGATGAAAGTGGTCATGGGTTTGGAGGTGCTGTCTAAGGACCTTTTGTGCATTTCTGCACAGCATCTTGTCGATAGTACACACTGATGCTACTGAGAATCGTCGTGAAGGGGGTAGATGCTTGTTGATGTGGTGCCAAGATGGGTCCGAAGATGCACTATCATCCAGGACACAGTCAAGCATGCTATCATGAAACTGTTGAACAATTGCGATAAATTATGCAGGGCAATTTCATCATTACCTTATAAAGGATTTCACAGCTGACTGTGTCAATGACCCTGTGGTCACATCAATAATTATGGTGGAGAAGTCTTGTTTTTTGGTATTTCAAGGCCTAGGAACATTGGGTAATAGAAACAAAGTAGGCCATTTATCGCCTCCAGCCTTACACAATCTAACACAATTTGCCAAATATTCAATATTCACATATTATAAATATATTCCAAGTACTGTAAGTAATGCAAAGACTAGATGTGCAATTATTGAGTTTTCTTATATTCAAGCTAGTGTGGATGCTTCTGATGTCAATATACCTATGACTTTAGTTGCTCAGTTAAAAACAAACTTGGCAAATCTAATATTACTTTAGTTCACTTCCCTGTCAGTAGCCTCTCACAATACCTCTCTATCTATGACCTAGTTGTATGCACAAATCAATGCATAAATAAAGTGAAATTTAATATTGCCCTGTGAACCTCCCTGCTAGGCAATAATACCAAGAGATCTAACTGCATCCAAAGACACTAAATTCACATGCCATGTGGGTTTAAAAAGACCATCTTGGTGCCAATGGGCAAACACATTGTATTTTAAGTGGATCTTCAAGGTAGGCTAATTGTGGAAATTTACAAAGTGCAAACAGTTTTAACCATATTAAATTGCACTGCGTGATTCTAATTCTACGACTCTAAACTTAAATTTAGTACATACCCAAATGTATTTGTTCTTGAATTTAACTAAATTTTCCCTTCAGAGTGATAGCTTTAAAAACGTGGATGCAAAATTAAAATTGTGGAATAATTGTGACATGTCATAAGCTACTGTCAAATAAAATATGTTACCCTGCTCTAAGATACTGACTTTTCCCTCACGGCCGAACAATCTTCATTTCTAAGATCATTTTCATACATGAAAGAACTGAATCGATATCTTAAATGTGTTTTAACACAAACAACATATACAGCAACCACAGACTTAGTATTATGTATTCAATCAACTTTTAAGATTATGTGGAAAATTTCACAGGTGCAGTGTGAACTCTGAGCTCTAATAAACACCTTTTGGTATTACATCAACCTGGAACCAATGTATAATGCATTGTATAGATGCTAGGCACCAACTAATGTCAAAGTCTGAATAATATTGTCTCTGCCCCCTGCAGAAATGGAGAACTGTGGGCAGCACTGTTATAACGATCTCACGCTGTTAGCTTTACAAAGTGTAAGGGTGCACTGAATAAGTGATGCGGTAGACCAAGGACTAGCACTTGCTCATTATGTTGCACCACTACTATCCTATCATAAATATTTATCGAGATATTAATAATTTTCCCTTTGTTGTACAGTAGTTTTACTACTGAGCTTCTTTTAGAATTGCTGTACAACAGGTTTGTTGGCTTGTGGAAAACAAGGGCCAGGCAAGTGAGCTACACTTTATAATTTTTCATTTAATGGATAATGTTCATTTGCAAAATAAATCTATTGTACAAATGACACTTATAAAAATAAGTGTTCAGAAAGACAAAATTGTTTAAATTTATTCAGGTTATTGCAAGCTGAATTTCTGAACTTATGCGCTTTCAAAAGATAAATTTTAAACTTTACTTGTATATTAAAATACTTACAATATATTTTCAAGATTTTATGTTTAAATTTATATTATCTCACTGATTCAGCCTGTGATTTATCAAATTGGTAATTGTTAAAACTATGTTGAACTTCATAAATGCACACGACCACTCAATAACTGGTAAACACAATCAGGTTGCTCCAACAATTTACCATTACTGAAAAGTACCAAATACTAACCCTAATGGGAATGTGCTTTGTCTCTTTCTCTTTTTGAGGATTTCGATACTTCTCATAAAAGTCACGCCGTTTGATCGTCTCTTTCTGGCTGTCATCTTTCTTCTCTTTCTTTTCGGCCGGCTCATCTGTGTCACTTGCTGGTGGTTGCACTTGTTTCTTTGACTTCTCCACTTCTACATAGTTTTCATTGGTGTTTAGAACTATTACTCCATATCCCTCCTGTTATAAAATTACACAAAGAAGCACATATTTACATTTTACAGAATCGAACTCAGTCATTTCAAAGAGAAAATAACAAAACAACCGGAAATTTTTTAAACTCAATATTACAAGGATTTTAACCGTATAATTGTCATAAATAGAAGTGCAATCATGAAAATAACAAAACAATGGTAACATTTTAAGATGCATGTGACAATTGCGGTGGCTGTAGAAATGCAATGTCTGCGACATAAAGCATCTTCTTCAACAGGTTCATCGTTAATTTAATCGGTAGATATCCTGAAATGTTTACACTTGGTCAAGCAAAGGATATTTTTTCAAAAAAAAAGAATTCAAATGAACACTCTCAATGAAGTTGATACCGACATAAAGTCAACATCCATAGCCTTTTGGCCCAGAAATATTAGTGGAAGTCCATCTAAGTAAGCACTGCAAAGTGGTTGAAGTAACCTTTCAAATGCTCTATCAACCTGAAGGAAAATGTACTTTATTGGGATTGCAATTTAACACATTACCAGAAAACATTGTTAATAATTAAATTATTTTGTAACACAAAACATAGGAACCTAGCAGTTCAATCATGCAGTTCAGTCTGGTAAGATGACAGTTCTTAATGTTCTCCAAGTGTTAAATGACATTCTATGATGACATACATTTTTTCAGTTTTTGCTTCTTTAATACTAAGTTTTCCAGATGTTAAACATAGTAGCAAATGTCAATTTCATGACAGCTGCAAAAGGTTACCTAACATAGAAGAACATAAAAATTCTTGTGAACTCAGTTTTTGAGGTGAAACTGCTTTGACATTTATCATATAATTTTTGTCATATGAATAACGAACAATTTTCAATTTTAATTGTTTTACTAATTAAAACGCCATAAGCTACAAACAATTATTTATTTAGCTTGTATCCATTAATGCTAAGTAGAAATCCTTGCAGATAATTCAAAACTGAGGCCTCTTTCTGTAAGTCACAAGAAGTACAGTCCCTCTTATGGTGGTAAATATTTAATTTATTTGTCAGGCTTCGTCTTTGAAAGCACTCTTGCACAGATAGAGAAAATGATTATATGACACTACAGTTGAGAAATAAACAATTTGCCAGATTTCTTTGGGATCCAATTGTCTAACGAACTTTATGTGCAAGATGATCACACACTCACCCAGGACCTATTGCAACTTTTCATAATCTTGCAAGATGTCTTTCAGAATCCTGTTATACTTGCCCCTCCCACCACAGCAGAGTGAAAAGACTAAGTCGCAGTCTACTGAACAGTCTGAAATGGCAGCTTTCAGTCCGCTGCTCTTTGTATAAGAAAACGGTCAGAAAGGTCATGACAGGCCATGAAGAAAATTATCTTGATACAAAGTGTTCTGCCATGGGTAAGTGCTCTTTTGTCAGCGTGTCTCACATCCACCCACCCTGTGAGTAAATCTGAGTAGTTTTAATGTAATGTTTTGGAATGTAGCCAGCACATTTTATCATCCCTAACACAGGAAACATACATGGATAATTTAACAGTGGATTCAATTCTCAATACCTATAATAATCTACATACAAATGGCAATTAAATTTGGTTACATAAACCTTACGTTTGACATTTAAGAATCTGTCATAAACATGAACTGGATGCTTAATGTTCTTGCACATTCATAACTGTTAAACGGTTTCATCATTCTATGTCTCATTAGGATGGTGGTGTTTGAACAAAACCAACTTTGTCCTGGAAAGGATTTCCTTCCTAAGTCTGAAGGGCTAAGAATTTGATCGTATAGAGTGGCTTCAAATTAGAGTTTCAGAGTCACAATTCCCCAGGGCAGACAGTATCACAAGCTAATACCTAAACAGCCCGCTTGGGTTTCTCTAATTTCTTTTCTAAAGGACCTTCATAGATATTGGCTCATGGTATATTCAGCCCCAGGGAGTTGAGGTAACTCATGTAATACTACAATGAAATGCAATTAAGCAGAGAAATATTTAAGCTTGAATACAGGTACCTAAAGGGTTTAAATACAGAAAATGGCATAACAAAGTGACGTGGAAGTGAAGAATATTCCAAAAGACTTATAGATACCTGATCACAATTACTACTGCACAACTATTAACTAGCACCCTTGGAAGATTCTTAAAACCCTAGCCATCCAGCTGGTTATACTGCTTTTATTTGAACAATTCATAAAACTTACAGAAAATATTCTAACAAATTGATACATAGTATACGAATTAATATTTGGTAGGTTGAAATTTGATACCTCTCACAGTGAGAACCAAGACTTAGCAAACTATCAAATTTTATATATATATATGAAATACTGCAGATGCTGGAAATACAGAGAAGAAAATGCTGCAGGAACTAAGTGGGTCTAGCAGCATCTGTAGAGAGAAAAACAGAGCAAATGTTTTGAGTCCAAAAACATTTCCTCAGAACTGAAATGGGCTGCAAATGAAAGCTTTTATGTATTTCACAAATGGAGAGAAGGAGCGAATGGAATAAATGTTGAGGGTGTCCTAAGCAAAAGGCAAAATCTGTGTTGATGGTGGTAAAGAAGATATAGAAATGTAAAATAGTTGTCATTATGAGGTATGAATAGGTGAAAATATATCAGCTCCGCTGAAAGCAAAGCCATCAAGACACAAAGTACCTGGAGGGAAAAACTAGTGAAAATAAAACTTGGAAATGAACATATTGTAGTACTCTTCTGCAGTATACAAAACAAGTCAGACTAGTTTGAAACAAATGTAAGCAGAAAGCAGCACTGATGTTGACATCCATGTACCAGAGAAAGAGTTGAGGGAGGGGTTCCCATGTAGGACTGGAAAAAAGGAATGTTCCATTTATGCCAGAAAGGGAGTCATAACTGGGACTCACACAGGCAGCCTTAGCAATACATGTGATGTGGAGAAAATGAAATGAGCTCAAGGAGAATTTTTTAAAGAGAGGACAAGCTTAGTCAGGTTCAGTAGGTTGATGATGGATGGGGACTGCTAACATCTCTTTTCAAGGAAGAAGCAGAGAAGTCAGACCATCCCGAAGGAGATGGGATGTGTAGACAGATAGCACAGCCATGGTAAAGTGGAAGCAGCTAGGGCTAGGAAACTGAAAATTGTGGACCTGACATAAAGCATCGAAAGAATCACAATCGTTAAGTGGGAAGAGATGGAACAAAAGGAGAAATAATCTGGTCAAGATTAGAAGAAATAAATTCAGTGGGTCAGGAATAGCTGAAATGATAGGTCTGCCAGACAATCCTGTTAGTGTATTTTGGGAAGAAGGCAGAAGTGGTTGGTCGGGGGGTTTGGTGGGGGCAGTAGTCGTCAATGAGGTGGGAAGCTGTGGAATGGAGATCTCTAGAGGAGATGGGGTAATGTCAATGCCAGAAACAACAGCTTTATGTTCGTTGGTGGGGTCACAATCCAAGGAATGTTCGGAAGAAGTATCCAAGAGTTAATGCCAGCCTCTGTAAGGAAATACAAGTACCACTCTTATCAGCAGGTTTGATAAATAAAGTCAGGGTTAGACACAACACAGCAAAGTGCAACTACTTCAGAGGAAGATCTGTTAGAGTGGGTGAGTGGCGTGGAGAAATTAAAGAGCTGCTATCATCTCAACAGTCCTCGATGAAGACAACAAGTGCAGGCAAGACACCACAGTGAGAGATCCAGATAGATGGCAAGAAAGGGTCTGTTTACCATAAGAAGGATTCCTGGATTCCTATCAAAAAAGTGGGTAGTAAAAAGAAGGCATCAGAAGAAGTTTGATGCCATGTCGTGCCCACTGTTGAATGATTTTTTTTTAATATTAAGATGGTGGAAAGGAGAGAAGAAGACTCTCACTTTTATGAAATATTGAGTACCCTTTCAGATACCTGGAATATAATCGTTTTCTTGGATTGCAGGGCATGTTGATAAAGAAGCATTTATGGGCCATCCCTCAACACCTTGAGGACATGCAGAATTCCTCAGGTTAGAGTCTTAGGCCCAATCATCTTCAACTGCTTCACCAATCCTTCCATCATAAAATTAGACTGGGAATATCTCCTGATGATTGTGCAATGTTCAAAAGAAAGAAGAAACAGAGCTGAAAAAACAACACTGACAAGAACCTAGAAGATGCCTCTGATGATGTAATGCTGCTTGTGAAGATATAGTGTCAGTGCCTACCAACTTGGAGAGATTTTTATTTGCCACTTAAAGGATGAGATGCAAGAAGGTGCAAAGCAAAGTCTCCAATATGAAATCCAGGCTTCGCAGACATGTACGTGAGACCTTTCAATAAATGTTATCTGATCTTAAAGTACGGCTCCGTGCAAATTTCAGAAACATCACCTTTAAACCTGATGACAACTGAGCTTTTGATTCTCACCAGTTATGTGTCACTCAATTGAATGATTTAACTTCCTAAGTTAGATGCTTAACGCAGGCTGCTTTAGGAAATTGTCATTCTTCTAAAAAAAAAAGTTGTTGTTTTTGTCCATGGTTATTGGGCTGCTTTTAAATGAAGCTGCAGGGCAAAAATCTTATTTGATGGTAAAAGTTCACTACTCTTCAGATACTGAAGCAGCCCGTGACCATATGTAGCCAAGACCTGGACAACATCCAGGTTTAGGCTTGTAAGTAGCAACTAACATTTGCACCGCACAAGTTCTGGGCAATAATTATGCCCAGCAAGAGAGAATCTAATTGTATTTTCTTGACAATCAATGGCATTACCATCACTGAATCTAATACTATGAACATTCTAGAGGTTATCATTGTCCACAAACTGAACTGGAGTAGACAGATAAATAATGCGGCTAAAAGAACAGATCTGAGCTTTAGAATTGAGTGTTGAATTCACTCCCCTCCTAACACTGCGAAACCTGTCCACTATCTCCAAGGCACAAGTCAAGAATGTAATGCAATACTCTCCATTTGCCTGGATGGGTGCATCTAAAACATTCAACAGCTGGAGACGTTCAGGATAAAGCTGCACTCTCAATTGATATCGCACCCAACAGTCATTAAACTTCTCTCTTCCTACCACCAATGCATCATACACCACCTGCAAAATGCACTGCAGCAACTCACCAAAGCATCGACATTACCTTCATAACCTATGAACTTTACAACTGAGGAGGACAAGGACAACAAATGACTGCTATTCATCTCCAAGCCATGCACTATTCTGACATGAAAGTATATTGTTGGTCCTTTACTGATAATACCCTGGAACTTCATTCTTATTAACACTGAAGATGTAACTATACCCCAATATGTCTTTTAGCAAAGGACTCACACATTGGCTGCCAGAAAGCACCAAATATATGTGTAGATTAAGCATTTCATAAATTTATCAATTATCTGGTGATGATACACCATCAAGTATCTAGCTGAAGTGTAGGTTTGGCAGTGAACTTAATACAAATTGTTTGCCTGAATGTTTGTCCAATGAATATCACATGTCACAGAAAGAAACTGCATTTCGAAATTGATGATGGCAGATTGATTTGTCTCCATCTCCATACCTGTTCAACATCTGCTACTTCTGTATATTCCATTATTTATTCTCCAGTCTCAGTTTCAACAGGACAACATTCACATTGTTAATTTTTTTAAAGATATGTAGAAAAACTCTAAACATCTGTTTTTATATTTCTGGAAATTAGAGGTGTGCGCAACAAGGGTAATATACGTGAGGAATTTCAATCTACATACACACTGGGTAAACCAAATGTGATGGAGGGCAAATTCTTGGAATGCATGTGAGACGGTTCTTTAGAACAGCACTTTAAAGAACCAACTAGAGAACTGACTATTCAAATACAGCATTGTGCAATGTAAAAAGACTAAGTAATGATTCTATTGGAAATGAGGTTTTAGGAAAGAGTGATCAAATGTTGGGGTTGTTATAGTTTAATCAGAAATTCAGTTCTTAAATCTAGACAAAGAAAGTTACGAAGGCATGAAATTGTAAATTGGCTCTGGTACAGTAGGAAATAATATGAAACAGTATGACTGTAGAGAGGCAATTGTTAATGTTAAAAAAATCTAACTGTTTACAAAAAAATACATTACAGTAATGCACAAAGATCCAGGAAGGGAAATGTTCCAACCTAGGTTAATGAAATATATCAAGAACTGTATTAATGGAAATATTAAAGTCATCAAAAAATGTAAGATTGAGGGTTGGCAGCATTTTAGAATTCTGCAAAGGAGAACCAATCTAAAAGATTTAACAAAGGGAGCGTTTGAAAAAAAGTAAACTGGCAAGAACTATGAAAATGGACTGTCTTATAACACCTAAGAAGAAAAAGATCAGTAAAAACAAATATGAGCCCATTACAAGCAGTCAGGAGAATTTAAAACAGAGATCAGACAATTTTTCTTTTCTCTCAGAGATTTATGAGACTTTGGAATTGTCCTCCTGAAAATATAGTGAAGCAGAGTCCTTGAATATTTTTAAGATAGAGTTCGATAGACTTTTGCGAAGCAAGCAGGAGAAAAGCTATCAAGATAAACAGGAATGCAGATCTGAAGGTACAATCAGATCAGCCATGATCTTATTGAATGGCAGAAAAGGATTTGGGGTTGAATGGCCTATTCTTGCCCCTCATTGAAACGTTCATAAAGAACAGCACAAGGTGTGTAACTGCACATCTTGAAACATAGTATGGCTCTGAGGCTCAAAGGGAAATATTAGGTCAATTGATCAAAAGCATGAAAGAAGAGAATTACGGTGTGTCTTACAGGAAGAAAGTCAAGAGCAGAGAAAGAGTGGTGTAGAGAGGGTCATCCAGGGCTCGGGGCCAACAGCGACTGATGGTGTAACCTGAATGCAAAAGCTTATTTATCCTTCTCGGATTATAAACTAGAATGAAAGTCAGACACTGCTAGGTAGCTAAAATATCAGCACAGTTTTGCAAATTAAAGCAAAGTGGGACTATGGTGGTGTACCCGTTTTAGACTGCCAATTGAAATTCAACCAAATCAAAGTTCTAACATGGAATAAAAACAGAAGTTGCTCGAAAAGTTCAGCAGGTCTGGCAATATCTGTGAAGAAAAAATCAGAGTTAACGTTTCAGGTCCGGTGACCCTTCCTCAGAACTGATGGTAGGTAGGAAAACATTGGTTTATATGCAGAAAATGGGGAGGAGATGGGATAGGGAGTAAATGATAGGATAAAGAATAGAACCCAAAGAGAGAGAAGAGCAATTGGATAGACAAAGGAGTTGGTAACGATCTGGCTGGGAAGGTGAATAGCAGTTAATGGGGACAATTAGTGATTAACATTGGGTAGTGTGAAGTGGCAGGCTATGTAATAACAAGGCCTGGTGTATGAGGTAGGGGGCTAGGATATGGGAGAGCTTAGGCCCTAAAATTATTGAACTCGATATTAAGTTTGCAGTGCTGCAGGGTCGCAAAATGGAAAACGAGGTGTTGTTCTTCCAGCTTGTGCTCAGCTTCGCTGGAACACTGCAGCAAGCAGGGGAGGCAATGGCCAAGTGGTATTATCATTGGACTGTTACTCCAGAGACCCAGGTAATATTTCGGGAATCCGGGCACGGCAGATGGTGGAGGTTAAATTCAATAAATATCTGGAATTAACAGTCTAATGATGCCCATGAATCCATTGTCAATTGTCAGGAAAATCCCATCTGGTTCACTAATGTCCTTTGGGAAGGAAACTGCCATCCTTACCTGGTCTAGCCTACATGTGACTCCAGACCCACAGTAATGCAGTTGACTTTTAACTGCCCAATGGGCAATAAATGTTGCCTAGCCAGCAACACCCTCATCCCATGAATGAATAAAGGAAGCCAGAGACAGAGATGTTGGCCAGGAAATAGGGTGGTGTGTTAAAGTGGCAGGAAACTGGAAGCTCAGGGTCTTTTCTGCGAGCAGGCATCAAGGTTCTAACATTATTGTCCAAAATCTTTGAAGTCATAATAAGCAATTTGGGTATGGAACAGTTGAAGTGCACCACCCATCACCCATAAACACAGACAGCTTTGGACAAAAAATATCAGACTCTTAAAATAATGGTTAAGATATATTGTCATGAATAGGCACAGGATTGGGATAAAGGTTTAGGTTTTTTACTGTTTCCTACCAGAGATACCCTAAATAAACCTACTGGATTTAATCCATTCAAATTGACCGATTGGCTGTGATGACATCCATTCAAATTAAATATTTTTTCAGACAAAAAGACAAATCTTCGATATTAGATTACATATCCTTGTTTCTTGAAAGAATCACATGAGCATGCAAAGTCATACAGGGGTACTTAAAAACATTTTGGACATAGATAAAAGAATGTTCAGACAAACATGCTACAACTGGAACATTTTGGATAGGTGACAAAGTGTGTTTTTTCACTTTTACAAGTTGAGCCTGTGAAAGCCAGATTCAACGTTTCTTACAAAATAGTTAGAAGGTTTAACACTGTGACCTATTTGTAGACATGTCTCAATGCAAGTAAAATCAGTTATCTCTTATAAATATATTAAAATGATATAATCATAGGGAGGAATATAAAAAAAAGCAAATATATCAGGTGGTAAATGTAATGGAGGAAAACAGGGACAGTGAAAATAAGCAGAAGAAAAGGTACATAGTTCATACAAAGCAAACCTCCCATAATCCATGAACTAAGTGCTATGTTAGCCAAACAAGACGTGAATATCGTGGAATCAGAGCTGATAAAGCAACATCTTATTGGTTAAGCTCATAAAAACAAACTCAGGTGGAAACAGAGATTCAAAGCATGTTAGAAAGTCTGAGGAAGGGTCGCCAGATCCAAAACGTTAACTCTTGTTTTTTGCCTTCACAGATGCTGCCAGACCTGCTGAGCTTTTCCAGCAACTTTGTTTTTGTTCCTGATTCACAGCAACCACAGTTCTTTCGGTTTTTGTTCATTTTAGAAAGTCGCCTGATTGAATCCAGCCAAAGGAATCAATGTTCACCAGCGGTGTTAATTTCTAAACTAGATGGGTCATCTAGATTCTGCTTAGATTACAAAAATAAATGCAGTAACGGAAACAGATTAATACTCAATTTTTTGGTTAGAAGCTTAATGCTAGAAAAGCATGATGCACTGCAATCCTAAGGCTGTCTGAACAAAGCTGTCCTAGCAAATACCATTAACATCAAAAGTTAGTGATGTCAACCATTGTTTCATCAAGTGGGTTATACCAACGTTGAGTGATGCAATTTAAAACATCCCGGTTACATCTAAAAAAAAAACTTATGAATCAAGTCATAGCTAAAGTGCTTAACTGTGTATTTTTGTTTATATGCCATCATAAATACTGAAACAGCTGTGAAAAACATGTAAAGTAATGAGAAGACTTGTTTAAGAGTAACAATTAGCTAGCTTAGTAATAAATATTGGCAAAAGTGAATTCACAAATGCGAAGTTAACCTACCCAGAACGTATCACAGGGCAAATGCTCATGTTGCCAAGAACAGTGAAAGTGAAGGCTCTGATAGAATTCCCACTTCTAAAACTAAACAGGAAATTACAAGAGTGCTGGGAACGTGTGGGTTTTTCACAACTTTGTGCCTGTATTTAGCACAATAGTTGTACCTTTCACAGACATGTTGTGAAAACAGGCAAGGGTGGTAGGTCAGTAGAATGCCAAGCAATTTTTTCGAAAGCAATCATAATGAATCAATTGGTATTGGCTCCAGTGATTTAACAAAGCTTTTTTAAAAATGACAACTGATGTCAGTGACTTGAGGATAAGTATGGTTTTATAGCAAGATAATAAATCGAAGATAGAGTAAGGTCCTTTTCCGAGTCGTTATACCAATACCACAGGAAGTAACCTACAGTGGAAAAGGAGACTTTGGGATTATTATTGGCTCTTCAACATTTTGAAGACCTCTACATCAGTCACAGTTGCAAAAAAACAATGTAAATAAGCAATACCCATAATCCCTTAGAAGCTGTACTGAAACTTAAGCCATTAAAGTGAAATTGTTTCCTTGAAGCTTATTAATTCAACCATTCAACATAAAAATAATTCATATGCTAGAAAGGATAATGTAATACTTGATGAATCATCAAGAATGTTATTGTTGTGGAATAGGTGAAAAATTTGAGAAAGAAAATAACAAAGAGTTTGTTTACATCTTGCACAAGGAATGAGTGAGGGTGAATGAATGTCATTTTCTTGTCTTTTTTATGTGAGTATTATGTTTACTCGGCAATGAAACACGTTTAAAAATGGTGCTTCACTTCTTTAAAGGTAAACACTTGTAAGGGACAACATATATTTCCTTTGTGGACTATAAACTGCAATATAAGGAGGGCACGGCTATAAAGCTGAAATACCAAGAGAGTTTTGCAACTTAAAAATAACAAATAGGATTGTGTAGTGTCGTTTTTTTAGTTGTTGGAGCAGTGAGGCCGCTACATTATTGTGACACTGGAGCACCTGGAATTTGAGTTATGGAAAAACTGCCTGATGATAACTCTCAGTTTGGTCCATTTGTAGTTTGCAATAAATCTGTGAGGACAGTGTAGCCGGAAACATGCAGAGCTAGCAAATAGGAAACAGCTCTCTTTCCCCTTTTTCTCTACGTGAGTGCAAAGACAAATAAAAGTAAGAGACTCATCAGAAATAAATTTAATAAAAAAAAATTTGGATCTGTTCAATCAGCAATCAAATCAAAGAATGACCATCGTTCTGCAGACATTTTGTCATCATTACTAAAACCAAAGGGAGATGGACTTTGAATTTATAAAACTTATTTTCCCTGTCAATATTTTTCCATCTAAAATACTTGAGTCAAATAATCTGTCTTTTGTTTCATTTATTTGTGAATGCATGTATATATGCTTGGAGCTTTAAAGGGGTACAGTTTAAAAAAACATTGGGTCACTAAATTTCCTTTTTTTTCTCTCCCAATTGATATAGAATGGTTTCCTTACAATAAACCGAGTTATTTTCCCGTGTTTGCTGAAGGCTGGTGTGAATTGCTTTTGTCCAAAAAAGCAGTCAGTCAAGCAAACTGTTGATCTTAATGGTTTAATTGGGTATTTCACATCTGTGACAGCTTGTGAACTAGTTGGACTCGATTGTCAGCACATTCTTCCCAAATAAGTTGTAATAATTAAAATTTGCAATGCCCTAAATACCTGATTAGAGGCATGCAGCTAATTCGAAGGTCCAAGGGGTTGGAAGACAATATGGAAATAAGAAGGAGGACGCAATCTGGTATGAGAATTCTAAAACTAGATGATTGAGAGTCAATGCAAGCAGAGAGATGATGAGGGCTCTCTGTAAGTTACCAAGTAACAGTCTTCAGCCAATTCAATTCACTCTATGTATTATCAAGAAACAGTTGGAGGCACTGGATACTGCAAAGGCTATGCGCCCTGACAACATTCCGGCAATAGTACTGAAGACAGCAGTGGTCCAAAATTTGCCGCTCCCCTAGCCAAGCTCTTCCAGTAAAGTTACAACACTGGTATCTACCCAACAATGTGAAACATTGACCAGAATGTTCTATACACAAGAAGCAAACAAATCCAACCCAGCCAGTTATCACCCCATCAGTCTACACTTGATCAGTAAAGTGATGGAAGTTGTCATCAACAGTGCTATCAAGCAGCACCTGCTAAGCAATAACCTGCTCAGTGATGCTCACTTTCAGTTCCACGAGGACCACTCAGCTCCTGACCTCGTACATCTTTGGACAAACATGGACAGAGAGCTGAATTCTAGAGGTGATGTGAGATGACAACTGTTGACATCAAGATATTTGACCAAATATGGCATTAATGTATCCTAGCAAAACTGGAATCAATGGGTCTCAGACAGCAAAGTATATTTTGGTTGAAGGCAGGCAAACTTGGGCCTAGACCCGAAACGTCAGGTTTCCTGCTCCTCTGATGTTGCTTGGCCTGCTGTGTTCATCCAGCTCTACACCTTGTTAACACAGGAAGATGGCTGTGGTTATTGGAAGTCAGTCATCTCAGCTCCAGGACATCTCTGCACGAGTTCCTAAGGATAGTATCATAAGGCAACATCTTTAGTTGCTTTATCAAAGGCCTTCCCTTCAGCATAAGGTCAGAAGTGGGGATGTTTGCCAATGACTGCACAATGTTCAGTATCTTTCACAACTTCTCAGACACTGAAGGAGTCCATTTTAAATGCAACAAGATCTGGACAATATCCAGGCTTGAGCTGCTAAGTGGCAAGTAAATTCATGCAATACAAATACCAGACAATTACCATCTCCGATAAGAGATAATCTAACCACAGTCCCTTGACATTCAATGGTATCATTATCATATAATCCTCTACTATCAACATCCTGGAGATTACCATTGACTGGAAACTGGACTCGCCACAATAACACAGTGGCTACAAGATAAGGTCAAAGGCTAGGAATACTTCAATAGGGAGTTCACCTCCTGACTCCCCAAAGCCTGTCCATCATCTGAAAGACACAAGTCAGAAGTTTGATGGCAAACTCCCCACTTGCCTGGATGGGTGCAATTTCACTAACACTCAAGAAGCGTGGCACTATCCAAGACAAAGCAGCCACTTGATTGGCACCACATCACAAACTTTCACTCCCTCCACAACTGACAATCAGTCACAGCAGTGTGTACTATCTACAAAATGCACGGCAAAAATTCATCCAAGATCCTTAACAGCACGTTCCAAACCCACAAACACCTCCATCTAGAAGGACAAGGCAGCAGATACATAGAAGCACCGCTATTTGCAAGCTCCTGCCCAGGCCAGTCATCACCCTGACATGGAAATATATTGCCATTCCTTCATTGTCATTGGGTCAAAATTGTGGAATTCCTTCCCTAAAGTGCATTATGTGTCAACCTACAGCACATTGACTACAGGAATTCAAGAAGGCAGCTCACCACCTCCTTCGCAAGGGCAAGTAGGGACAGGTAATAAATGCTGGCCAACCAGCAACACCCACATCCCATGAGGGAATGAAAAGAAAAATGTTAAGCAGCAGAGTTTTGGATAACCTTAAGTTTACAAAAGACAGAATGTGGGAGACCAGCCAGGATTGTAGTGGAAAAGGCCAAACTACAAGTACAAAGATATAAGGATACCAGAAACAACTGAACTAACAAAGGCAAAGTTGATCATTTTAAAAAGGTAGAAATGGGCTGTTTTAGAGATGGCGCAAATATGAATTTGGAAACTCACCTCAGAATGTGATACCAAGTTTGCAAACAGACTGGGTTATGTTCAAATTGTTGCCAGGGAGAGGAATGATGGCAGTAGGTGGGAAACTGAGTGAAGACAGGGGTCTGGAAACAAAGGCTTCAATTTCCCCAACATTTAGCTGCAGGACATTTCTGCTCATTCAGTACTGGATGTCAAATAATCAGCCTTATAATTTAGCAACAGTGCAGGAGTTGACAGAGATGGAGTTATATGTCATCAGCATACGTGTAAAAACTAGTGTCTTGCCTTTGGGTGATGTCACCAACGGACAGCATGTAGGATTGGTCAGGGATAAATCCAGAAGCAATGGTGCAAGTGTAGGAAAGAAGTCACAGTAAATGATTATCAATCCATAATTAGTCAGGGAAGATTGGAACTATGTGAAAACAGTTCCACACAGTTGGATAAAGTAGAGAGGTGCTGGAGGAGGATGCTGTGGTAAGTCATGTCAAAGCTGCAGGAAGGTCAAGAAAGTCAAGGAGAATAGATTTATCTTCTGTCATTTTCATCTTGGATTAATTGTAAGAAAATGACGATTGTGTATCACATGGGGCTGAGGAATGGGGACTGGAGGCAGATGTGAGGGTAAATTTGAGTCTGCCGACATGCTCCCACCTCTGGTATGAAGGCTATTCTGTGGCGGCCAATTAGGTTATTTAATGTGCCTATTGAGGGTGATCGTCGAACACTGCCTGGAGGTCTCCCATTTAGGCTTAAGCCCATGGGATGGAGAAATGCCTTATTTAATTTCATCCTCATCTAATGACTGCAGCAGGCCATTCTGGACAACACCTACCTCTCCCTCAGAGATCCAGTCACCAAAATCTGGGGGGGCCCTAGTTGCATCTCTTAGTTATGAAATTCAGCCACCATGTTTTAACTGGACTGGGCATCAGAGGTGGCCTCCTAATTGATAACATTCAAAAATGTTCTCCCCGAGTGCTTCACCACTGGCATTCAGCTTCCTGACCTGCGTATCATCCAAATGGCTGGATTTGGATCCAGAAATCCAAGCCAGTCCATATTGTACATGATATGATTACAATTACTTTCGCTTTCAAAAGCAATAGCAAGATCGAAATTTAAACATTTAAGTAATTTGACTTTAGAAAAGAGGAGCAGAGCAAATGTCATCATCCTATCATTTCAGAAGGTACAATATATTATAAAATATTTGTAGCCCCTTACTATTAAAATAGATTCTGTAAATCAATAGCACCATCTTAAAGACAAATGATATGTAACGGAATGGTCAAATATATTTTTCAGAAATGAAAATACAGCTACAATATGTAATAATCTGAAATAACTACATTCCTGATTGTTGTTAAATACTATTCACCAGACTCCCTTCATGAAAACCCAGGTGAAGGAGCAAGCAATATGGCCATTCTGCAGTATGGGTTACTGCAGAATTGACATAAAGACAAAGTATATCAAGTATTAATTAAATAAAACTAAGCTTGATTTTTTAAAAAAATATAAATATTGTATAAAACATGGAGTTCCACAATCTAACACTGTGAGAATGAATAAGTAGAGTGGAAGCTACTGAAAGGAACCTTGATTTCAATAAAAAATTGTAGAGAGTGAAGAACACATGAGAAAGCATCAGTATCTCCCCTAAGATTGTAGCCTAGATCATCCAGTGAAGTTATGCCAGCTTCTACCATTTAAATGAAAAAGAACATACAAACACCTGCATTCCGTACCTTGGCTAAGTTTGTTGAGCACATATACTAAGGCACCCTCTAAAATAAAAACTTCTGTTTACTTTGCAACCAGCTTTCATGTCTCTAGCCACATTGAGCTGCGGCTGGTAGAACCATGTCTGGTGAAGCTATTCACCCCGACTATTGGAGAGGAGAACTGACCCTGTCAGGATTAAGTGACTCAACTAAAAATGCTATAACAAAATGCCACAACTAAAATGTCTCAAGGCAGAAAATCCTGGTAAATTTGTCTTGACTAGCCAAATATTTGAACACCTACACAATATTTAGAGCAGATAAATTAATTCACCATGAGGAAACAAAATAAATATCTCCTGCAGCTCTGGTCCCTCCAGCAGATACTTTTTTGGACCACTTTTCCTTCTTCTTTTATAATACACTTCATTTGAAAACAAGGTCTTCAACAAAAAGAAATGCCAACCATTAATCCTTCAGCAAGCTTTTGTTTTTAAATTGCAAAATTTTGGAAATCAGAACCTAGCTCTTCAAAAGAGAGGAATCATGCACCAGCACTAAGCACATGGATATTGTTTCTAAGGGCTTTCATCAAGAGAGTGAATTGTGCAACTCCCATGAATCCAATATCCAATAGTATAAAAGTGGCAAATCATGATCTGGAATAACTACAACAATGTAAACTCTTTCTGAGATTCTGACGCTGATTCTGAACTCTCCAACAAGATGTATTAACGTGCAATCCTAGTCAGAAATGAGAAAAAGCAGAAATTAGAAAAATTGTGGTGTCAATCAACACCAATCTAGATTTAGAACACTGATTTCACCAAAATGAAAATGGTATTTTTCCTATCTCCACTGATATCAAGTGGTTTACTCTGGCTTCCCGGATTCAACAAGAATATACATGCATAGCTTCTTTAGTGCAGATAAAAACATTCAAAGACACTTCACCAAAAGGGAAAGAAACAGGCATCAATGCCCTAACATTTGTTCATGTCCATCAATAGGTTATTTTGAGGTCAGGAAACTGAAAAGGTTTCCCTCAGACCCTGCTAATTTTAATGTCAGGAACTTTACATTTTGTTGTCTCAGTTTCCCAACTGACGTGAAATCTAGTTGCAGACGAGCTGGAGTCAACAAGTGTATGAATGAATGGAGATTTGTCTGGCAACAAATAGCTGATTAGTTTCAGGAATGGTGATCAGTTTTAATCTCCTGCCTGTCAAGAACAATGTGGTTGGCTCCCAGGTAGCTGTGGGCGTGTATGTTTGGGTTCAAAAGCCATCAGGTGTCTGGAAAGGAAGAAGCTGCCCTTCTCTCTGAAAAAGAAGTATCTCAAATATGAATGAAGCCAATTTATTTCCCCTAATCAGTTGATATCAGCTGTGGATCTTAACCATCAGTTAGATACTTCCAAAGTGTAAAACAGTAGCTCTGTACATTCTGCATTTAATTGAAAGTACCTAGGGAAGGAAGATCAAGAAGGAGCAAATCCTGACAAACAAAAAAGGATCAACTCAATGAAGCCTGCAGGCAAAGACCATTGAACTGCATTCCTAGTTGTCCACCCATAATACTCAGTTTATTTTTGTGTCTTTCTATGTCTGTATGTGCGTCTAAATGCATGTGTGTGCATATGCAGTGTGTAGAGAGCGGATCCATGGTTTATAATGGCTTATCTATAGCTGGAATCTACTTATTTGCAATGGATAGTATTTTGTCTGAAGAACAGAAACCCGGCTGTGCAAAACAAAGGTAAAGTGGGGAATTTCGCATAATGTAGTAAAATCTTTAATCTTTGTGACAACTCTGGGATTAGCAGGGCTTGATTTCCAGTGTGCTACCTCAGTGAGACATAACAACAAGTAAGTAGAGATAAGGTTATCATAGAATTTAAGCATATACAAAATTTGAGAAATTCAAGCCTTTTGCACTATTTAATATCACCATGGCTGATCTCCTAATTCAATTCTGTCTTTGCATACCATGCCCATCTTCCTTAATACCCTTAGTATCCATAAATCCATGAATCTCTAATGTTCATCAGTTTAATAAATAGGCATATAAGTAAGTACCCTTCTGAAGTACAATGGTCCAAAGATCTGCAACCCTTTGAGTCACAATAATTCCTCTTTATTTCATTGATAAGTGCAGTTCCTAGTTCTAGACTCCCAAACAGATGAAACATCATTCTACAATCTACCTGATTAAGTCCTTTAATAGCTTATATGTTTCAATGAAATCCCCTCTCATTCTTGTCAATTCCAGGGAATCAGTCACAGTTTATTCAATCTCCCTGAATTACAA
Source organism: Ginglymostoma cirratum (assembly GCA_024137785.1). NCBI lineage: Eukaryota > Metazoa > Chordata > Chondrichthyes > Orectolobiformes > Ginglymostomatidae > Ginglymostoma > Ginglymostoma cirratum. The sequence continues at coordinate 41,284,346 of JAHRHZ010000266.1, forward strand.
ATCACCTCATACCAGGAGTCAGTCTAGTGAAGCTAAGTATAGCATTCCTTCAGTAAGAATACTAAACTAAAAAGGGCTGAACTTAAGCAAAAATTGGCTGAAGTGTTGATTTTCAGGAGTTTCATGGTAGGGGGGTTCTATCCATGAGCTCTACCAAATTATCTCATGCAATTATCTGATGGTCACCTTATTATGTATGCACAAAGCATCAATGGATCTCTCTTGTACTAACTCGCATTCACGAACTTCTGGGGTTCATGCCACCTGGCCATACTTAAAGACCAGAAGTGCACTAGGCCTGCCAGAAGTAGCCCTACACAGTAAACACAGTGACAGGGATATAGCAGACATAGGCAACACTTCATTGAAGACACCTCATCACAGAATTGTTATGGTGCAAAAGGAGGCTATTTGGCCCATCCTGAGTTCACTGGGTCTTCAAACGAGAATCTTTACCTAGTGCCAATCTCTTGTTTATTCCCCTTACCTTTGCACACTATTTCTATTCAAGTAATCATTCAATGCCCTCTTGAATGCCTTAATTGAACCTGTCTCCACCATACTTCCAGGCAATACATTCCATACCCTATCTAATCGCTGACTGAAAATGATTTTTCTCACATCATCCTTGCTTTATTGCTATTGCACATCACTTTAAATTTATGCTCTCATGTCCTTGTTCATTTTACAAGCAGGAACAGCTTTTCACCATCTAATCCATCTAGCCTGTTCATGATTTTGAAAACCTCTATCAAATCTCCTCTCAGCTTTCTTCTCTCCAAGGAGAACAGTCTCAACTGGTTCAATCTATCCCTCATTGCAAACAGAACCTTATATGCATAAGTCCATTGCTATTTTACATAGTCATCTGTCTGATTGACCTTCAATGTAACAACAGCTACGAGAACAAAGTTAGACAGTCTACCCATCCTTAAAGCCGTACCATATTAGAATGCTGTAATATTTCTCTTTCCCTAACGTCCACCATAGCATGGCATTTTGTCATTGTTCAACGTAGGAGCATCACATGTTGGAAAACATTCAAGCAGTTGAAAATGTTAATTTTTGTTCAACAACAGGAAAAGCAAACAAAAATAGCTGCATTTGCTTCTCAGAATAAACTGGAGCTGCTTGCCTTTCAAACAGCGACAAATTTACAAACAGCAAGTGAACACTTGACCTAACTCACACCTAATGGAACTAGATATCAATTAAGTTTTGTCTGGTTTGTTGTACCTGACACTGCAACGCTCTACCATAAAGAAGGTGATGTTCCTCCTCAATGTCCTCACCATCCTCCTTGGAAGACTGCTTCCCATCTCCCAGTTTTTCAGCACTCATTGCATCCCTATCTTGCCTGCTCCAGTCGTGGATGAATAGCATGCAACGATTATGCAGGTCACTCTGAACTCTACTTCAAGACACCTTCTAGACTGATCCAAATATTGGAACATCATCTTCAGGAGGCCTATCATCTGCTCCAGGATAGCCTTGGCAGAAGAATGTGCGTTATATTGTATATATGCTGTCTCCAGTCAAGAGGTTGCATACTGGAGTCATCAACCATCAATACAGAGGATAATCTCCCAGCAGCCATCCTTGTAAGATATCTGGCCCTCATAATGAAGCATGAACATGAACATTCTCAAGCACGTAGACATCACAGCAGCTTCCAGGCTACCTGGCAGAAACCTCAGTCAGCGTCACCATCACACACTTACAATTGTTCAGTACAGTCCTCAATACAGTGAGAATTGTGGAATATAAAAGGAGAGCCATGGAATAGCTCCACATGCACCTTCTACATTGTGGATCTTAACCTAATATATGGAGCACAAGTTATGTGGCCTAAATACAGTAGGAGCTTTTAAGTGCAGTAGGATTATTGAAACTTTGACCACCCCACCCCCTACTCTCCTGCATCACCCAAGAAAGGCATCAAAGCACATAACAGCATGTTGGCAAATGCAGTTCAAAGTGAAAGGAAATCGGCTCTGAGCCATATGCAGATTACAGATATCTTAAACCTGTATATGGAAGTGCATAATTAATGTAACTACCTTTTGAAAGGGCCTCACATTACTCACAAGTGGAGCTACATTCTCAGACAGAAACAAAAACACAAGCACTTACAATGTCCACTCCGGATGTAGTAGCAGCCATTTTTCAATTACATTGTACATTTGCGATTTGGATGAGGATGGAAGGCAACACAGGTCAGACTTTGCAGAGTGAATTAGAGCCTCAATTTGTTAATCTAGATGACCTCACAAACATTTATGTTTGCCTTTATTATTATGCCTTTCTCGACCTTATTAGACTTCACTTCTACATGTTCCCATCCAACCCATTCTTTAATTCTTTGTCTCCCAACATTAACTCCAGAGCCCTGGTCCTACAGCTTACAGAATCATAGACTCAGGCAGCACGGAAACAGACCCTTCAATCCAAATCATCCGCACCAACCAGACATCCCAATCTGGCCTCGTCCCATTTGCAAGCATATGGCCATATCCCTCCAAACCCTCCCTACCTATTCATATACACATCCAGATGCCTTTCAAATGTTGCAATTGCACCCAACTCCACCACTTCCTCTGGTAGTTCATTCCACACACGCACCACAGTCTGCATGAGAAAGTTACCCCTCAAGTCCTTTTTAAACCTTTCGCCTCTTGACTTAAACCTATGTCCTCTAGTTTTGGACTTTCCCACCCGAGGAAAAAGACCTTGGCTGTTCATCTTGTCCATATCCCTCATAATTTTATAGACCTCTATAAGGTCACTCCTCAGCCTCTGACATTCCAGGGAAAAAAGCCCCAGCCTATTCAGCCTCTCCCTGTAGCTTAAATCCTCCAGTCCCACAACATCCTTATAATTTTTTTTCTGCACCCTCTCAAATTTTACAACATCCTTCTATGGAAGGGTGACCAGAATTGCACTCTATTCCTGCGACCAACTAATTTCCCATACAGCCACAATATGACATCCCAACTCCCATACTCAATGCTCAGATGAATGAAGGTAAGTGTGCCAAATGCCTTCTTCACCATCCTGTCTACCCGCAACTCCACTTTCATGGATCTATGCACCTGCACCCCATGGTTTCTTTGTTCGGCAACACTGCCCAGGGCCTTAACGTCAACTGAATAAATCCTGCCCTAGTTTGCCTTAAAAATATGCAACACCTCATATTTACCTGGATTAAACGCCATCTGCCACCCCTCAGACCATTGACCCATCTAATCAAGGTCCAATGTACTCTGAAATAATCTTCTTCACTGTCAACTACACCACCTATTTTGGTATCATCCACGACCTTATTAACCATACCTCCTATATTAATATCCATACCATTTATACAAATCATGAAAAGCAGTGGACCTAGCACCGATCCTTGTGACATACTACTGGTCATATACCACCAGTCCAAAAAAATAACACTGCACCACCACCCTCTGTCTCCTACTTACAAGCCAATTTTGTATCGAATTGGCTCGCTTCCTCTGGATCCCATGTGATCTAACCTTACTAACCAGTCCACCTGCAGAACCCTGTCACACGCTTTACTCAAGACCATATAGATCATGTCTACCTCTCGGCCTTCATCAATTTCCTTGTCATTTTTTCAAAGAACTTAATTATGTTAACGAGACATGATTTCCCACACACAAAGCCATGTTGACTAACCCTAATCAGTCCTTCCCTTTCCAAATGCATGGAACTCCCGTCCCTCAGAATCCACCCCAACAACTTACCCACCACAGACATAAGGCTCTCTCGTTTATAGTTCCCTGGCTTTTCCTTAGAGCCTTTCTTCAATAATGGCACTACATTAGCCAACCTCCAGTCTTCTGGCACCTCATCAGTGGCTATCGATGATACAAATACCTCAGCAAGGGGCCCAGCGATCTCTTCCCTAGCATCTCCCAAAGTTCTGGGAAACACCCGATCAGATCCCAGGGATTTATTCTACCTTAATGCATTTTAAGACTTCTAGCACCTCCTCTTCAGTAGTATGAACTCTTTACAATGCAATTCTTAGTCATGCCAACTATCATAAGGCACTGTCTCCCATAAAGCCATAATGGTGGTCTCCATTGATGATTCCCCTTCCCCATAGTAACCCATGTCCTCCAATGCACTATTGCCTCTAACACTCATACACTTTGTTGCCCCAACCCTTCACAATTAATTGACCCTTCTGCACTGCAGCATGCTGTCTCCAATTCCCACAACTGACTCTCACTTCCGACAACTGTCTCTGACACTGTCTCTGACACTGCTTCCCATCACAGCCCGTTGTTTGAAGAACATTTGAATCACAGAATCGTAGAATCCTCACAGCGCAGAAAGAGGCCTATTGGTCCAATGAGTCTGCACCAACCCTCCAAAGACTATCCCACCGAGACCCAGCCCCCTACCCTATCCCTGTAACCCCACATTTGCCATGCACATCCCTTGACACTATGGACAATTTAGCATGGCCAATTCACCAAACCTATATATCTTTAGACTGTAGGAGGAAACCAGTGGACTCGGTGGAAACCAACACAGACACGAAGAGAACTCCACACAGTCACCCAAGACTGGAATTGAGCCCAGGTCCCTGGTACTGTGAAGCAGCAGTGCTAACCACTGATCCACCATACTGCCTCATAAGCTGCTAGCACAAGGTGTCTTACATGCCTACTTCCTTGCCTTGTTACACATGGCAAATTGAGAAGCTGTCCAGCTTTGTATCTGTACTAAAAGGCAAGGCAAGACAGAAGTACTGTGAAGCTGCAAGTTCTAAGTGAGGCAACAAAGTGCAAAATGATAAGGCAAAAATACTTTGAACAGCCAAGTAGGCATGAAGTGACTGAGCACTAAGAAAACAAAGAGTCCTGACACGTACTCTGCTCCAATGCATGAGATAGGTTTCTGATCTTTTGCACAAGCAGCCTGGCAGCAACATTATAAAGAAAGGTGTTTGTGAGCTCCAAAGTGCCGTACCAAAATGGTGAACTGTATGGCATGTGTGCCATGATGATGTGGTGAGGCTGGTGCATGTCTGATGTGAACTGTGCCAAGGTGGAACCAGTATTGAGCTGGAACTACCAGGTACCCGCCCTGACTTTCATGTCAGGAATTGTTGCCATCTGGTTTCACTTCACCACAGGGGAGAAAAGCAAGTAGCATATAAATGAGACAAAAAAAAGATAATAATATGTAAATGCATGCAAATAGGCTTATTACCTCTTACTAATGAGATTCTTGACTTGCCACTAAAACATTGGATGGAAAATTGGACTTTTGTTCTCGATGCTGAAAAATCTAATTTTTCTGATCTCACCATAATTTCCCAATAGACTCACAACTGACCACGTGATTCAGAGTCTATGAAGATAATGTCCAAGGTACTCCGGGTATAGTCTCATCAAGACTGCATATATTGGCAGTATAACTTATTCACTCACAGGGCTGGACTTTACCATCCAGCCCTGGCGGCTCATTAGCAGATGAGGAGAAGGGCAGCAAAATGCTATAGAAGCTATAATTGCATGAAGCCTACCTGTCTGCCCTGCCATAACATTGCCAGTGGCAGGGGAGAAGTTGAGCAATCCACCTACTCACAGACCAACCAAAGTTATTAAGTTATTAAGTAGGCACTTAAGTAGGTTAGGCCACTTCTGGGCCTCATCCTGCAGCAAATGAGACCTAACCAGCGGTAGTACATGTACCAAATATCCAGTCCAGAAGCTCTGATTGCACTGTGTGTGGAAAGAGTGGTCTGCCTCCTTAGTGGTACCCTGGGACTACTGGATGACAATCCCCTCCAGGGAAAGGACAGGTTTAAAATGTTAATGCATTAATTAGTAGGGAGGAATTTAGTACTGAGTTGATAATATTGTCAACAAAGATTTTCAAGGGTGTAGTGTCACAAACAAACTTGATTTTCTGAAGGTCACCTATGTCTCAGTTGGAAGCAGTTTTCTCTGAGCCACAAGATTCTGGGTCCAAGTTCCACTATCGAGTTTGGGCACTAAAATCAAAGCTGTCTCTTCAGTAGAGTATTAATGGAACACTGCATTATTCTAAGTGCTGTCTCTTAGGTGAGATGTTAAACTGAGGCCCTGTACTTACCTGGACGTGTATAAAAAATCTCATGGAACTACTTCAAAGAAGAACAGGGAATTTCTACCTGATATCCAGACAATATTTATCTGTAACACTTAAAACAGGTTGTCTTGTATTATTGCTATCACATTGCTAATTGTGGGTTACACTACATGCAAATTTTCTGCAGGATTTCTAACATTACAACAGTGATCACACTTCAAAAGTACTTCAATTAGCTGTAAAATGCTTTGAGGCATGCAGTGGCCATGAGAAGTGCTCAATTAATATACGTCTTTCATTTTACCTTTAAAACTCTGGGCATTGTGATGAGTCACAGATTAGGTATATGTTGTTTAAGATAATGGTTCTGAAAGGAGTAATGTTAGAAAATGTATTAAGGTGTACCCAATCTGATGGTGTACTAAGGGAAAGCAAGAACATCTTAGGAACTTGTGAGGTGAAGACCTATATCTATAGGTCTTCAAAACCCTTAGTAACATGTCTTACTAATTTAACATGTAGCTAATTACTATCATGCCTTAATTGATATGCAGTTTATTGTAAGAGCTTCTCCTCATTTAGACTCACTAATGGCTTTTCACTACGACTGTAGACCAAGTACGCCCTTAGAAACAGTGAAAAAGGGAGATGATGGTGGCACTGCAGCACATACAACAGTCTAAATCTGTGGCTGTCTATCCTTTACAGAATAGAATCCATTCATCTTCTTAAGGCGCAGTTGTAAACACCAGGGACAGCAACTTTAAACCCATTTGGAAATTACCCAATTCTAGGAATCTATTGGTGAAAGGAGGAAGATCTGACCCAAAGAATCTTTGTGCAGCTTGAAATATCAAATCATAATATTAGGTACACTACTTCATTATGCACTTGAGAAATTAAACTAAAGGCTGCACTCTCTAACAGATTCTAACATTCAACATTTTTCCAAATATCTTTTTATATGATTAAGGAAGCATTTAAAAATAGGAATGCACATTTGTTTCATTGCTTCTCAATAAAATTAGCATTACAGGGAGAATATTGAATTGTCCTCCAATGTAAGTCAGTTTTTACAGACTTCCATTTCCAAGATTTGTCATAATTCATGTGGAAATGAAATGCTTATTGACATAAAGGTCTTACTTAGCAAATATGAAAGTGAAGAAATCTAACTTTAAATCCCACAATCAATTATATATTTTGGTAGTGAAAATTAGAATCAAGATCAACGTAGAAAAGGAGCTCAGCTGATATGTAGAGCAATATACCATTTGAAACAGGTTCTACAGATACATCTTGTATTCCTGTGCATCATGTATCATCTATAAAGATACATTGCAACAATTTATTGAGGCTCCTTAGACAGCATCTTCCAAATGCGTGAACTCCATCACCTAGGTGGACAAAGACAGCAGATACATGCGAACACTCCTACCCGCAAATTCCCCGCTGAACAGACATCATCCTGAACTTGGTACCATATTATCATTCTCTCACAATCACTGGGTTAAAATACTAAAACTCTCTCCCTACCAATGATGTGAATGTAGCAACATCCACATGGACTGCAGAAATCCAAGCTGGCAGCTTACTATTGCTTTCTCAAGAGTAAGGAAAGGTAGACAATACAGCAACATCCACATTCTGTGAATGTATGTTAAAAAGACAAAAAGACGTAATACATATGAAGATTTTCTTCAGGAATTCACAATCCTGGCTCAAATATTTATATAGAACATGAAAGCCAATGAACAATTGAAAATTTTGTGAGGCATAACTTGCACAAAATAGAAAGCACAACAAATTGAATGTACTGATGTCTAGAAAGAGGTACTGTGCTCAGTGCATTGCCATAATAATGTTTTGCTGTACATCCTGTCTCGAATTATGACAATTTGGGTTATGCTGGCAAGTAGATATGAAGATGAACATTACTGAAAGTAATTCCAATAAATTTCTGATAACTTCAGATGTTCAGTAATTTTCCTCAAAATTTGAATGAGCTTATCTCAAATTCTTTTCTCTAATATTTTTGTAGAATCATTGATCCACTTATTTAACACCTTAGTTATAATAACAAATAGAAATTTATTGGAAACACATTAAATATTCAGATAGTACCAAACATTAAAACTGCAGTTCTTTACTGATTAGTTTTCAAGCTAAATTTTATTGGGGACTCTGATACCTCAATGCATCTTTATGAAATTCTCATATGACTATCTTCAACGAAAGAGTGCTCCACTTCTAAGACAAGTTTAATTCAACAATGTCCACTTTCCATGATAAACATAATTCTGTGAAAACACAACTTGTTATTGATCAAATCGGCTGAATAGTTTGACTATCTCCAATTTTCATTAAAATTACTTCATATCAATCAATATATTACCACAGTAAATGTAAAATATCTAATCTGAATACTGTTAAAGAAAGATTCACATATGACTGATACAAATCGAGAAGAAATTCAACTCAACTGTCATGTATTAGAAGCAGGATAAATTGATAGGGAGTAGAACTTCTGTGTACTCTGGAGCAGTCAATTTGATTGGACACAAGCTTTACTGGTCCCAGCTGCAGCAACAGCTTGGAAGTGGTCCTGCCTGAACTTCATTGAGTCCTATGAAAGAGACACAATAGATCCTGCAGTGGGGTATGTTGGGAGATTGGGCAGGGAAGGTTTGGCCACCTGTGGTATGCAAGGAGCTGGGGGGAAGTGAGTTTTGGAGATCAGGTGAGTTGGAAGGAAGGGTGGATACTATCTTTGGGAGGGGCAATCCAATGCGTAAAGGACACATTCTACCCTTTGAAATGAGTCCTGTTTTCTTTTGAAAATATTCTTAAAGGAAGGGAAAGCAGGCAGTTCTATCTTCAAGGAGCTGTACTGTCTTCCAGGCGGGGATGCCACCAATGCACAAAGGACACACCTCTTCCTATCCTTTTAAAATCTTTCACGAAAACCAGGTGTTCCACTCCCACTGCTCATGCCAATCATACTGTGGTTTGGGCAGCATACTAGTCAGGTCAATGGGCTTATTAACAAGTCTAACTGACCTTTAATTATTCATTTAAATATGACAGACAGGTTACTAATTTTGGCACACAGTTTATTATAGGTGTGAGTCTGTAGATCATTGTGTAAGTGGTGGGCTATTTATTTGACCTATGTAACATGATCCCGTCCCTGAAAACACACAATGTACGTGTGATAAATACATAGAAAAGATAGAAAGACAGGATTCAGTCTTTTACATCCTGCGATCCTGGTATGTCTATTATGAATATATAAACTAATGGGATAAAATACCAGGGTTCTCTTTGTACTCATTTCACAGAATCATAGAGTTTGTGTAATTAATTTATCATTGAAGCTAAAGATGAAACCAGTAAATTAAATCAAATAGTTTTCTGCTCACATTCAATTAACTCTTTCAGCCACACAAATAGCTTTCATACCATAGGAGAAAGGTAAAAATCATAGACCATAATGCTGAGACGCTCTCAAGACAACAAAATCTTTACTTGTTGAATGATCAGCATTAGCCCATGGCTGGAATCGTATCAATTGGTTTGCTATCACTTTCGAAAACAAAATTTCAAACGGATGAATAAATGTTGACATTGTCAGCACTGCTAACATCCCATGAATGCGGTTTAAAAAGGAAGATAATTGTGGTTGTTGGAGGCCAACCATCAAAGCCTTAGGACATTGCTGCAGGAGCTCTTCAGGGCACTCTTCTCAACACAACCACCTCAGCTTGCTTCATCAATTAATTTTCCTCTACCTTAAAGTCAAGTGTGGGGATGCTTGAATTCTAACAAGTCGCCATTCTCTGAGTGAAGAAATTACTCCACATCTCAGATTTATACAGCCTATCCTTTGTTCTGAGATTATGTCATCTGGTTCTAGACTCAGCAACCAGGAGAAACATCTTATTTACAACAATCTGGTATGAACATTGTAAGCTGCAACACAACTGCTTCTCACCTTTGAAACTCTAGAAATGCAGACTAAATTTCCTCAATCGGTCCTTATAAGACAATTGCACAAGCCCAGGGACCAGTCTAGTGAAGTTCTATTGCACTGTTATCTGATGAAGGGTCTAGGCCTGAAATGTCAAGCTTTCCTGCTCCTATGATGCTGCTTGGCCTGCTGTGTTCATCCAGCTCCACACCTTGTTATCTGGGTATGGAATGGGATGGAGGGAGGGGCATTCAATCAAAGCAGATGAAAGAGAGTAGGGACTGGAGTGGGGTAGGGGAATCAAGTCCAGGGCGAGGAAAAGGGAAACTGCATCAGGAACAGGGGAAGCAGGGCTCGGGTCTAGAGTGGGTGAAGATGGATTGGGTTCCAGGGGTGTCAGCTCAGGGTCTGTGGTGGGTGCAGTTGATGGGGTGAGTGAGCATTGGGTCAGTTGAGTAATACTCAGGGGGTAGTCTCTGCATTTAATAGTCTTATCTGTTCTGGGCAAGTATTTACCTAACTTCATCAGAACTTTCCAAATTCAACTTAAATGGAGACTTTCAGAGTTCCAGGTGTTGAGAAATCAGCCAGCGGAATCGTCAATTCCCTATGCAATTCCTTCAGTGTGTGCTATGCTGGATTTCACAGGGTTCCCATGTGCAACTACTATCTATGCTGGAACAACAACTGTCTGGCAAGTGGAAAGTCAGTGCCAATATTTCTACATCTAGTGAGTTTATATATATATATAGTTAGATTTTGAAAACACATACTAAGAGTTACTTGTATCTGCAATCAAATCTTGAGTATGGTCAGCCAATATAAGGTAAGTAGAAATCTGAAATACTTGTTGTGATTGGGCTGTTTTAAAATTTTTCTTGATTCTGTGAATGAATAATCAGCAGAAAACATCTAACTCTGGATATTAATCTACCAGTGTGCTATGCCCCATGTGACCAAAAGGTCAGAGGCTAAACAGGAATCCCCTTTTGTTCTGTGAGTTTACATTAACAACATATCATTTTCTGGAGTTTTTTTTATCCATCTAGTTACCCAAATTCAACATTCTGTTTAGATTGTTCCTGACAAAATAAGGGTGAATCCCTGAAGAAGAGTGTATTAAAATGTTGAGACACCGAAAGGTATACAGGTTGGACTCCTGAGATTGTCCACTTAGCCTTTTATTGATATACTGTAAATATTCCAACTTCCTTTGCCAAGAGATATGTTTAAATATTGTGACACCCTCAATGTAATGATAAACTAAGACTACTGAAACCAATTATAAGTCAGCAATGAAGTATTAAATAGCTGTTAGAGATGCAGCTTAGCTTAAAAAAAACCCTCTCCTTTATTTGAGCAATTATCTCAAGACGTGACCTGAGACTTGAAAGGTCTGAAATGTTAGTTGTCTCTCCTTTGTACTTTGCCTGAGTATGCATTTTGGCAAATGCACCCTGCCAACACTTTGTGAAATCCTCTTCTCGGCTGCGCCCTAGTTATGGACATCTGAATACCAGTGCTATGTCCAAATGTGTATAAATGTTCCCTTCCTGCCAAATTCACATTGTTTCGATGTGTTTGCAAGATTCCTAGTTTGACTATCTCATCAAGCAGGGTAGGAAAAGAAAAACATGTCTGCAAAAGTTTCTGGTGGACCACCTGTTGTCCATTATTTTAACATACCGGTTACTCATAAATCATAACATAGGGTAATTAATCAAGCTGTCAAACAGAAGGTCAAAGGCTATGTAGTGGGGTCAATGGGTCAGGCCTGGGCTGATAGAGGTCAGGGTCACACTGCATTCCTCATTATCAAGTTGGGATGAGAGAAGGCTCAAACAAACAAAAGAGAAAGCAGATGGAGAGGAGGGTGGATAAAAAGAAAATTTAACAAACAAAGAAAAGCGAAAGAAACTGTCAGCTGCGTGCAAATGAAGATGGGGAACGAAGTGCAGAGAAAATTCGAGACCCCCTTGCTGCAAATGATGACTATGAAGGAAACAAAAGGAACCTGAACAAGTCTGAATAAAACACTGAATGTCTGCCCCTAGCAACGAAAATATGTTCACTATTTTACTACATATATTATGAAATTATGTTAAATCCTTATTCCAACAACATTTTGTTCTTGCTAAGGCATAATAAAGTATGACTTACAGTCTTATTATCAACATACACCATGTTAACATAATCTAATCCAATATTTACTTCATAACACTGAAAAATTTTTTAACGATAAATTTAAAAGTAATAGAAACTATTTTAGAAATAACATAAGCCATAGTACTGTGTAAAAGCAACCACATTATATGTAATGTTAATAATTCTAGATTACAATGCTAGGTTAAAATCTACCTAAATATTTAAAACAATTCAAAAATGTCTCACATGTAATAAAGCAACATCCTATGCAATGTCAATAAGTTGAAAAGTTACCAGTTTCAATACTAAAATAAAAAAATGAATCTTCTCTGCCAGACACAAGATATCTGAAACATGATCAGTCTAAAATTCTATCATTACACTACACTGAATTAGAAGCAGACTACTGTGCAAAATTAGCTGTCACCCTTTCCTCAAAATCTTTGTTAATCTCATTTCCAGTGTTTGCAGCTTTATCAACACATGAATCAATGTCAGCTCCTTGGTAACTGAACCGCTGTACTTGAAAGAAGATATAATTAAAATGTTTTGGCACAGAAAAGGTGAATTTTTTGTCTCTCTGTGTTCCCCTGAGATTTCTGTAAAACATGTACCATGTAATGACAAACAAAACCCTTGTCTACAGCCCTGACATCTTGGGTCAGATAACTGCTCTTTATTTAATAACTTTGTACTTACTTAAACTGTCACCTGCTGTGTCTGAAACTTTAAATGCTTTATTTTAAAAAAAAGATTCTGAAATACTGGATGAGACTAATTTAAGAATGTACTGAACAGTCCCTTTTTTTCAAAGATACTATATTCCATGCTTTTAACACACCTAAGTTTATATTTTACAACAATAGTACTCACACTAACTACTTCTTGTTTACCAGTTATGTTACTGTTCAACGTCATTACTTTTATTCTTCAGTGTTTGCTATTACTTTGTTGCTGATTTTTTTGTTCAAATATAATGTAGAAATTTTAGATATATTATCTTCAAATTTGCATTTTCATACCAAATGGTGATACACTATTTTCACACTGTTCATTTCACATGGCCTCGACTATGTTCAATGAACAATCATATTCTGGTGCTTGTTCCACATTTATTGGATGTAAAAAAATGAGCAATAAATTGGAACTAGATCACTTTGCCTGACAACCTTGCTCTTGCATAAGCTAAGTTAATAAAACTTCTGGTGTTTGCTCTCTGAAGGTGCTGTATATTTTGACAGTAAATGTTCTGATTGCAATACTAGAAATGTTATACGTGAAACTTACTGACGTTAAAAGAATTAAGAAGTGGATTACAAGTCTCAAAACTGAATATCCAGCACAAAAAAACACAGAAAATGTAAACAGCAGTAGGCCATGCAGCCCTTCGAGTCTGCTCTCCCATTTAATATGATTATGCTGTTCATCCAATGCAGTGTCCTATTTCTTCTTTGCTCCATACTTTTTGACCCCTTTAGCCCGAAGAACTTTATCTATTTCCTTCTTGAACTCCAGGTATGGTCTCACCAAAGCCCTGTAGAACTGCAGCAAGATATCCCTACTCCTGTCCGCAAATCCTATCGCTATGTAGACCAATGTACGGCTTGCCTTCTTCAACACCTGCTGCACCTGAATGCTCACTTTCAGCAACTGATGCATGAGGATACCAAGGTATCATAGATTTCCAAATTTATCATCAGTCAGATAGTAATGTGCATGCTGTTTTTGTTTTCAAAGTGGATAATCTCAAGATTTAATCACATTTAATCACTTTGTGTGCCATGCCTTTGCTGTCTCACTCAACAACTCACTCAACTCAAACCACACTGAAGCATTTTCCTCAAAGTTCACACACCCAGGGTAGTGTTATTTGCAAACTTGGAAATATTAAAATGTAATATGCTCATCTACATTATTAATATATATCGTGAGTAGCTGAGGTCCAAGCACTGATTCCTGAGGTACCCCACTGATCAGTGACTGGCACTCAGAAAATAATCTGTTTATTCTTACTCTGTGTTTCCTGTCAGTCAGCCAGTTCTCTATCCATGACAATAGTCTAGCTCTGGGGCCATGTGCTCTAACTCTTTGTGCTAATCTCTTACATGATGCCTAATCGAACGCTTTCTGAAGATCCAAGTAAACCAGATCCACTGGTGCCCCCTCATTGTTCAAAAATTCTAATAGATTTGTCAGCATGATTTCCCTTTCCAAAATCAACAAAACATACAACACCATACAATATACAATATCCTTTTATTGTTACAAACCTCAACAAATACACACAATAAGTGGTTTTGAGAATCCTGTCAAAATGTAAATAAAAATGGTAAAACTATTAAAAGTGTTTCAGCAAAAATTAAGTGTTGTATCACCCATTTTTTACACACAAAATAAGCATCTATTGAATAAGCAAATTTAGTGTTCATATTTGGTACACAGGTCATATTGAGTCTCTAGATTTTAAAATCCTGGGGTGCACTAGGAAGTGTTCTATGAAAGGTGAATCTCTTTCAAATTTACAACTAACTTGCAGGTGAAGACAGGAAAACCAATTGTACTATTCCTATAGTCAAGTAATGCCCAACTCCATTGCCAATGCACCTTTTAGCTCTCTCACAATTGCTGTATCACTCTCTCCAGTGTTACCCTTGATTCTTTCTTTTCCTTTCATCCACAAACCATTTGGTAGGAATTTCACCCCAGAGTCAGAGGTTTGTGCATTTAAGTTCCACTGCAGTGATTTGAGAAAAGAAATCTAGGTTGACTATCCAATGTTGCACTGATGGAATACTGTACCGTTAGTGGTACAATCTTTCAGGGGAGTTGGGTTCCCTATCAGGTGGATGTAAAGCAAAAAAGCTCTCTCCAGTTCCCAAAAAAAATCTATTCCACAACCGTCATCACTAAAATAAATTTTGTAATTATCACATTTCTATTTGTGGGACATTAGTGTGTACAAAACAGCTGGCACATTTCCTGCAACAGTGACTGCACTTAAAAATACCTCAATAGCTGTAAACAGTTTTAGATATCTTAAGATCTTTTTTGGTTGAATTATTTTTTGGCTCTCCCTTCAGATCATTAACCCCTGTCCCAAGCTACCGATTAACCCATCATTCCCTATCAGTTTCCCCTCTCGTGTTGACCCATGAGCCCCCATTCACTTACATTGCTCCCAGGCAGCCAATCGTTCCTCTGAACATATAATTCAAAGGCTGTGTGCTGCTGTCAACCATTTATTCCTTGTCTAGAGCAGCTATTTCTGCTTAGTTCTCACCTAGGGTGGAAGGATTTGGAAGGTAGCAACAAAATAGCTGTCAGATTCTTAAAGAAACAAAACTGAAAGCTGATGAGAAACCAGCAAAGCTGCCCGAATTTTGTAAGCAACATTTCTCTCTCACACAGTTTCTGAGTACAATCTTCCTATTGGTTTTTATATTGTATTGGCCTTTTTTAAAAACTCTATTACCAATTAATTAGATATGCCTTTTCTATGTTTTTCTACAATCTCTACAATCAGAAACTTCTGTAGGTGGCCTCATGCTGATGTGGTTGTTGAGGTCTTGTCACAGGTGTGAAGTTAGCAGCATCAAGGGAACTTGGTCCTACAACAGGAGGCTGAAACTGAGGCAAAGATAGGGCATGGATGAGTAATTCATTTTAGGAAGTTAATTGCGTGTGTGCACATGTGCATGTGTGCGTGCGTACGTGCACCAGGCTGAAAGTTCATTGAGGGAAGCAAATACTCTTGTATTGGCCCTGTCCTCAACAGCAGCAGTAGTTATAACATCTTTGGTCAATCATCACCACTAACCCTCTCACCAATCATGCAAGAATTTATGCACGCATTCCTATGGGATATCAACATATTTCCAACAACAATTTACTGAAAAATCTGCAAATTAGCAATTATTCACCATTGTATCTTTCTTGAGGAACCTTTTCATTGTGTTCAGTCCAAAACCATTATTGCATAACAGCTATAGTTACTTAATATTAAGTTTTGTGATTCGGTGGAATCAGGTACAGTTACAACATTTAAAAGACATTCGGATAAATACATGAATAGAAAACATTTGGAAGGATATGGGCCAAACGCAGGCAAGTGGGACTAGTTTGGTTTGGAACATGGTTGGCATGGTCTAGTTGGGTCGAAGCATCTGTTTCCATACTGTATGACTCCAAGACTCTAAAGATCTTCTGATAGCAGGGGCTACAGCTAGCATTTGTTCATTTGTATAAGACATCAATTCGACTTTCTATCCAAACATCTTTGAAATAAACGATATTCTTTACCTTTATTTTTTCATGGAATATGGGAATCACTGGCAATACCATCATTTGCTGCCTATCCATAATTGCCAGGAATACTTGAATAGGAAGGGTTTAGAGGGATATGGGCCAAATGTGGGCAAATGGAAATAAGGTCAGATTGGTATGTCTAGTTACTACAGACAAGTTGGACTGAAGGGTCTGTTTCCACGCTGTATGACTCTATGACTCTAAATTGCAACTAATCACAAATGAACTGTAAGGGAATCTCAAGCAACAAACAAAAATTAAAACACTCCAAGGAGATACAAAAAACTTCCCATCAAAAATCAGTATTTAGTAAGCTGCAACCAATGAGGCAACAACCGAAATGGGAAAATAATCATAGTACTTTTGAAAAAACATGCAGCTGTTACCTACTGCCGGATAAACGGGAAGAATTTTCAACTCCATCTAATAGAGTAATAGAGTTATACAGCATAGAAACAGATCCTTCGGTCCAACCAGTCCATGCCAACCATAATCCCAAACTAACCAGTCCCATCTGCCTGTGTTTGGCCCATATCTCTCCAAACATTTGTTACTCATGTACTTATCCAAATGTCTTTCAAAGGATGTAACTGTGCCCACATACACTATCTCCTCTGGAAGTTCATTCTACACATGTGTAAAAATACTGCCCCTCATGTCTTTTTAAGTCTTTCATCTCTCACCTTAGGGAAAAGACACCTGCCATTCACGTTATCTATACTCATCATGATTTTATAAACATCGATAAGATCACCCCTCTACCTCTCACGCTCCAGTGAAAGAAGTCCCAGCCTATCCAGCCTCTCCTTATAACTCAAGACGTTCATTCCCAGCAATATTCTAGTAAATCTCTTCTGAACCCTCTCCAGCTTAATAATATCCTTCCTATAACAGCATCACCAGAACTGGACACAATACTTCAGAAGAGGCCTCACCAACATCTTTGTACAACCTCAACATAACATCCCAACCCCTATACTCAAAGATCTGAGCAATGACAACAAGTGTGCTAAACACCTTTCTAACCACCCTGCCTATATGTGACAAGAACTTCAAAGAACTGTGTACCTGAAAATCTCTAGGTCTCTCTATTCTACAACACTACCCAAGGTCCTACTTTTAACTGTAAAAGTATTGCTCTTGTTTGTTTTACCAAATTGCATTACCTCACGTTTATCCAAATTAAACTCCATCTGCCACTCTTCAGTCCATTGTCCCAATTGATCAAGATCTCTTTGTAATTTCTTCATTGTCCCCTATAGCACCAATTCTGGTGTTGTTCACAAACTTACAAACCATGCCTTCCATATTCTCATCTAAATCAGTCATATAAATGACAAACAAAACTGGACCTGGCACCAGTCCCTGTGGAACACCACTGGTAATAGGCCTCCAGTCCAAAAAACAATCCTTCACCATCACTCTATATCTCCGATCACCAGTTTCAAGGATGTTGACTCCACCCGCAGTTGTGAGTCTGACATTACTGAAGACACCAGTAGTAACCTTCACAGGATGATTTTGGACACCCTTGGTCTGCTGCCAACAGGTACACAGGAACCAGGACACCCACAGTCTGCAGCTCTACCTTCTCTTGAGGTGACAATGAGTTTGCGAAAGCGCCCTCCCAATATCTTCAACAAATATTCTGTAAGACTGATGAACTTCTGCTTGAAGAGATGAAATGTACCCGTGTGCAGAAGTTGGAGAAGGAGTGTCAGGAACGGAAATGCAACTTCCCACATTTTTAAATTTCGGATAAACAAATAGTCCCTCCTGTTGATGAAGCTTATTGTTGGTATCCTAGTCCAGAGCATGTTGCTACTCTATTGTCAACTTCAATTCAGCTTCTGATGCAGATGTGACTGAACTTTGTGTTCTTGGTTAAAAACAAAGTGACCATCTTGGATCTTAACTCAGTGCAAAGATGGTAACTTTATGCGGAAGATTGCCACTTTTTCTGGGAAGATGATGAAGAGGCACAGAACAGTGTGACTGTTGCTGAAGACATCATTGAGGAATACCTAGTATTTGATCGCAGAGAGCTGGAAGGCAACAACTGTGAGAAGAAGTTGGGTCCTACGTTGCAATACGAAAGCAGACTGGGGCTCCATGAGTCACTGCAGGAGAAATATAATTATGGCAGAACTTTTTGACAAGGTGTGACTGGAAGCCCTGAATTGTATGGAGGAGCTGACCCAGAAGCACTGGGAAGGGCACATTTCAGATGTAGAGAAGTGCACTGCCACAGATGAAAGCGCAGGAATTGAGCCAAATATTTGTTCTTCCCTCTTGAACTGCAGTTATCACAAGTGTGAGTGCCAGATTTGAGCATTTATTCAAAAAAATCTCAGCATACATCCAATGTCAAGCAGCGAACAGAGGAGCAGTGAAGGGTAACAAGAAGAAGAGGGAAAGATGAACTCTATTGCAGTAAAATCTTGTATTACATTCAGTGTTTCAAGATGTTGCCACAGCATGGCGACACATTATTCCTGACTTTCAATCCCTTTGCAATAAAGTCCAATATGCCGGTTACTGTCCTAAAATGTTTCACAACTTTCAAACAATTCTGGTTTTCTATTCTTATACCAAAGTGACTAATCTCACAGATACCTACATTACCACACAATCACAGAATTATTACAACGCAGGAGAGTATTCAGTTTGCCGTCTCTGTGCTGAGTCTTTGTAGGGGCAATTTACACAATGACGGGCCCCCTCTCCCCAACATTCTCACCATATCTCTGCATATTCTTCCTTTGCAGATGATAATCCAATTCCCTTTTAAATGCCTCAACTAAACTTACCTCCAGCATGCACTCAGGATCACTTCAGAACCTAACCGATCGTTGTATTAAAGAGTTTTTCCTTATGTTGCTATTGCTTCTTTTGCCAATTATTGTTTACTGACCGCATTCTTCAGACAAAAACAAGAACCACTTCACACTTCCCTGCATGAAACTTAATCTTCCGATTGTCTGTCTACTCAACTAAATTGTCCCTGTCCTTTTGAAATTCTACACCATCTTCGTCACAGTTGACAATGCTGTCAGGTTTTGTACTATCCACAGAATTTAAAATTGTACCTTGCACACCAAGGTCTTGGTCAATAATACATATCAAGAAGAGCAAGAAACTCCACATCAAACCGTGGGGTACTTCGTTGCAATCCTTCCTCCAATCTGAAAAATACCCATTAACCATATTCTCTATTTCCTGTCACTCATGCCAATTCCATATCCATGTTGCTGCCATCCTGTTTATTCCATGAGCTGTAACTTTGCCCATATGTCTATTGTACAACACTTTAACAAATGCCTTCTGAACATTGCCACAACTCAACGTTCCAGGAAAAAATATGATTCTGTTCTCGGAAAAATGCAATATTGCATGGAACTCCTAATGAGCTCCAGGAAACATGAATTTTAAAACTTCAGTCGTCTCTTTGCACAGTCTCCTCTGTCTAAAACATTATCTTCTTTTTGTCAATCTACAGTCCAAAAACAAAGGCAACTAAAAACAAAAGTTCTATTTATAAAATCCATGCACACAACATGAACAGTGTTGTCTTTATCAACCTCATCTGGTATCTCTGCAAAATCTCCACCAAGTTAATAAACTTTCTACGTTCAGCCCGGTTCATGGTTGTATTGTCCACCCAATATCTGTCAGAAGCATACATTTTCATGTCTTCTGCCATCCAGGGAATGATGGATTTAACTTGCCTGCCATTCCTCTTCAGAGGAGTATGTTCTTATTGCACCCAAACTTTCTGAAGGCCACCCTTTACTCAGATTCTTTTTTGTATGTGAACTTTGCCAAATACATTCTCACCCTTTTGAATTGTCTTTCTGCCCAGTTAATTATGCCTATTCCAGACTGTTATTTGCCCATATCCAACGAAAACATGGTATAATCGTCGTCATCCCCTAAATGTTACCCGACTGACATTTGATTCAGTTGGGCCCTTCCAAATATAAGACATTGCAGGGTTGACAGGGCTTGGTTTTGCTTTGATATGCTTGATGCTTAGGTTGACCTCTGGCAGCCTATGCAACTTCATTCCCGTGTTTAGGCTTTGTAGTGGTTTTTGACACAACGTAGTGACTTGCTAGGCAATTTCAGGGGCCATTTAAGAGTTGACCACATCTTTTTGTGGGTTTGGAGTCACTTGTAGACCAAACATGGTAAGCATTGTAGGTTTCCTTCTCCAAAGGACCAAATAGGGTTATATGACAATTGACAATTTGAACAGTCTTCTTTGGTCAACATTAGGCTAGCTTTTTAAATTCCAGGTATTACCGAATTTGAAATTCTTTCATGATGAGATTCAAGTCCATCTCCATAGAGCATTAGCTAGTCCTTTGGATTACTAGTTGAGTGACATCACTACTATGTCACCTCCTCGCCTGTATAAGATGCATCTAAGCAAAGACAGCGTTGTGAGTGGCCATCACACAGTAGTTGTGGTCAGCAAGTCTTCACATTGAGGATACCCTCCGTTGTGTTTTATGGCACTAACACCATGCTAAGCAGGGCAGACTTCAAATAAGTCTTGCAATGTCAAACTGGGCATCTAAGAGGTGCTGTGGCCTATCAGTCGCAGCACAATTGTATTCAGCCATGATCTATTATCTGGCTTAGCATATCTCCCACATTCCAATCATGATCAAGGCAGAAGATCACACCTACTCAATGAATAGTGAAGGAGGCCATTTCAGCAGTAGCACCAGACATACCTAAAAATGACGTGTCAAACTGGTGAAGCTATACATGCTACATTGTGGAAACAGTGTGCGATAGACAGGGCTACTCAATCCCACAATTAATGGATCAGATCCCAGCTCCGCAGTCTTGCCACAGCCAATTGAGAGTGGTGGTGGATAACTAAGCAATAAACAATAGGTGAGGATTCCACAAACATCCCCATCCTTATTGATGGGCGTGATCAGCACATAAGTGCAAAAGGCAAAGCAGATTCACTTGTATCGATTTTCAGCCAGAAGTGTCAACTGGATGATCCATTTCAGCCACCATCTGAGGGACCCTGCAATTACAGTCTTCAACCATGTTGATTCACTCCATGTGATATCAAGAAACACCTGAAAGTGCCGAATATTGCAAACACTGTAGGCTCTGACGGTATTCCTGATAGAGTATTGAAAATTTGTGCTCCAGAACTAATTCCACCACTATCCAGTACAATTATAACACTGGCATCTATGCAACAATGCAGAAAACTGCCGAGCCATGCTCTGTCCACAGAAGCAGGACAAATCTAGCTCAGCCAATTACCACCTTATCAGTCTACTCTCATTCATCAGCAAGATGACAGAAATGGTCATTAACAATGCTAATAAGCTCTATTTGCTAAGTAATAAGCTGCCCACTATTGATCACTTTGGGTTCTGCCAAAGTAATTTGGCTCCTGGCCTCATTACAGACTTAGTCCAGAAAAGAAATAAAGAGCTGAGCTCCAGAGATGAGGTGATAGTGACCACCCTGGATATCGTGGTAGCATTTGACTGAAACTGGCATCAAGGAGCCTTATCAAAACTGGATTAATTGAAATTCACGAGAAAACTCTCTGCTAATTGGAGTCTATCTACCTCCAAGGAAATAGCTGTGGTTACTGAAGATCAACCATCTCAGTCCATGAACATCACTGCAGGAGTTCCTCAGCTGCTTCATTTATAACTTCCATTCATTATGAGGTAAGAAATGGGTATGTCCACAGATTCATGCACACTGTACAGAATCATTTGCAACTCCTCAGATACTGAAGCAGCTAGTGTTCATTTGCAGCAAGACCTAGATAATATCCAGGTTTAAGATGATAAGTAAGGTCTAACATTTGTGCCACATTTGTCAGGCTATGGCCTTCTCCAAAAAGAGACAATCTAACCATCACCCCTTGACAATCAATGACATTTGCTGAAACCACCGCAATTAACATCCTTAGGGCTACCACTGACACCGGATTGGCCATATAAATTTTGTGGCTACAAAAGGTCAGAGGCTAGGAATTCCATGATGAATACCTCACCTCCTGACTCTCCAATCCCTGTCTAATATGTAGAAGGCAGAATTATGATGAAATATACTCCACTTGCCTAGATAGGTGCAGCTCCAACAATACTCCAGAAACTTGACGCTATCCAGGTCAAGGCAGGTGACTTGACTGGAATCTCATCCACTACCTTCTACCTTCAATCCTTTCTCCACTGACACACAGTGGCAGCAGTGACATCTACAAAATACACTGCCATAACTCACCATGGCTATGCCAATAGCACATTCCAAACCCATGACCTCTAGCACCTAGAAAGACAAGCACAGCAATTGCATGGGAACACCACCACCTGTGAGGTCCATTCCAAGCCAAGCAATATCTTAAATTGGATCTGTAATACTGCTCCTTCTCCACCCCTGGGTCAAGTTCAGGGAACTCCCTGGCTAACGGCACATTGGGTGTACATCCCATAGTCTACAGCAGTTCAGAAATGTGGCTCAACACCATCCTCATAGGCGCAATTAGGGACGGGCAATAAATGTTGATTTAGCCAGCAACACCAATTTCCCATGAATGAATACAGAAACGTATGTTAGACTCTATTTGCCATTATGTTGTTCATTTGCTTAACATATCAATATTGCTCGGCAGCTGCTGTGTCCTCCTCACACATTATATATCCAGTTAACTTTTTATTTCAGTAAACATAATTACTTGCTGTCTCATCTAAATCAGTATTATAGATTGCAAATAGCAAAGATCCTAGCACTGATTTATGCTTGACAGCATTAGTCATAGTCTGTCAACTTGAAAATGCTCTGCTTATGCCTACAACATGCTTCCTGTCTATTAGCCAATTGTCTATTATTCTGATATATACCTCATGACACTTGAAGCACTGGAGTAGGTCACTGGCATGACTGCTACCCATTACTGTGCACTGCTTTCATTTAAGAGTATGAAGAAAGGGACTGGTCATATGTGCTTCCTTATTTGACAGTAAGAAAGTACATTCTACAGATATGTTTTCAACAGCTGTGATAGTAGAAACAATTCAGAGTGAGTTCCATGCTATACCCTACATCATGCGTGAGAGAGGCTAGTCACATCGTTCTTTACATAAAATATCTCTGCTATCATAGCTTTCTGACAAGATTTTGCACTACATGTTGTGTTCAACCATTTCCTTATGCAGCCAAAGAATATCATTATACAACATTCTCTTCCTCAGATTCCTCTTGCATTCTCCTTTCCCATCTTCTTCCTCTAATGAGCTGTCTTGTTCCAGGGCATTACTCTGCTCAAGGTTCACATTTTCTTTGGAAGTCCAAGATATGGAGACCTTGTCATTCGACCACCATAATGAGCAAGGCCCTTAAGGATTGAGTTGGATGTTGACACCAAAGTTGCCATCAGACTAAGGCACCAAAGACTCATTTTCAGAAACCTCCTGGCATGCACAATGATTGTCCCAGTGAATGGGTAGCACTGGTTACAACATCTGCATTCCTTTGCCTGGAGCTCTGGTGAAATTGTGTGTGGCTACTTCTTAAGGGATACGCTTATCCTGTAGGATCTTTCTGCAATTTTTGAGCGGTGGAATGAAGAGCAGTGTCAGTCTGGACTGCATACAAGAATTGTAGTAGCTGTCAGGAAAGGAGGAAACTCTTATGGTTGTGGACTTATTGAATGGCTGAGGGAGTGCATATCCTTCTACTGATGAATCTCAAAAGGCACCTTGATGGCCACATGGGTGCAATAAATGATATCCTATACTTGGGGGGAGTCTAACGATACTGAACAAAAAACAACTGCCCTCTGTGCTGTGAGGCTGTATCTAATGTTAACTAAAGGTACTATCCAGTCCTGGCAAATCAAGCATTAGTAACCAGCAAAATGCACTGAAGCTGCTGTTCTTGAAATGCCACCAGGGTGCCTAGGTGATCCTTGGAAGGAGCTAGAAGTGGTAGAGTTTAAGGACACTCTGACTGTTAAGACTATTGCTCATGGTAGAAGATCTTCAGCAATGGGGTCATAAATTTCTGAAACAAACGACCGAGGAGAGGTGCAGCTTTCTGCAACATTCTCAGTAATCTCCTGATGAGAAAATCTGGAACAGGGGAGACCAATCTAAGGGTAAGGGCTGATGAAATACAATCAGAGCAGTATAAATTCCTTCATTCAAAAGGATGTGAAACATAAGAATTCTCTGCCGAGGGGGTTACGGATACTCTACTGTTGAATATATTTAAAAAACAGAGAAGGACAGATCCTTGGTGTCCCAGGAAATCAAAGGATATGGAGAGCAAGTGGCAATGTGAAGTTGAAGCCAAAAGTCAGTCATGATCACATAGAATGGCAGAGCAGGTTGAGCTACATGGTTGTATACAGTTCCATTTTGGTCACTAGATTCAATGGTGAGGGCATGACTCCTGCGATCTTCCCGCTCCTCATTTCTCACCCCTACCCTCATGGTGCCTGAGATGCTACCGTTTTATTGCCATCAGAGTCCAAACATGATAGTTCCGCTCCATTGCCAGCTGATGCCTTGAAATATCATAATTATATCTGAGTACCATTATAAGCACTCAGATGCAATCTACGCCTAGATAGCAGCAGATTTGGACGCGATCTAAAATGTTACAGAACTTCAGTGATACAAACCATAAGGCTCTAGTCAAGAAAAGTGAAGGTAGGAGGTACTGATTCTGCCAAGCCCACCTGTCATACATGCAACAGTGGAGGAAAAGAGTACTGAAATCCCGCATTCCAATAAGCGAAAAACAATTTTGCAAAACAGAGCTGGCAAAGTAGCATTTCAACAACTTTTCCTATCTTTCTTATCTATTGTACACATTCAAGAAACTCCAGCATCTAAAGCAACAATGTAAAGTACCAACTTATTATGCTGAACTCTAGTGAGGAGTGCTTCCAACTCCCTATCCCATGCAGTTTCCTTTTCACAAGACTAAAAAAATCTTTTCCCCACCATATTACCAAAATATCACCACCACTTTCTCCACATCTCCCATGCCACTTGGCACAGATTCCTGAATGCCAGTCTTATCCGTATTTATTTAGTTGTTTATCAGATAGTTTGCAATGCCACCAAAGACACATCAGCAGTTTGGGAAAACCTCACATTCCCTTGTAGGATAGGCTGGACAGGTTAGAGGAATTCACCGAGTTATTGTGGTGGCAGATGGCAAGATTGACAACATCTTGTCAATGCCCAGGTAATAATTAAGCATCTACATAGTCCTCCTGGCAGATCTCTGAAGTACCACACACCTACAACCTTGCATCTTCTTTAAATCTTACCTGAATCATGAGCGGTCATGCTCACACATTCTGGTCTTCTGCCATTCTTTCGTGCAAATTAACCATAGCAAAAGAGTATTTGGAGGAACAGGAAGATAATCATAAGTAGAAGGCTGACTATGGAAGCTCTTTAATCCTCATAACACCTCATAACAGACAATTACTGTCAATAAATTCCCCACCAGTACTGCTTCAAACTGACTGAATAGTCCTCTGTCTCAATCTCTTGCTGTCGCACTTAATTCTTCTGCCTTAGGCACCACCTCAGAGACTTTAGAGTGAAATGGGTAGAGGCAATGAGGAATCAGCACAGGTGATCAAATAAGCATGTGAAACAGATATTTTGGACGCCTCCATCATATTCCCAGAAGAAAAGTGGAATAAAGTTACTTCTGACTTTTCAGTTATACCAGGAGGCAGCAATCATAAAACGCAGTCTCACGTAAATTTGTACAAAATGAGGAGGCTCACCTATTCACAAGATCCTAACTCTTAAACAGTAATAGAATAGGGGATAGATAGACACTACTAAGCATCAAAAGGAAGCATTGTGTTGGGAAGGACTTCAATAACCATTTCAACTGTACATTATAACAATGATAACTAGAATAATAGGAATAAATATGTTTTTTTTAATTTATGTTTGCAGTTTGAAGGTTGAACTGCAGTATAACCGACTTGCATTGAAAACTTGTGTATAGGATAAGTAATTTAAAAATGTGCAACAATGTAAAAATCATATAATAACTAAAATAAATTCAGCAACTCAAAAGTGCTGTTCACTATATTTAATTCCTTCATTGAGGACTTAAACTATATAAGAAATAGGGCCACATCAGTACTTTTCCACCCTGTGTCTCATGCAGTTGAAATTAATCAAACTTCTGATTTACCTTGATTTTTCATGGATGTTGGGAGTAACCAACTCAGACATTGGGCAGACTGCTTGAGGGCTTTTCCAAATTTAGAATAAATATTAACACGGCTTGTCTGTAGAGTTTCAAGCTTTGTGACATGAACAGCATTGTCATACACAACTGATATTGAGGGCCTAAGATTAATCTCAGTGCACACATCTGTACTCTTTTGATGTAGAAATTGATGTAGCCAGTGTAGATCAACAACACTCGAATAAAAGGGAAGACACTGGCATAGTGCTAATAATCTAAAGGCAAGCTAATGCTCTGGGGGAAAAGAGAACTGAAAGAACTGCAGATGCTGGAAATCAGAAACAAAAGCAGAATTTGCTGGAAAAGCTCAGCAGGTCTGGCAGCTTCTGTGAAAAGGAATCAGAGTTAATGTTACGGGTCCAGTGACCCTTCCTCAGAACTGATGGTAGCTAGGAAAATATCAGTTTTTACATAGAAGATAGGGTGGCGGGAGTGGGTAAGGAGTAAATGATAAGTGGAGATAGAGCCCAAAGAGAAAGAAGGACAGTTGGACAGACAAAGGAGTGGATAACGGTCAGGCTAGGAGGATGAATAGCTAATAATGGGGACTGTTAGTGTCTAACAATGGGCTGTGTGTAATAGCAGACTACGTGATAACAAGGTCCAGAGTGTGGGAGTCGGAGTAAGGACATTGGAGAAGTTCAACCTCTGTAGTTGTTGAACTCGATACTGAGTCCAGAAGGGTGTAGAGTTTGAAAATGGAAAATGAGGTGCTGTCCTTCCAGTTTGCACTGAGCTTTGCTGGAGCACTGCAGCAAGCCTGAGACAGAGATGTTGGCCAGTGAACAAGGTGGTGCTGTGGGGACATGGGTTCAAAATCACACAAGAGTAGCAAATTACATTTAAATTCAATAAAAAAACCAAGAATTATGACCATGCCAACAATCACCTGTTACTAATGGCCTGAGAAGAAAATCTAATGCTGCTGTCACCTGATATGGCTTACATATGCCTTCAGATCCACAGAAATGTGTTTAATTCTTAACCACTTCCTGAAATAGCTGAGAAAGTCACTCAGTTCGAGAACAATTAGTGATGGCCAAATGCTGACCTTTCTTGTGAGGGCCACATTCCATGAAAGAATAAAGACAAAAACTAAATTAGAGGAGAATTTTTGCTTTCTTATTCATGAAGATTGCAGAGATATGAAAGTGCTGACCCATTTGATGCTAGCTTACTCACAAGATGAAAACTAACAAAATCCTGATGAGATAATGAAGCATGAAAGTTCTGTGGCAGGTCCTGCGGCAGAACCATTGGTTCAAGAGCCACTTTCATTTGCATGTGGGGAAAAACAGGTTAGGAATTAGACACAGAAGATAGCTAAGACTACCTGCCCTCCTTTGCCATCATGCAACTATGGTGCGTCCAAATGAATTATGAACTGGTACCAATTTTATATATGCACAGATAGTGCTCCACCTAGCAGTGACATTGATCAAAAATGCAACTATTGATGTAAAGATCTTGATGAATTTTTAAGAAATGCAAACCACAAATACATAAATATCTGATGTACTTCTCAAATACGGTTAACTTGATATCCAGCACAGTTAAAAGCAGCAGGACAAAATGGACAGCACCCAAAAGGAAATTACAACTGCTGGATACAAGTTTAAAAGCAATATTTTGATTCTGTGCGTTCTCACATTTCCCAACAGGATACTGGTCACAGCCTTTTTTGTCAAAATTCACTTGTTAGACATGGACATCACAGGCTGGCCAGCATTTATTTCCTGTCCCTAGTTGCCCTCGAGAAGGTGGTGGTGAGCTGCCTTCTTGAACAGCTGCAGTCCACGTGAAACTTGCAGGTGATGACGTACCCAGGTATCAGCTGCCCTTGTCTTTCTGGAGGGAAGTGGTTATGAATTTGGATGGTGTTGAATATGGATCTTTAGTAAATTTCCAGAATGTATTTTGTAGATGGTACACACTCCTGGTGCTGAGCATTGGTGGTGTAGGGAGTGGCTGTAGTGCCAATCAATCAGGCTGCTTTGTCCCAGATGGTGTCAAGCTTCTTGAGTATTTCTGGAGCTGTACTCATCCAGGCTAGTGGGCAGTACACTATTATTCTCCTGACTTGTGCCCTGTAGATAGTGGACAGAATTTTGGGCATTCAGTAGGTAAGTTACTTGTTGCAGTATTCATAGCCTGTGACTTGCTCTTACAGCCACTGCATTTATGTGCTAAGTCCAGTTGAATTTCTGGTCAATGGTAGCCCAGCATGTTGATAGTGGGGGAATTCAGTGATGGCAATGCTAATGAATATCAAGGGGTGGTGGTCAGATTCTGTCTTATTGGAGATTGCCATTGCCTGGCATTTGTGTGGCATGAATGTTACTTGCCACGTTTCAGCCCAAGCCTGGATATTATCCAGGTCTTGTTGCATTTGAACATAGACTGCCTCAGTACCTGAGGTATTGCAAATGGTGCTGAACATCTTCTGATACTTTAATTCCTGAAGTTTAGAATCTTTAAGAGCTGCTCCTTCTTCAGCCGCTTCCAAAGTTCTGAATGACATAGCCGGTGAAATCTCCAGAATATCATTCCTAGCTATCTAGACAGCTATTTCAGTGCTCTTTTGGTACTCCTTTGCTCAAATTGGCAGCTGTGCATGGCTGTTCAGGCATTAAGCTTCGGAATATTTTCTTAAACCTGTCTTTCCATTGTATCCCTGTCTTTTACATACATCATTAACACTTCAACGGCAATCTGCAGTGCTATATGAAGCTTTTAATAACAGAATCATAAAATTGTAAAATGATTGCACAGAGAATGCCATTCAGTCTGGCATGTCAGTACAGGCCCTCTGAAGGAGCAATTCACCTGATGCTACTTTTTTGCCTTTTCCCCAGAGTCCTGAAAATCTTTCCTTTGCAGATAATTATCCAAATACTCTTTGTAAGCCTCAATTAGACTCTGCCTTCACCATAGGCTCAGACAATGCATGACATTATTTCCTCAATCGACCACTGCCTTCTTTTCCCAATTATCTTAAAACTATAGCTTTTGGTTCACAATCCTTCTGTAATTTTCTCTTCATCTAAACTTTCCACAGAACCACACAAGTGTTACGGTGCAAAAGGAGGCTATTCAGTCTATCATGTCTACACTAGTTCTATTGTCTGGTGCCAATCTCCTGCCTTCCCCCACCCCCCACCCCGATGTCTCCGAACACCATTTCTATTCAAATAATTATCCAATGCCCTCTTGAATGCCTCAATTAAACCTGCATCCACAACATTTTCAGGCAGTGCATTCCATACCTTAACTACACATTGTGTAAAAAAGTTTGTTCTCACGTCACCATTGTTTCAATTGCACATTATTTTAAATCAATGCCCACACATTTCTTTTCCTTTACAAGCAGAAACAGCTTCATCCTACCTACTCTATCTAGCCCACTCAAGATTTTGAAAACATCAATCAAATCTCCTCTCAGCCTTCTTCTCTTCAAGAAGAACAGCCCCAACTTTGTAAATATGTCCTTTTACCTAAAGTGTCTCATTCTTGGAACCATTCTGGTAAATCACCTCTGCACTCTTTCTAATGCATTCGTACCTTCCTTACAATGTGGCTAGTGCCCACAACTGTACACAATACTCCAGGTGAGGTTGCAAGAGGTCTTGCACTTGTTCAACGTCACTTCCTTGCTCTTGTACTCTAGGCCCCTAATAATAAAGCCAAAGAGACTGCATTTTTTATTAAATGGTCTCTCTACCCATCCTGCCACCTTTGATGGTCTGTGCACGTATACAACACAGTCTCTCTGCTCCTTCACCGATTTAGCACGGGTTTTATGTTGTCTTTCAATGTTTTTCCAAATAAAGCTCATCGTCTCACACTTCTCGGTATTGAACCTCATTGGCCACTTATCCACGTACTCCGTTAACTTGTTAATGTCCTTTTGGAGTTCTACACTGACTTCCTCACAGTTTGTGTCTGAATTTAGTGTCATCCGCAAACTTTGAAAGTGTTGTCTGCAAACCACAATCCAGAACATTAATATACACAGCAAACTTTTTTTTAACCAGCACCTTATGAACTGGCACTCTTGATAAATCAACTACAATTATATGCCTCAAATAGTGGAAGTTTACCACATTATTGCAATTTCTGTGATGTCCAGTTAGTCAGTTAAGGGTGTGAGTGAGAAGATTCTCAACTGGTAAGTTTTATTTAAGGCAAAGTTGCATTGTTGTTTAAGTGATTTATGCTGTAAATACGGTATAACAGAGACGTGTATACTCCCAGCATTATATTCCTATTATTTAATGTCGGCTTTGACATTGATTATGTGAACCTCTTCATCAACCAGAGTATCTGGTCAAACTGGCACATGGTTCCATGTGCGCTGGTTTATAAAACATTTGCTGTATCAGGAAAAGTAAGGGTCGCAATACCAACCTCTGGGGAACTCCACTATAAACTTCCTGCAGCCAGAAAAATATTCATTGATCATTGCTCTCTGTTTCCTATTACTCAGCTAAGTTTGTGTCCATGTTGCTCACTGTCCCTTTAATACAATGACTTATAATTTTCCTCAAGTCTGCTGTGTGGAACAGATTGCTTATGATTTTGAATACGTCTATCAAATTTCATCTCAACCTTCTCTTCCAGAAGGAGAGCAGTTCTAACTTCTCCAATTTATCTGCACAACCAAAATTCTCATGACCAGAACTGTTTCTGTTACTCCTTCTGCACCCTATCAAAACGGATGCAAATTTTATAGATTTTACCAGTAAAAATGCTTTGTGGGTCAACATAGCTATTGAAGTCGAATTGCCGAGGTGAACTCTCAGTTTGTGTCGCAATGTCAACTATAACAGGTCTGAAATTTTAAAAAAAACAGCATATCTGAGACAATCAAGCAATATAAGGGCATACAAATTCACGTGTGTTGAATTTTGGGTTTTTTTGTCTTGATATAAGAATCCATATACCACTGGCCCTCCAAAGTGCCTCCATGGTTTTTGCTGACAAGATTGTTCTACTTGTGTTGGTATGGCACAGATATGTTTTCATAATTTAAATCCTCTACAGTGCCTTGAATGATACAGATATAAGTTTATTGCATTTTTTAAAAATCATTGCAATGAATACTGTGTTACATCACTGGAAAGCAAAAGTATCATTCAGTCACACATGAAATGAATATTAATTAAAATCCATACTATGACTGTAACACCAAAGAAGAATTCAACAGAAAATTTCAAACTTCAATTTCCCAGGCAATAATAATTGTGCAAACATTTTGAAAATTAAAGACAACAAAAAACCCTGATAATGTGGAGAAATAGTCCGAGCATCTTCAAATATCTAACAATATGTTACTCGGTTTGTCTGAAAAAGTGAAAGCTATGTTAATATTAAAGTGAACATGTACAGAATGATCACACAGATGACAACATTTTACAAACTGATGTAGACATCAAAAACTGCACCATCACTTGCTCACTGGCAAAGTAAATGAAGTAAATGTTACATAGTTCTTGGACGGGCTTGAAATTTCCAACTCTCATAACACATTAGGACACATACAAACTCCACTAGAAATGTCAAGAATCTGAAGGGGCAGCTTTAGTAGAAAGGACGCAACTTTAAGTGCATAATGCTAGCTTACACTGGTTCATTTTTCCCTCTTCATTAGTGAGAAAATGGACTCTTGTAAATGCTTGTTAAAATCTCAACCTACATTTCTCTAGTTAATGTGAGTGATCCATTTGTGTTCATTTCTGCCTGACAACGCATATGGGAAGATTAATTGTCCCATGTCAAACTGTAGTCACCCTTGTTCCCTACTCGTTTCCTTTTTTCTATGGTAGTGCAGTAATAATAATTCTAGACTCTTGTTTCAGCCCTTTGATTGGAAGAATATATGAATTTCACCAGCCAACAACGAGTTTAGCTGTCCAACTACAAACACTAGACTTTTTAGATGAGGGCAACTGATTATTGTTTTTTGAATGAACAAATGATATCTTATTGAAATAGCTTGCTCATATAATGATTAGCCTTATCTCGTGTTTTACTGCAGATTCAATGTTTTTCAATTGTATCAGGTCAATTTGTTGTAATTTCTTCACAACAATAAGCTTAGTAACAAATTTTTGTCCTATTAAGGAAAGTCTTCTGGAGCTAAAAGACTTCTTTTAAAATGCTGTTGTAAATGATTTTCATTAAATGCTGCGCTTAGTTTATGATCGTGCGATCTATAAGTTATTTTAGATAAATAATCTCTTGCAATGTTAATAACTCAAATAAAAAAATCAAAACTATTTGCAT
>JAHRHZ010000266.1:41319939-41406688 GCA_024137785.1 Ginglymostoma cirratum
TATTTGTTTAAACATAATTTCAATACATTAAGCTAATAAGAACTGTATAAATTAACAACAGACGACTTGAACTTATGTGTTACTTACATAAAAGCTATCACAGGTGATCATGAAATGGAAAATGGTATTCCTTTATCTACTCACGCAATGCCACTTGCAATGTCAAATTATTTCATTCTTGTGAGTCCTAACTGAACTGCACCATTTCCAAGGACTTCATTACAATATGCTTTCAGTTATTCTGTTAAGGTTGAATTGCTGATTGAATGCAAAGCAGGCACAGGCATATTTCTTTCTATCAGCTCTGTACATTTTGTGATCTCTTCAAACCCTCAAAATCTTTCCTTGATCTTTGCAAACATGGCAGAGCACAGTGTTATTTATGCATTCATTTATCTTCTCATCAAGGTCGGCTTATGTGGTCTTTAGCGTCTTCGAATTCTCATAATCAACTCAGATCAGCATCTGCATTGTGTGTACTTGTAACATGGATAATGGATCTCACTTACAATACCTACAAACTCAGCTGAGAGCAATACAAAGCAAACGGGCGTAAGATGCATCATCCTAGCTTGGGTCCTGATGAATAAAAATGAAGATCTTGTCAAATGATGAAGTGACAGGTTAATTTACAGAAAGGGATAGTGTGAACATACAGCAGCTCAACTGCTCCAGTCTGTACATAGGTTGCCATCTATCTGCAGGAAGGGTAATTACAGAATGTTGACTAATTCATGTGATGTTGCAGTTCTGTGAAATCAGAGAAAGTGAATTGATGATAAAGGCAACTGTATGATTAGACACAGGGGCTCACTCACCAAAAAACATGATTTTTAACAAAGGGCATCATATCAAACAGTGATACAAAGCCCGAAGCAGTTGTCTGTGCTCTTGCCATTTTTCTTTCCTTTAATTTTGCTGCCCTGTGGTTTTCAGTTCTAACATGATGATCTGCACTGCCACCAAGGATAATTATTCTACCCTTTAGGCCATCAGACAGTTATTTTTGATCATGTATGTATAAAAGATGTTTTTGCTTCTCAGAACTGCTTAGTCGATATCAGTGATGCTAACAATTTCAAAAAAGATCTGTCTGCAGAAAGGCTATAAATGCTTTGAGAAAAATATAGGAGAAAACTAATTTTATTAATTATATTGAACCTCTGACATGTGAATTTAAAAACTGCTTACTTTTGCTAACAGTGTTTCCTTTCTCATATCTATTTTTAAGAGATGTCCTAATATGGTATTGCCAGTCAAAAAAAGCCTCTAAAACATCTTAGTTCCTCCAACTATCAAGTTTCCAACTTCCATCAATATAATTGCATAGGCACCTCAAATATCTTGTTAGTAATAAACATCATAACAACTAGTTGGTAGAGTTGTCAGTTAGGTGCCAACTGTCATTGGCATTTTAACACAGTAAGCCAAGAAATTCTCAAACAGTAGTTCGAAAGCAGTTTCTGCCAAGTAATCCAATGGATGGCATCAAAAGCAAAGCAAAGATATAGTCTTCCTTGGCCACCAACAGTAAAAATGACTTACTTAATAGTAAATAAAATGCTACAGAGTTATTTCTGACTAAATTTCTTTTCCTTTAAATTAAGAATATATTGATTACTGAAAACATTAAAAGATCCCAGCCAACCACTAACTTATACTCTAAAATCAGTTTAGCATATCCCCAAATACAGATAAATGCGAAGGAAGAGTTAAGAGTTAAGACTTGAGTGTTTCAAGCATAGTTATCTGAATACACGCCTGCAAGACAACAGGTACCACATTCAGAAGAGGAAACACCACCAGAGAAAATAAACTGGCAACAACGCCTAACCACAAACAACCAGCAGGAGAGTAAGAGACAGGATTCTTTTATTCCTTCATTTCACATGAATCCAAGAAAATAAGAACAATCAAAGAACCTTATGACTTGACTCCACATCATTCTCAAAGTATACCACTCTAATCAAACCAAGAAACTCTAATACGTCAAGTGATACTCCCTTATGTATTCAAATGTATAGAGACTTAACGTAAATTAAATATATGAGTATAAAGTCATGAGAAAGAAGACTCAATGATGGAAGAGGCCACCGCATCAGTGCATAAGACAAGAATGGAGCAGCCACAGCCATTTGTAACTAGCAAAAAGCACAACATGGATGATGAACACTTCAGCCTCTTCCTGAGGGTTCCCAGCATTACCAGTCTTCAACTCCAATTCAATTCATTCCATGTGATTCCAAGAAATGGCTGGATTTAACACAGCAAAAATTTATACTTACCAGTGTTGGGGCTGATCTGAAGTACCTTGGTCAGGTGCACAGTTAGTTCTGGAGCAGTACTGAAGGCATGCTACAGTACTGCTCCAGAAGTAGGTGTGCACCTAATCAAGGTGCATCAAATCAGCCCCAACACTGGTGAATACCAGGCAACATGGAAACTTATCCAGATATCAGAGATAATAGGAACTGCAGATGCTGGAGAATCTGTGATAACAAGGTGTAGAGCTGGATGAACACAGCAGGCCAAGCAGCATCATAGGAGCAGGAAATCTTGACGTTTCGGGCCTAGACCCTTCATCAGAAATGGGGGAGGGGAAGAGGGTTCTGAAATAAATAGGGAGAGAGGGGGAGGTGAATAGAAGATGGATAGAGGAGAAGATAGGTGGAGAGGAGACAGACAAGTGATGGAGCCAGTAAAGGTGAGTATAGGTGGGGAGGTAGGGAGGAGATAGGTCAGTCCAGGGAGGACGGACAGGTCAAGGGGGCGGGATGTGGGGATGGAGCCAGTAAAGGTGAGTGTAGGTGGGGAGGTAGGGAGGAGATAGGTCAGTCCAGGGAGGATGGACAGGTCAAGGGGGCGGGATGAGGTTAGTCTCCTTTCCACCTATCTTCTCCTCTATCCACCTACTATCCGCCTCCCCCTCTCTCCCTATTTATTTCAGAACCCTCTTCCCCTCCCCCATTTCTGATGAGGGGTCTAGGCCCGAAACGTCAAGATTTCCTGCTCCTATGATGCTGCTTGGCCTGCTGTGTTCATCCAGCTTTACACCTTGTTATCTCAACTTATCCAAGTATGTTGTATACAAAAAAAGTAAGGCAAATGCAATCCAGCCAATCACCACCCTACATTCAATTAGCAGCAAAATGGTGGAAGCTGTTGTCAACAGTGCAAAAGCAACACTCACTGTGATTCAGTTTGAGTTCTGTCAGCTCCGAATCTCATTACACCTGTAGCCAAATATAGATGAAAGGAGTTGAATTCCCATGATATGAGGAGAGCATGGCAACGCTTGGCATCAAGACAATATTTAACCAAGAGTTGCATCGAAAAACTTCACCAATATTTAAGTCAATGGGCCTCAGAGGAAGATCGGTGTCGAAGCATGACGATATTGATTGTTGTAGGCAAGTCATCTCAGCTGCAGTGCATGCTTCAGAAGTTTCTAATAGTAGATATTTTCAAATCAACCTGGTAGAAATGTTATGATACACCCATGGAGAGGGTGGGGCTGACCCCAGGTGTCCTGGCTGAGATGTTTCTCATAGTAGAAGAATTTTTTTTTTAATCACACCTCCAAAATAAGTGGAACTTGAAACTGGGCTTATGGTGTGCCACATGAGGGCCCCTAGTTTCTCACGGTATTTCTTTTTCCCTAATCAACCTACTCAGAGATGTTACTATACACTTATGGAGTTCTGGTGGGTCTCAACAGGTTGGAAGTAGAACGGCTGTTTCCTCTTGTCGGAGAATCTAGAACTACGTGTAACTGTTTAAAGATAAGGGTTACTATTTAAGACAGAGATAAAGGGATCTTTTTTCACAGAAGATCATAAGCTATTGGAACTACCTTCCTCAAAAGGTGATGGAAACAGTGTCTTTGAATATTTTTAAAGCAGAGGTAGATAGATTCCTGTTAAGCAAAGTGGTGAAAGGTTATCAGGGCTATACCAGAAAGTGGAGAAAGATCAGCCGTGAGTTGACAAAATGGTGATGCAGACTCAAAGACCAAATGGCCTACATTTGTTTACAATTTGTAAACAAAAAAAAAATCAGCTGGTGAAGTTCACACTACACAAGTGTCAGGCAATTATCATCATCAACAAGAGAGCTTCTAACCATTTCCCCATCATGTTCAAATAGTGTTGACATGACTGAATCACACAGCATCAACAACTTAGGGAGAGTCACCATTATCTACAAACTTAAATAATGTGGTGACAAAAACAGGTCAGAGGCTGAAGATTCTGCAGTTAAACAACTCCATGGAGATGAAAAAGATTAACAGGAATTGAGGAAGGTTGGTATGCCCAAACATATAATATGCTGCAGTACAAACGAAGAAGTAACAATACACCACATAGGGGATATAATTTTTCATTCTGGCTAGGCGCATTCTATGATTCTATTTCAATATTTTTAAGAAATGGGCACAGTTACAAGGTGATGATATATTTTAACACATTAAGGACTGTTAGAACAGTGAATTTAAAGACGACTTGATGAACTAAGGAAATTGAATCTCTAATAGTATCAGCTAACATGGGGGATCAAAGAAGAAACTAGAAATGCAAATAGTGGATTTAACGGTGAAGATGAGCTGGAGAGGGCTACAGAGAGGGCTGGACAGCAACTGCAAATGATGAGAATCCTGGGCTACAGCAGGTAGAAGACCAAAAGAAGGTTGGAGCATATGATCAAAAGAAGGGAGTGTTAGAGTCAGCTACATGCCTCAGCCCTGATGACGAGAATTTTCATTTGTAATTCAGATTTAATCCTTCAGATATGGCTGGAGAGACACTGACATAGAATGGTGCAATGGTATAAAAAAAGCTGTTGCCTAAATATCAAATTAATCTTTTCATCTCAATAAAACAGGTGCAACTTTATTTCAGCTGAAATGAAAGCCATTTTTTACAAAGAAACCATAATAACTGTTTTGATCAGTAAGAGGTCTTCTGATATTAGCCCCTGTACCCATCAAAATGAGGGACATACTTATACACATTAGACAGCTAGCAAGAACTCTGACATCAACCACAATTATCCAACATGTATTAAAACAATGTGACTGCAAAAATAATAAAAATAAATTAGAAGAGCACTGTGAAATCCTTGATTTTAATTACGATCTAATGGTTTCAGAATGGCCTTAATTTAATAAACAATATTGTTTATCACCTTAGGTCTGTCTCAGTACTCAGTTCTTCTCAAACTATTCTGGGTGGTCGCCTATCAAAATCTGGTGATCCATCTCTCTCCATTGGTTGCCTTCCAGGGATTCAATCAGCTGTGCTCTCACATAGATCTGACAACTTTATTAGCCCACTCAAAGGATATTCCTATGCTTACCATGCCATATATACCTTTCTTAAACAACTTCACCTTTTGGTTTACTCAGAACAAATAATTATATAAACACTTCAGCTGCTACTCTCTG
The DNA here is from genome assembly GCA_024137785.1 of Ginglymostoma cirratum. Lineage (NCBI taxonomy): Eukaryota > Metazoa > Chordata > Chondrichthyes > Orectolobiformes > Ginglymostomatidae > Ginglymostoma > Ginglymostoma cirratum. The sequence goes on from JAHRHZ010000266.1 coordinate 41,325,383, forward strand.
TAATAAAGTCCAAATGAAGAGAAAATTCACATTACATGTAAGTCAGAGCTAGGTTTTCATGTTCACGCTCAGAAAATCAATTCTGGATTGATTTTTGTGTATATATCTTTATTGTCAGAGGATTAATTGATGAATTTTTCATTTGATGAGTCAGGTGGAATAGGCTCTAAGGCAAAGAGTGAGCAGAATTCTAATGTTATCTCTCAAATCTTGGCGATGTTTTATCCCTGAATTCTGACACCATCTTTGTCAATTTTTCGTCATAATGGCTTATCATTTCTACTTGCAGCAAAATGTACACAAATCATCACAAAGCAGAAATAAACTCCTATTACAGAAAAGAATTCAGTCACAGGAAATTGAACAAAAAACATTAAAAAGAAGTAGTCTTTAATCCTGTTGATCTACTCTTTGTTATCAAAATGTAATTTACATCTTCAAAATGTTTTAAAAATAACTCTGCACAATTAGTTGTTTTTCTAAAATGTCACTACGATTATTCCATAATTCATGCAATCAAAAGCCAAAATGATAGGCAAAATAATTTGACTTCTAAGGACATATACTTTGTTGCACGATGTAATGACAATATTTATTCTCAATCAACTGTTGGAGGAGGGACCAATTACGAATTATTTTTTACCACTGTTTACAATGTTATGCTTCTTGAGCAGCACACAGTGATATAGCTTGATGAGTTTCAGTTCCAGTAACAGACAGAACAAAGTCCCTAAACTTTATACGATCAGTCTCATTTAGTTCTCATTTAGCTAACTAAGTCTAATGTAAAATGTTCATCTCTTGATAAAATGAATTGCATATTGTATATTGTATAATTTATCCGGTCTTAAATGACTACCATTGGTTACTAATTACACAGATTGACTGACATTTTGATCAGCAGGTGCACAAGGTGACTATTCACAAGGTTGGCAAGAATTGCTGACAGCATAAGCACATTGGATATCCCTTCTCACCCTCCACTCCATCATTTGCGCACCCATCAGCCTCCCAGACCACCTCCAATGAGCTTGTGGAATCCCAGCCATTGCAATAAAAGCTCTGGTATAAATGTTATTTTATAGCAGATATATTTAAGAAAATAATTAATGACTCACCGCAAAGATATTTCCCAGTGAGGAAGAAGGATTCTAGGAAGGAGGCAAACTAATCATGATTAAACAAGGAAATTAAGGATAATATCAAATTGAAAGATAAAACATACAATATGGCAAAGATTAGTGGCAAAAAGCAGATTGGGAAAGTTTTAAATGCCACAAAAGATAACCTAAAAAGGAGAAATTAATCTAAGAAGGTAAAATAGCAAGTAATAGAAAAATGGACAGTTAAAGCTTATTTAAACATAAAATGAAGGGAGAGGCCAAAATGAACACCGGTGGTTGAGAAAATGAGGCTGGGGCAATAATAACGGGGAATCAGGAAATTGCCAAGGAGTTGAATAAATACTTTGCTTTAGCCTTCACAGTATAGGACAATAATAGAATTGCAAATCTACAAAATAATCCAGGAGAAATAAATACACTGTGTGCTGCTCAAGAAGAATAACATTGTAAACAGTGATAAAAAGTAATTCGTAATTGGTCCCTCCTCCAACAGTTGATTGAGAATAAATATTGTCATTACACTGTGCAACAAAGTATATGTCCTTAGAAGTCAAATTATTTTGCCTATCATTTTGGCTTTTGATTGTATCAATTATGGAATAATTATAGTGTCATAATAGAAAAAAAAACTAATTGCACAGCATTATTTTTAAAACATTTTGAAAACGTAAATTGCCGTTTGATTATAAAAAACAGATTAATAGGATTAAAGTCTACTTCATTTTCATTATATAATGTTTTTGTTCAATTTCCTGTAACTGAATTATTTTCTACAATAAACTTTTATTTCTGCTTTTGATAATTTGTATACATTTTGCTGCAAATTGATATGAAAAGCATTATGAGTGCAAATTGAAAAAGATTGTGTATTTATCACTAGAGTTAAAGTCCTAGGGAAACTAATGGGACTAAAGGCTAATAAGTCCCCCGATTCTGATGGGTTACATCCTAGGACATTAAATAAAGTGGCTATGAGATAATGGATGTACTGGCCGTAATCTTCCAAAAATACTTAAGACAATGTAAGTATCCCAGAGGTTTGAAAATGCCATTTAACATCCTTATTCAATAAGGGAGACAAATAAACAGGCAATTATAGGCCTGTTAGCTTAACATCTGTTATTAGGAAAGTGTTAGAGTCTATTATAAAAGATGTAATAGCAGAGCATTTAGAAATATATCATATAAACAAGCAGAAGGAGCATGGCATAATGGAAGGGAAATCATACCTGATAAAGTTATTAGAATACTTTGAGGAGGTAACAAGATGGGTAAATAAAGTAGAACCAGTTGATATAATGTAATTGGATTCCCAAAAAAAAATGAAAGAACTGTAGATGCTGGAAATCAGAAACAAAAATAGAAATTGCTGGAAAAGGTCAGCAAGTTTGGCAGCATTTTTGGAGAGAAATCAGGGTGAAAGTTTTGGGTCCAGTGACCCTTCCGCAGAACTGGGTTTCCAAAAGACATTTCATAACATGTCACACATAAGGCTATGAAATAAACTAAGAACCCATGGTATAGGGATAATATATTAGCATGGATAGAGGATTAGCAATCTAATAGAAGATAAAGAGTTGGAGTAAGAGGTTCACTTTCAGGATGACAACCCCTAACTTGTAGAATGCCACAGGGATCAGTGCTGGAGCCACAGTTGTTTATAACAAACATTAACAATTGGTGAAATGAATTCACCAACTTGCAGATGACATGAGTAAATGAGGGAGGTAAGTAGTGAGAATGACACAAAAGACCGACAGAACCATATAAACAGGTTAAGTGCATAGACAAAAACTTGGCAGAGGGAATATCATGTGGGAAAATCTAAGGTTGTGAACTTTGGGAGGAAGAATAGAGGGGCTGAACAGTACATTGATGCAGAGGGAGTTGGGGTTCCACGTGCAGAAATCACAGAAAGTTTGCAAACAAATTCAGCAGGTGATTGGAAAGGCAAATGAAATGTTAGCTCAAGGAGTATAAAAAAAGGGAGACTGCACTAAAATCAGACAACTCCTGAAATACTGTAAACAGTTTTGGTCTTCTTACCTAGGCAAAGACATACTGGCATTGGAAGCAGTCCAGAGAGGGTTCACTAAGTTCATTCTGGTTTAGAGGGATCTGCTTATGAGGAGAAGTTAAGCAAGTCAGGCTTGTACTCACTGCAGTTTAGGAGAATGTGAGGAGAACTATTGAAACATACAAGCTTTTGGGGGGCTTTCAGGGTAAATGCAGAAGATTGTTTCCCTTTGTCGGAGAGCCTAGGACCAGACAGCATAATGGGGTTAACAACTTAAAACAGAGATGAGGAGGAATTTCTTCTTTCAAAAGGTAATGAATACGTGGAATTCTTTACTGCAGAGAGTTATTGAGGCTGGATCATTGATTGTATTCAAGACTGAGATTTTTAATCAGTAAGGAAATCAAGGGATAAGGCAGGAAAGTGGAGTTTAGGATTATTAGATTAGGCATGACCTCATTGAATGGTGGATCAGTTTACTGGGCCAAGTGGCCTACTTCTGCCCCTATGTTGTATGCTGATTTTTGGTAATTAGATGGCAGGCTTGCAATTACTGGTAACATTGCCAATACTTGCAATGGACCTAAACAATGTGTTTTATCCCATGGCGTTAAAATTCTGATGAGTTATTCATATTTTCATTTGAATTGAATGGGCAGAAACTATAAAGGTAGAAATATGGCATGATGTACAATTGTTTCTTATAATGTTCAAGACTCTGACCTGAGCATCAATGTCAAAATAATTATCATCTGAACCATGAGACTGAATTGCTGTATCTAAATTCCATTCCACATTCTATTATGTTCTAAGTCTCTTCGGGCATTATGTATGGATGTCGAGGACCAGAACCACAAATTTGAATTTTACCACAGCTCTACTTGCGTCAAAACAGCAGTTCAGTCATTGCTGAAATATGGCAAATTCACTGAAGCAACATTTAGCATTGCGAATTCCTTAAGGATATTGAAACAATCTGGGCATTATAGAATGAATTTTTTCTTTACCATTTACATACAGCTTTGCAAAATTTTCTTTTGATGAAATAGCTCTCTTCAGTCTTCTCTGCCTAGAATGTATTTTTCGTAATTAGATTCCACATTTTTTCCTCTGGGTCGCATGGTGGATTCACAATATTTGTTTTGGATACATTCCCTTAGTCTTCCTTCTTGCTGTGGTGTCCTCTGATGTAATACAACACCAGGGACAATTTTCTGTCTTAAGTATTCCATAATCAGCTCTTTAAGTAGTATATAATGAATATTGCAAGATTACTTATTCTTTACTGTTGACATGTAAATTAAGTGTTGAGAAAAGCTTTAAAAAACAAAAATATAGTATTGGTTCTTTGTATTATGCTATTCATTGGGCTGCAAACCAGACAAACTCAGTTTGAGCTCAGCATCAAAACGCCTCAAAAACTCTACAGTGTCAAAAAGGGTGTGAACTACAATTCCCATGACATACTTCCTCTTTCGCATACATGTACAGAATTTTCAACTGGAACTGAAAATTCTCAACACTCAAGAATGAGATTCGATGTTCAACACTGGCAATGATGCAGCAGTCATGTCCCACAGATGAAGGCTGATTGTGCAGAGAAAGCTTCACAGTATTTGCGCACTAGATAAGTAGTATTCAGGGCAGATTTTCAGGGTTTTTTTTAAAATAGAATTGTCATGCAAATGTTAATATACATTCTACACTACAGATTTTACTTATGGTGTGAGAAATGAGATGAGAGGAATGCGAGATAACAAGGTGTGGAGCTGGAGGAGCACAGCAAGCCAGGCAGCATCAGAAGAACAGGAAAGCTGACGTTTCGGGTCTGGATCCTTCTTCAGAAATGGCGGAGAGGAAGGGGGCTCTGAAATAAATAGAGAGGGGGAGCAGTGATAGAAGGTGGATAGTGGAGCAGATAGGTGGAGACAAGACAGATGGGTCAAGGAGGCGGGGATGAAATTAGTAAGGCTGAATGTTGGTAGGAAGATGAGATGGGTGTTGGTCAGTGAGGAGGGAGGGGCCAGTAGGTGGGAGGGAAGACGGACAGGTCAAGGAGGCAGGGATGAAGCTAGTAGAGGTGAGTGTAGGAGACCGCTTTGTGGAATACCAGACCAAGTGGAGGCTCGGAGACCGCTTTGTGGAGTACTTACGCTCAGTTCGTGACAAACGACACCTCCTAGCTGCGAACCGCTTCATCTCCCCCTCCCACTCCCTGGAGGAAATGTCTATCCTGGGCCTACTCCAGTGTCACAACAATGCCACCCAAAAACTGGAGGAACAGCACCTCATACTTCGCCTTGGAACCCTACAACCCAATGGTCTCAATGTGGACTTTACGAGCTTCAAAATCTCCCCAACCCTGACCTCATCCCAAGACCAGAACCCCCTCTCATCACCGCCTCCTTGACCTGTCTGTCTTCTCTCCCACCTATCCGCTCCTCCCACCTCACTGACCAACACCTACCCCCAATTCCTACCTACACTCACCTCTACTAGTTTCATCCCCGCCTCCTTGACCTGTCCGTCTTCCCTCCCACCTATCCGCCCCTCCCTCCTCACTGACCAACACCCATGCCAACATCCTATCTACACTCACCTTTACTAATTTCACTTGGTGATATTGGCCTCCACTTCGTCTGGTACACCACAAAGCAGTCTCCTACACTCACCTCTACTAGCTTCATCCCTGCCTCCTTGACCCGTCCGTCTTCTCTCCACCTATCTGCTCCACTATCCACCTTCTATCACTGCCTCCCCTCTATATTTATTTCAGAGCCCGCTTCCCCTCCCCAATTTCCAAAGAAGGGTCCAGACCCAAAACATCAGCTTTCCTGCTCTTCTGATGCTGCCTGGCCTGCTGTGTTCCTCCAGCTCCACGCCTTGTTATCTCAGACTCCAGCATCCGCAGTTCCTATTATCTACGAGAGGAATGCTCTGTCTTTCCCTAGTTTTTCTACTCCAAAGGTCACAACATCAATTGACTTTTCAATATTAGACTGAAAATTTTTAAAAAATCAACCAGCCTTCTTCAATGAGCACAAAATTACTGATTTATTATAAAACAAGACTTAGTCAATGAAAATACAAAACTGGTTGACATATTTGTTTCTATTATGAAACGATAAAAGTTTACTACTCTCAATAACCTAAAATGCACACAGACAAACACTCGGGCAAAGAGGAAATAAATGGATCTCTCTCTGCAACGATTCATTGGTGGTGGGAGGGGAATACTTTGGGCCATTAAGTTTTGCTCTTGAGGGTGAAAAGAATAAAGCTTGAGCTCTGTATATTGCTGTCAGTCTACTATTCTGGTACATTTTGAAAGGTGTCACCAAGCATAAGCAGTTATTTCTCGGATCTTAGCAGACGGAGCTTACTCAGGAAACTTAATATTACAATCTTCAACTTACTCTTCCAAAGGACAATCAGCATTAACAAAAAGAGGTATTTTCACAAATAGCAGAGCTGAACTGGGAGATCTTTCCTTTCAGCAGGCCTGTCATCAACCACACTAAAAATATCCAAAGCAAAAACTGCAAAGTCACAGAGTTTCAAAACTTTTACAGTATAGAAAGAGACCATTTGGTTCATCATACCTCCATCAGCTCTCTCAATAAGCATTATAACTTAGTGTCATTCTCCAACCATTTCACCATCATCCTGTACATTCTTTCTATTGAAATAATAAACAAAAAGCAGCTTGAATGCCTCTACTGAAGCTACCTCGAATACAGTTCCAGCAGTGCATTCCATACCCAAGCAATTAGCTATGTGAAAAGTTTATTCTCACACTGTATGTACTTCTTTTTGCAAATCGTTTGTATCCTCTTATTCTCAATTATTAAACAAATGGGGGCAGTTTCTCCCTATCTAATTGTCTAGACCTCACAATTTTGTAAACTTCTATCAAGTCTCCTTTTATCTTTCTCCTCTGTACGGAAAATAGTCCCAACTTCTTCAGTCCATTTTTCATACCCTGAACCAATCATATAAACTTCTTCTGCACCCTTTCCAATACATTCACATCCTTCTTAAGATGTGCTATCCAGAACTGTACGCAATACTCCACCTGAGGCGCTAGGGAAGGTGAGGCTTGGTGGTATTATAGGCAGTATAGACTGTTGATCCAGATAACATTCTGGGGACCCAGGTTTGAATCGCGCCACGGCAGATGGTGGAATTTGAATTCAATAAATATCTGGAATTAAGAATCTAGTGATAAACAAGGATCCCTTGTGGACGTCAGAAAAAACCATTTGGTTTATTAATTTCCTTTAGGGGAAGAAACTGCTGTCCTTACTTGGTTTACATGTGACTGCAGACCCACAGCAATGTAGTTGACTCTTAACTGCCCTCTGGGCAATTAGGGGTGGGCAATAAATGTTGCCTAGCCAGTGATGCCCTCATCCCGTGAATGAATAAAGGAAAAAAATGCTCTGATGAATTTCCCTCTTCTTGCACTCGATGCCACTTTACTTGAAAACCACTCTCTCCACCTGTCCTGCCACCCTTAATGATTAAAGCAGATGTACATTCTGGGTCTATCTGCTCCCGCATACCATTTAGAGTAATACCCTTCAATTGATATCTTTCTGCTAAAATGTATTGCGCTACACTCTTCCCACTGAACTTATCTTCCATTTATTTGCACATTCCACTAACTTTGAAGTTCTACACTTCATACACACACGTTGGAATTAGGAGCAAAAGTTGGCCATTCAGCCTATAAAGGCTGCTCCACCATTCAATAATATCATGGCTGGTCTGTTTGTGTTTCAACTTCCATATTCCCATTCAATAAGAGCTGGCTAGCCAGCGAAGTCCGCGTCCCAAGAATGAATTTTAAAAAAATTTACTTCTCTTGCCTAACAAGAATCATTGTACATCCACCTTAAAAGTATTCAATGACCGTGCATCCAGCGCATTTTGAGGCAGTGCTCCGAAGTCTGTAAACCCACTGAGAGAATAAGAATTCACTAGTCTTTGTCATCAACAGGCAAACCCTAAGTTTAAAACAGTGACTTACCCAAAAGGGTAAATATCCTTTCCACAGCAACCTCATCAACACAAATCAGGATATTAGAAATTTAAATCAAATCATTCATTGCTCTTCCAAATTCTATTGAAAACAAGCCCAGCCTGTCCAATCTTTCCTCATAACACAAGTCATTCATTCTAAGTATCCAGGCACTCTCTTCAGAGTTTACAGTCTTCCATGTTCTTTAACTCTGCAACTTTGAAATTGACTTATGCACTCCAAAATTATTAATATTAATCAGGAAAGCAAGGGTAACAATAATGAGCCATAGGAAATACCAACTTCCTACAGCCTGAAAAACACTCATTAGTCATTATTCTCTATTTCAATCAGCAATTTTGGATTCACGTTGCTACTGTCCCTTTTATTCCATGACCTATAACATTACTCAAAAGTATGGTGTCTGATATTAAATCAGACATCTTTTGAAAGTCCATGTTCACCATATCAACAACATTAGCCTTATCAACTCTCTCTGTTGCCTTGAATTACAGCAAGTTAGTTAAACATTACTTTCCCTTCTGAAATTATTTTTCCTGATTAACACACATTTATCCATGTGACTGTTAATTCTATCTCAAATTAATGTTTCTCAAAGTTTTCCCATGGCTTAGGCTAAATTGATTGGTCTGTAATTGCTGGGCTTACTCTTACAAAATTGTTTAAACAAAGTCTTAAATGTTTACAATTTTCCAGTCCTCTAGCTCCACCCCAAGTCTAAAAAAATTGAAAAATTATGGCCAGTACCTCTGCAATTCCCATTTTCACTTCTATCAATATCATTGGAAGCACCTCATCCACTACCTAATTAACTTTAAATGCATTCCATTCAATACTCACTCTGTATCAATTCTGAACTATTCTAGTGATCAAGTTTTCATCCCTGTCACCATGCCTTGGTAACATTTGTTTCCTTGACAGAATCACAGATGTGTTATGACACAGAAGGCCATTCTGCCCATCGTAACTGTAGTTAGATGCAAAATATTCATTTAATTCCTTGGTCACACCTCTTTCTTCTATGTGCAAATCTTCTTTTTAGGTCCCTGATCACCGCCACTACTCCTTTTTCTAGCTTTTTACTACTTATACGCCTATAGAGGATTCTAGAATACCTTTTCATGTTGGATGTGGCTTTTTTTCAGAATTGCTGTTTGCGTCTTTGACTTGCTTTTTCAAGTCCCTTTGAACATACAGTATTTAGCATGGTTCTTAATTGTACTTTCTATCTTACATGTCATAAGCACCCTTTTTATGAGTTCTATTTAAGTTTTCTGCAAACTGCTCTGCATTTATGAGCCCCATCTTTCCCTTTTGATGGAATATGCCTTGACTGTGTCTGAACATTCTCTTCTTTGAAAGTCGCCCATTGTTCATTTAGAGATTTTTTCAGCCAACCTTTGGTTAACGACTCCATTATTGCTCCCGTTGAAGTTGGCTGTTTCCATCAGGTAATTATTCATTCTCTGGATTCCCATTGTCCTTTTCCACCATCATCCTAAACCTTATGACAAAAGATCACTGTCCCCCAAAACAAAAGATTCCCCCTCTGTCACTAGGTCTACTTGGCCTACCTTATCCCCAAGAACTAGGTCTAGCAGTATTTCTTTTCTTGATGGACTGGCCACATTCTGCTGTAGAAAATTCTACTTAACACAGACTAAGAATTTGTTTTTCTCTACGCTTAACACTACCACTATCCCAGTCTATACTTGACTGATTGGAGTCCCCGTTATAACATTTCTATAGTATGTGCGCCTCTTTGTAATTTCTTTGCAGATGCATTCTTCAATGTCCTTCCCATGAGTTGGTGGTCTATGGAAGACATCAAGTAACATAACTGCACAATGCTTGCTCCTTAGTTCTACCCAAATCAGTTATGTCCTTGAACTCTCAGAGAAATTCTCTTTCTAAAGTAGTGCACTATTCTCCTGAACGAAATCCACCATCCAGGATTAGGATAGTGGAGTGATTGCCCTGTCATAGCACTTCACTGGGACATGGCATGAGACTATAGATTTAAATGCTCAAAATATACAGCAGAGGGTGGCACACTCGCACTTTTAAACACCAAAACTGGGCTAGAAAAATCACTTGCCAGGGGCCAATCAAAGGAAAGTCACTCTGGAAGACAGAACTTTCATGATCTGCAAGGACGAAGAGAAAAGGATGAGATTCTGAGGAGAGAATATAGGAAGTTAGGCTGGAATTTAAAAGGTGGTTGTCAAAGGTAGTAATATCTGGATTACTCCCAGTTCCATGAGCTAGTGACAGTAGGAATAGAAGGATGGAACAGATGAACGCGTGGCTAAGGAACTGGTGCGGGGGAGAAGGATTAACATTTTCGGATCATTGGAATCTCTTCTGGGTTAGAAGTGACCTGTATAAGAAGGATGGGTCGCATCTGAATTGGAAGGGGATTAATAAACTGGTGGGGAGATTTGATAGAGCTGTTTGGGAGGATTTAAACTAGTAATGGGGGGGAACCCAGGGAGATAGTAAGGTAAGAGACCAATCTGAGAATGGTACAGTTGGGGAAAGGAGCAAATCAAACAGTCAAGGCAGGCAAGAACAAAGCAGAGAACAACGTAGGACTGATAAATTAAACTGCATTTATTTCAATGCAAGAGGCCTAACAGGTAAGGCAGATGATCTCAGGGCATGGTTGAGAAGATGGGACTGGGATATCATAGCAATTACAGAGATGTGGCTCAGGGATGGACAGCACTAGCAGCTTAAAGTTCCAGGGTATAGGTGCTATCGGAAGGATACAAAGAGGGGCAAGAGAGGAGAGGGAGTGACATTTTTGATGAGGAATAACATTATGACTGTACATAGGGAGGACATTCCTGGGAATAAGTCCAGGGAATTTATGTGGGTGGAACTGAGAAATGCGAAAAGAATGATCACCTTATTGAGATTATATTAGTCAGTGGGAAATTGAGACAAAAAAATTGTAAGGAGATCTCACTTACCACTGAGAATAGTAGGGTGATTACGGGAGAGGATTTTAACCTTCTAAACACAGACTGGGGCTGCCATAGTGTTAAAGGATTGGATGGAGAGGAATTTGTTAAGTGTTCACGAGAAAATTTTCTGATTCAGTACGTGGATATACCTACTAGAGAAGGTGCAAAACCTGACCTACTCTTGGGAAATAAGGCATGGCAGATGACTGAGGTATCAGTGGGGGAGCACGTTGGGGCCAGCGACCATAATTCTATTAGTTTTAAAATAGTTATAGTAAAGGATAGACTGGATCCAGAAGTTAACAGTTCTTAATTGGAGGAAGGCCAATTATTACGATATTAGGCAAGAACTTTCAAAAGTTGATCGGGGGTGGATGTTTGCAGGTAAAGGGATGGCTGGAAAACAGGAAGCCTTCAAAAATGAGATAACGCGAGTCCAGAGACAGTATGTTCCTTTCAGGGGCAAGGGCACGTCTGGCAGGTGTAGGGAATTCTGGATGACGACAGTAATTGAGATTTTGGTCAAGAAAAAGAAGAAAGCATATGTCAGGTATAGACAGCAAAGATCGAGTGAATCCTTAGAAGAGTACAAAGGCAATAGGAGTATACTTAAGAGGGAAATCAGGAGGGCAAAAATAAGACATGAGACAGCCTTGGCAAGTAGGTGTAAGGAAAATCCAAAGGGATATTATAAACACATTAGGGACAAAAGGGTAACTAGGGAAAGAATAAGGCCCCTTAAAGATCAGCAAGGCCACCTATGCATGGAACTGCAGGAGACTGGGGGGCTACTAAATGAGTATTTTGCATCAGTATTTACTGTGGAGAAGGATTTGGAAGATACAGAATGTGACATCTTGAAAAATGTCCATATTATAGAGGAGGTGGTTCTAAATGTCTTAAAAACATAAAGGTGGATAAATCCCAGGAAATGATCAGGTGTACTGTAGAACTCTGTGGGAAGGTAGGGAAGTGATTGCTGGGTCCCTTGCTGAGATATTTGCACCAGTAATAGCCACAAGTGAGGTGCCAAAAAACTGGAGGTTGGCAAATGTAGTGCCACTATTTAAAGAGGTGGTGAGGAAAAGCCAGGGAACTAAAGACTGGAAAGCCAGACATCGGTGGTAGGCAAATTGTTGGACGGAATTCTGAGGTACAGGATTTACATGTATTTGGAAAGGCATGGACTAATTAGAGACAGTCAACATGGCTTTGTGTGTGGGAAATCATGTCTCACTAACTTGATTGAATTTTGTGAAGAAGTAATGAAGAGAATTGATGAGAGCAGAGTAGTGGACATGATCCAAATGAACTTCACTCAAGTGTTGGACGAGGTTCCTTGTGGTAAACTGGTTAGATCACATGGAATACTGGAAGAACTAGCATTTGGATATAGAATTGGCTCGAAGGTAGAAGACAGAGGGTGGTGGCAGAGGGTTGCTTTGCAAACTGGAGGCCTGTAACCAGCAGTGTGCCACAAGGATCAGTGCTGGGTCTACTGCTTTTTGTCATTTATATAAATGAATTAGATGTGAACATAGGAGGTATGGTTAGTAGGTTTGCAGGTGACTCCAAAATTGGAGGTGTAGTGAACAGCGAAGAAGGTTATCCCAGAGTAAAACGGGTTCTTGATCAGAGGGCCAATACGTGGAGGAGTGACAGATGGAGTTTAATTTAGATAAATGTGAGGTGCTGCATTTTGGAAACACAGGTCAGGGCAGGACTTATATACCTAATGGTAAGGTCCTGAAAGTGTTGCTGAACAAAGAGACCTTGGAGTGCAGGTTCATAATTCCTTGAAAGTGGGGCTGCAGGTAGATAGACAGAGAAGAAGGCATTTGGTTTGCTTACCTTTATTGGGCATAACATTGAGTATAGGTATTGGGAGGTCATGTTGCGGCTCTACAGGACATTGGTTAGGCCACTTTTGGAGTACTGTGTTCAGTTCTGGTTATTCTGCTATTGGAAGGATATGGTGAAACTTGAAAGGGTTCAGAAAAGATTTACAAGCAAGTTGCCAGGGTTGGAGAGTTTAAGCTATAGGGAGAGGCCAAATATGCTGAGGCTATTTTCCCTGGAATGTCAAAGGCTGAACGGTAACCTTGTAGAGGTTTATAAAATCATGAAGGTCAGGAGTAGGGTATATAGACATGGTCTGTTCCCAAGGGTGGCGGAGCCAAAAACAGAGGGCATAGGTTTAAGGTGAGAGAGGAAGGATTTGCAAGGGACCTAAGGGGCAACTTTTAAATGCAGGGGATGGTGCCTGTATAGAATGAGCTGCCAGAGGAGTTGGTGGAGACTGGTGCAATGACAACATTTAAAAAGCATCCAGAATGGTATTTGAATAGGAAGGTTTCAGAGGGATATGGACCAAATGTTGGCAAATGGGAATACATTTACCTAAGATATCTGGTTGGCATTGAAAATTATCACACACTTTGTTCATAAACTTTTAGAAAAAGGTTGTCATTTGAAGAAGGTTTATCTCCCAGTAAGTTAAACTTCTGAAATATTGCAAACATCTGTTCGTGCACATTTAGTCAGTTGCCATTTGCAGAGAAAATTAATGCTATTGTATTCATTAAATTTTGGAAGCTTAAACATCATCTAAAAGGATGTTAAATGCTTGGAGTAAAAGGACTGTTGAAGCGTTTGAAGTCATGGCAATTTCACTGAATTACTGGGTAATAAATGCTGGCCTAGCCAGTGCAGCCCACATCCTGTGAATGAATTGAAGTTAATAATCACAAGGATCTGGGAATCCCAACAATTGCATATGGCGAAATTTGAATAAATCTGGGAATCTAATGCAGTCTACTGCTGACACTAGAATCATCAATAGCTGTAAAATCCCGTCTGGTTCCCTAACGTCCTTTTTGGAAAGGGAATCTGCCATTGTTGCTTGATTTGACCTACTTGTGACTCCAGACCTACAGCATTGTGAATGACTGAACTGTTTTCTGAAAGAGCCTAGCAAGCCATTCAATTCTATTAAACTGCTATAAAGTCTAAGTAAAGGAATGCAATTGGACAGACCACCTGCATTGATCTAGGCACTGAAGATTACAATGGTAAAACGCCCTGACCACTCTGCAAAGTCCTGCTTACTACTATCTGGTGTTTGTGCCAAAATTGGGAGATTGTCCCAGAGAATAATCAAGCAACAGCCGAATATTTGTTACACTGTGACTAATCTGTAACTGAAGAAGCTGTATCTAGGTATCTTTGTAACTAAGATGGCACTACAAATGGTGACTTATAAACCTTTCGCTGTGCTCGTTGAGTACATGACAATGAAGCTAGTTTAATTCAATATTGTCAGTCAAGCATGATTCCATGTGTATGGTGTTGTCCCACATATAGAAAAATAGAAAATAAGAGCAGGAGTAGGTCATTTGGTCCATCCAGCCTATTCTGCCATTCATTATGATCATGGTTGATCATGTAACCCAATAACCTGTTTGTGTTTTACACCACATCCTTTGATTCCATTAGCCTTAAGTGATGTCTTGAAATTATACGCTGTTTTGGCCTCAACTGCTGCCTGTGGTGATGGGTTCCGCAAGTACATGAGACACCATTCTGAGAGGCCTCTTCATTAACTTCAGACCCACGCAGTTTCATAGCATCAGATGTGGGAATCTTCTGCTGTTTATCACCGACAGGACTTTGCTCTCCTGATGAATTAGTACTCTTTCATGTTGAACACAAGTAAGAAAGAAACATTGAAGATGACAAGGGCTCAGGATGTAATCAGGGTGAGGGGAGCTCTATGTCTTTCGCCAAGATTAACTCAATAACACCATGACTGACTGAGCTGGCTTAGCCCTAAAGGTCATAACTGCTAGACCGTGTATTTGGAAGGTGATGAGGGAGCCAATGAGAGAAAAATGTCACCAAGCAACCTATCATACCTCTCCGTGACAGCACTGGGAGGAGTGACCACCACACAGTACCTGTGGACACAGGGTCCCATTGAAGTTGCCCTCCAATATCTGTGGCACTACCACCATGCTGATAGAAAAGAGTCCAAATAGATTTGGCATCTCAAAACTGAGCATCTGTGTGGTGCAATGAGCCAACGGCAGCAGCAGAATTTATTATATTCCCAGTCCAACCTCATAACGTGGCATATTCCCCACTCTATCTTTGCCATTTAGCTGTGGGATCAAACCTGGTTCTGTGAAGAGTGCATGCTTGGGGCAGCAGCATGCACATGTAAATGTGAGGTGTCAACTTTGTGAAGCTACTACACTGGTCTATGTGCATACCAAACAACATAAGCAGTGGGCAGCAAACAGGGCTAAGTGAACCCATAGTCAACCCATCACGCCTGGGTTCTGCAGTCCCGACATATCCAGTGGTGAATGATGATGGACAATGAACTAATGAGGCTGACATTCTGCAAATATTCACATCTTCCATGATGGATAAGCCAGCACATCAGTGCAAGAGTCAAGGCTGAAGCATTTGCAATAATCTTTACCAGAAGTGCTGAGTGTATAATCCATGTCAACATTCTCCCAAGATCTCCAGCATCACAGATGCCAGGCTTCAGCCAATTCAAGTCACTCCACATGAAAGTAAGAAATGGCTGAAGGCATTGGATACTGCAAAGGTTATGTGCCTGACAATCCCAGCATAGGACAGAAGAATCATGATCCATAACTAGCTCTCCTCGCTAAGCTACTCCAGTCCAACTAAAACACTGGAACTACCTGATTTAATGTGAAAATTTGCTCGTGTGTATCCTGGCCACAAAAATCAGGACATAGCCAACTTGGTAAATTGTTGCTGTGTTGGTCTATTTGCAATTGTTAGCAAAGTGATAGAATTGTCAGTCAACTTTGCTCTCAAGGAGCATTTGACTGAGTGTGGCATCAAGAAGATGTGGCAAAATAGGAGTCACTGGGAATCTGGGGAAAAGCCCGCTTCAAGTTGATCATGCCAAACACAAAGAAAGATAGAAGATTAATCATCTCCACCCCAGCATCATTCATGACTCCTGAAATGAAATTTGAGGGGGAGGCAATGGCCTAGTGCTATTATCAGCGGACTGTTAATCCAAAGACCCAGATAATGTTCTGGGGACCAGGGTTCAAATCCCACCATGGCAGATTGTGGAATTTGCATTCAATAAATATCTGGAATTAAGAATCTAATCGTGACGGTGAATCCATCGTCAATTGTCAGAAAAACCTTTCTGGTTCACTAACGTCCTTTTAGGGAACATTCCACACACATCAGGCAATGCCCATCTCCAACAAGTGAAAATCCAATCACCTCCTCTTGACATTCAGTGGTATTATCATCACTGAAGCTTCTAATATAAACACCCTAGGAGGTGTCATTCACCAATGAATGAACTGGGCTAGCCATAAAGATCATATAGCTACTAGGACATGTCAGCGGCTAGGAATTCTGTACATGTGACTCATCTCAGGTCTTCTTCTGCATGTCCAACTTCTCCAAGATACAAATAAGGAGAGTGACGGAATACTCTCCACTTGCTGGGATATGTGCAGTTCCAATAGTACTCATGAATCTCAATAACATCCAGACAAAGCAGCTCACTTAACTGGCACCCATCCACCACCTTCAGTGTTCACACCAGTCACTATCAACGTTCGGTAGTAGTGTACCATGTACAACATGCTTTGCAGCAATTCACTTAGGCTCCTCAACAAACCTTCCAAATTTACACCCTCTGCCACGTCACATGAAAGAAAGCAGGAGATTGTGAAATTGTGGAAAACAACTCAATGGGTCTCAATCTACACTGTAATGTTTTAGCACATTAAAATGTAACCACAAACGCAAATTTCGGGATGTATCCCAAGCACGGCTATATGGTACAGATAAAATTATTTTGTTGTGGAAGCTAATATGAAGAGAAACCTTTTCTTTGTGGGTTATTTGTCTATGGACACTTTGTCCAGCTTTGGAAGTTAGGTGAATGAATATTTTTAAAGCTGAGTGAGATTGACTCCCTTGTCACGTAATGTTGAGGCCACAATTGGATCAAATATGGTCTTATCAAATGCAGGCTTTAGAGTCCAAAACAATGTAGAAACAGGAGCCATTCAGCCCTTTGTGTCATTTAAATGCTGATTTGTACCTCTGTTTATCTGTTTTTATCCCTTGACATCCCTAACCCAAAATAAATTCCATTCTCAGTCTTGAACATTTCATTTGAACCAGAATCTACATCTTTTGTGAGACTAAATGCTGTATTTACACTAACCTTAAGTGAAAAAGAAGTGCTTCCCAACTCTCATATAAATGATTACGCTCTAATTTTGAGACTGTGCCCTCCTGTTCTGGATTCCATTGCAGGAAATAATTTCTGTGCGTACGTTTTGAGCACTTATAGTCTGTCAACTGCTTCAATCATTTGAAGAAGCCTGATTAAATCACTGTTCAAATTCTGAACTCAAAGGAACACAAGTCAAGATTTTGCAACTTATCTATCTAACTTTTAAACCCTAAAATCATTCTGGAGAATGTGTGCTATATCTATTTCAAATACAATGTATCTTTCCTGGGATCTGTTGTCCAAAACTCAATTTGAAATTCATGTTCTGAAATCGGACTTCCTCTGGTTCCAAACGTAAGATCTTAAATAATAGTTCTTAAATTTTCAAAGACATTTGTTGACAGTGGAAGGTTTTTTTGTGACAGAATAGTTAAGAATCGTTAGTGGTCGTTTTCCCAACTTAAGGAAGTATGTCAGGGCGTCACTTTCCTTCACACATATTGCTAATACATATGAATGCAAAGGGGCGCAATTTTAATATTTGAGAAAGACTCAAAACTTGAAAGTATTGTGAACTATGCGGAAGATAGTGATGATGAGCTTCAACAAGACGTGGTGGAATGGACAGACAAATGGCATTTCAACATTAACAAAGTGTGACATGATTTGTTTTGGTAAGGAGAAAGAGAAAGGACAATATAAAATAAAGGGGCTGTAGAAGAAAAGGGATGGAGCTGGATGTGCACACTTATCACAAAATCATGTTGTCATACATCAGGTTTGCCAGATCGGTTCATAAAGTATACAGGAAAGTGGGCTTATAGGTGGGGCCATAGAGTACAATAACAAGGCATGATAAACCTGCATAAAACACTTGTCTAGCTTCTTCTGGAATAGTATGTTTATTTCTAAGAACTCTATCTAAAGGCTTAGAGAAAGTGCATAAAAACATCATGATGATACTGGCTCAGTGGTTAGCACTGCTGCCTGACAGCACCAGGGGCCTGGGTTCGATTCCACCCGCAGGTAACTGTTTGTGTCGAGTTTGCACGTTCTCTCTGTGTCTGTGTGGGTTTCCTCCTGGTGCTGTAGTTTCCGCCCACAGTCCAAAGATGCGCAGGTTGGGTGGATTGGCTGTGCTAAATTGCCCATAGTATTCAGGGACATGTAAATTAAGTGGGTTATAGGTGGATGGGTCTGGGTGGGATGCTCTGAGGCCCAGTGTGAACTTGTTGGGCCACACTGTAGGGATCCTAAGGGAGATCTTAGATTCTAAGACGAGTTGGACCAAAGGGTCTGTTTCCATGCTATACATCTCAATGACTCTAAGCTGTTTGTCCAGTCAGAGGCTGCTTATCTCCGGTGCTTGCTGCTGATAAGCTCAGAATGTATCCATCAGCAGCAAACGCAGAAGACCTGTGTAGGGATAGATGGTGATAGTGAGATGTTGAGTGGCATCGATGGGCTGGTATGCCACAGGCTAGAGCTGAAGCCAAAGCAACAGCAGCAGAAGCTGAAGAAGGGAGGGCACATCTGAGAAGAGGAATGGCATGCCCAAACTAGAAGGGTCAATGTGATTTGCCCTGGGGGCTTGAACCCCTGTAGGGACATTGCCTTTTCTTTATTTCCTATCTTTCCTTAACACCCCTGAATATTTAGAACTGATCTTGTTCCTCCTTGAGCCAGGTTTCTGTTACAGTCAAAACGGCAAAATTTCACAAGGGAATCTGCACTTGTAACTCATCAACCTTATTTATTATACTCTATGCTTTCAAATGAATGCACTGTTACACTGGTTTAGAAAATTTTATCTTCTCCCTTATTCCAAATCCGTCTATTATCTATTATGCTATTATCTATTCTACTGAAAACTCTCTCTCACAATATGTTACAAACTCTGGTATTCCTCTTTGATATTCTCTCCTCATTCCCAAACCTCTCTACTCACTAGCACAAGGTCTTAGGAATAAAGCAGAGATTATAATGTTTGAGGCAATGCTTGTTAATTTTCGACCTAGGTCCATAAATCTGACTGCAGGACTGCATCCTGGTTTCTGCCTCTCTCTTTGGTACCAACATGGACCATGACCCCTGCAGATCAACTTCCCTTGGAAGAATGTCTTGCAGCCACTCTGTGACATCCTTGACCCTGGCACCAGGGAGACAAAATATCATCATGGAGCCAAGTCTGTAGCCTCAGAAATGCCTAATATCGTCGGTGTTTTGCATTCTTGTACAGCTGACCCACCCATGGTGCATGCAAGCTTAGTGCATGTTAAACTTTTCTGAGGAACCAGCGCATCACCATTATACAGAATGGAAAACTAATTCTTGATTGGGGTGTCAGGGAACTTCGGTACTAACTGCCTGATTCTCAAGGACTGTCTGGCCATCACCCATTCCCTGTTTGCCTACATGCCCTAACCTGCTGTCTGACCACTTCTCTGAACCTGCTATCCATGTAACATTCAGTGCCATAAACACCGCACAGTGATTTCAGCCATCACTTGAGTTCAGAAACATGGAGCTCAGGATTTTACAAACAGTGACACTCCTGCATTAGGTCATTAAGGTTATGTGAAATGCTCGAATTTCCCACAACCCACAGGATGGGCATTGTGAATTGGCAAGCTGCCCTGCCTTAACCTCAGCTTACTTTTGTATTTTTTGCAATAAACTGAAGATTAGAGATTTATGAACTTATAATTGTCTTGTGATATCACTTCTTGATTTTCTTTTCAAACTCATTCCTCTTCCGCAACTTTGCAACTCCTGGTCTCTTGAGGCTGACAAAGATAGAAAGAGAAAAAGGAAACAAAGCATCTCCCTCCTCATGAAACTTCCAAGGTGAAAATCCAGTTAGGTGGTCATCAGTAAACAAGCACATATTCCAAAATATGTAACAACCAAGAAATCCCACGCCCGAAGCGTCAAGTTTTCCTGCTCCTATGATGCTGCTTGACCTGCTGTGTTCATCCAGCCCCATGCTTGTTATCTCGGATTCTCCAGCATCTGCAGTACCTTTTATCTCTAAGAAAAAGATCACTGTTTTTTCATTGACCACTTTATCCACAAACCTTCAAACCTAAGTGTATAAAAATTAGTAAATATGAAGTCATCATAACAGTTCCTTCTTTGAAAACTGAAACTCATTTTCAAACACAGTTCATTACAAAGTGCAGACAAGAATAAGAGTATATTTTAACAATTAAGACACATTTCACATGCATCGTCAACCATTTTTTTCCCTATAACTTTCATCCTAATCTCAGATGCCATTTGCTACTAAGATAATTCAAACTAAATTTTAATTATTGCAAAGCATTAGCAATCACAGTACTCTTTCCCTCAATAAGAACAACTTTAAGTGACAAGTCCGTAATAGCAAACTCCGCTGTAATTTAGAATATCTCGCATCAAAAAGCCTCTGGGGTAGTGTGAACAATAAGAGGTGTATGAGAGTGAAGAGACCTTTCCTCATCTTAGATCTAAATGATTACCCCCTTATCATTAAACAATGTTCCCATGTTCTAAATTCACCATCAGGAAAAATAATACCTCAGTTTATATCCTGTCTAGATTTACAGTATATCCTTTATTAAACACAGAGATGCAATTTCTCCATAGTATTCCAGGGTATGTGATCTCATCAAAGCCCAATACAAGTATAATAAGACTTTCTTGAGCTTGCATTCCAATCCTCTTGCAAGAAAAGCCAATACGCGGTTTGCCTTCCTCACCGCTTGCGATACCAATGACCTACTTTCCTCTGTTCCTTGTATCAGAAAGCTAAGTTACTTTGTACATTAACATTTACACTTTTCAAGCTTTTTGATCTTACAGTCAAAATAGAAAATGTCAATTTCCACATCCTATTTAGAGACAGACAGAAAGCTAAAGGCCACTTATCTTGACATCTGTCATCAAGAAGATGTTAGAAGCTAATATTAAAGACATTATCATTGGGTACTCAAGGTAATCAAGCAGTCACAGAATCACAAAATTGTCATGGTGCAGAAAGGGGTAATTCAGCCCATCATGCCTGCACTGGTTCTTCAAACAAGCATCAATACCTATTGTCAAACTCCTGCTTTTTCTCCATACCCTTGCAGACTATTTCTATCCAAATAATCATTCAGTGTCCTCTTGTATTCCCCAATTGAACCTGCATTCACTACATTTTCAGGCAGTGCATTCCATACCCCAATTACTTGTTCTCTTGCATCATTCCTGCTTCTTTGGCATTATGACTTAAAATCTATACCCTCTTGTTCTGTGTTCACTTCACAATCGGGAACAGCTTCTTCCTATCTACAATATCCAGCCCGTGCATGTATTTGAAAACTTCTATCAAATCTCTTCTCAGCCTTCTTTCCAAGGAGCACAACTTCTTCAATCTATCCTCATAACTGAAGTTTCTCATTCTCAGAACCATTCTGGTAAATTGTTTCTGCACTCTCTCCCATGCATTCATGATTTTATTACAATGTAGCACCCACAACTGTACACAATACTCCACTTGAGGTTTATCAAGTATCCTTCAAAATTCAATATAACTTCCTTGCTCTTATAATCTATGTCCTTATTAATAAAGCTGAGGACACCGTATAGTTTATTAATAGTAAGGTTTTGTAAACTTGAAACGATCTTCCTAATGGAATTTTGACCATATCTTTGCGCCAGTTATCCTACTAATTCTTGAGTTCAACATTTTGTAGTTGGCTATGAAATTGCTCAGCACATTAGTGACATTGCTGTATAGCCCTAAATATATGACATATGGATGGGTTTCCTCTCCGAATTACTGTTCTTGCGTTCCTGACTTGATTTTTTTTTTCTGTTCATGCCTTCATCCTCTCTAAAGCATAGAAAATTACTGGAGATTCAAAAGATGGCAATGTTCAGATGGATAAAGGCTCCTGCCTTCTGGCTAACTTGCCACTAAGAAGACTTCAGTCTAGAATTGCATGCATTTTTTTTCACTTCATGTCTCCGTGTATGTAACCTTGCTACAGTTGCTGCACTTTAGATTATATTTACCTTGGGTGAGGATGATCTCTCATAGCTTACAGTGGCCCCAGAAGGCAGCTGCTCCTTCTGTGCCTCATCAGGAGAATTTCCTCTCTTCTTCACCACCTCCCTTCCCTACAAAATACCAGGCCTTACATGCCTATTTCACAAATTAGTTTCTAAAACCCAGATCACACTGGGAATTGTCCTTGTTAGTGGATCAAAGTTTAACTATAATGTCAATTTTACATTTAGTACGTAGAGTTAATTGCAAAATGTGAGTAACTCATAAATCGCCACAGTCTTTTTCCTAATGTGAATTTTTTTTAAGGTGGGAGAGAAAAGATTTAAAAAGGACCTGTTTTTCATGCAGAGGGTGGCACATTTATGGAAAAAGCTGCCAGAGGAAGCGATGGAGGCTAGTACAAT
Organism: Ginglymostoma cirratum; assembly: GCA_024137785.1. Taxonomy (NCBI): domain Eukaryota; kingdom Metazoa; phylum Chordata; class Chondrichthyes; order Orectolobiformes; family Ginglymostomatidae; genus Ginglymostoma; species Ginglymostoma cirratum. The sequence continues at coordinate 41,348,232 of JAHRHZ010000266.1, forward strand.
TACAACATTTAAAAGGCATCTGGATGGGTTCATGAATAGTAAGGGTTTAGAGGATGAGGGCCAAACCTGGCAAAAGGGACTAGGTCAGATTGGTCTGTCTGGTCAGCACGGAGGAGTTGAATCGAAGGGTATGTTTCTGTGCTGTATGACTCTATGACTACTCTCTCCAACTGTCCTAACAGCTTCAATGATCTGTGCACATGTACAACCAGGTAGCTCTACTCTTGCACCCCCTTTAGCATTCTACTTCCTATTTTATGTTGTCTTTCAATGTTCTTCCAACCTCACTCTTCTTTGCATAATCCTCATTTGCAAATCTATCAACTATTCGACCAACTTATAAACGTCCTTTTGTAGTACCACACCGTATCCCTGACAGTTTACAATTCTTACAAGTTTTCTGTCAACTGCAAACTTTGAAACTGTCCTCTGCACACCATAATCCAGGTCATTAATATATATCAGGAAAACTATCAACCCTTGGTGAACTCCATTAAAAACTTTTCTCCAACCCAAAAAATGTCCATTGACCATTACTTGCTATTTCTTATCACTCAGCTAATTTTGTATTTACATTGTTGCTGTCTCTTTTATACCATGACTTACAACTTTCCTGTTGTTGGCACTGTGTCAAAGTCTTTTGGAAAACTATGTGTACACATCAACAGTATTACCCTTATCAAGCCCTTCTGTTACTTCTTCCAAAAACTCCTGCAAGTTTATTAAACACAATTTCTCCTTTAGAGATTTATGCTGATTCTTCCTTATCAATCCACCCATTTCCACGTGACTACTAATTATATCTCAAATAATTGTTTCTAGACATTTCCCCACCACCAAAGTTAAACTAACTGGTCTGAAATTGCTAGGATTATCCATACAACCTTACTTGAACAATACCAAAATGTTCGCAATTCTCCACTCTCAGGCACCTCCTCGAAATCCAGGGAAGATCAGAAGATTGTGGCCAGAGACCCTGCAATTTCTACCCTCGCATCCTTCAATATCCTTGAATTCACCTTACCCAGTCCCAGTGTCTTGTCACCTTTAAATGTCAACAGTTTATTCAAAACCTTTTTCTCATTAATTTTTGAACCCAATTTGTGACAGAGTTTCCTCCTATGTCTTCATGATCTGGGCAGCACCGTCCTCTTTTGTAAAGATAGAGTATTCACTTAGCACCTCAGTCATAACACCTGCCTCCATGTGTAAATCTCCTTTTTGGTTTCTATTCAGTCAAACTCCTTGTTAACGATGAATTATTTATACACTGATAGAAGCTTTTGGGATTGCCCTTTATAAGAACATTAGACTATAAGAACTAGGAGCAGGAAGAGTAATTAAAAAGTGGGCTTCCATTACTGAAACACAGACTGGGATACTACTGGTTTAAGAAGCAATGGTGGACAAGTGTTGCTGGATTATGTTCAAGAGAGTTTTCTAATGTAGTACGTGTTCAATCCAACAAGAAAGCACCTGGTCCTTGAAAATATGGTGGGTCAATTGGATAATGTGTCAGTGGGGGAGCATTGTGCAAGGGTTCAAAGGTCCATATATGCCATCTTGTTGCTCATTCACTAATGTATCGATTTCTTTTTACAGCCCTTTGTATCTTCCTTACGTCTTTCACACCCACCTAACTTTATAACATCAGCAAGCTTGGATAAATTACTCTTGGTTTCTTCATATGTGTCATTTTTATTGATTATAAGTCATTGAGGCCTCACTAGATATCATTTCAACTCACTACAGTCTACCAACTTGAAATTTTCCCAATTATCCCTATTCTTTGCTTACTGTCTATTAACCAATACTCTATCCATGCTAACATAATAAAGTACCCATTTCTTGCCTATTAGCCTATTAATGATTTTTTATATTACCTATTAAGATTTAGCAAGGCACCTTATTACATACCTATATCAACTAGTTCCCCTTTAATAACCTGTTATTCACATAGTCAAAAAACTCAAAAAAAATTGTCAAATGCTACTTATCTTTCATAAACCCATGATGACTTGCACTAATCACACTACGCCTTTCACTTGTGTCTTGACTATGTGTTTATAGTACATAGTTTGTAAAGAAAGCTGATGGGGGTGGAGGGTGGTGGTGATGGCCTAGTGCTATAATGTGTAGACTATTAATCCAGAAACCCAGCTACTGTTCTGGGGACATGGGTTCGAATCCTGCCACAGCAGATACTGGAATTTGAATTCAATGAAAAATACCAAGGATTAAGAAACCATTGTCGATTGTCCACAACCATTTGTACAAAAACTCATCTGGTTCACTAATGTTGTTCAGAGAAGGAAATCTGCCACCGTCATTTGGTCTGGCCCACATGTAATTCCAGGCCTGCAGCAATGTCGAAAACTCTCAAATGCCCTCAGAAATACTATGAAGCCTCAATAAAGAAATGGTAAGGGATTGACCACCTGGCCTCGACCTAGGCATCAGAAAAGATAATTGCACGAACAGCCCTGTTGACCCTGCAAAGTCCTCCTTACTAACATCTGGGGGGTAGTGCCCAAACTGGGAGAGCTATCTTGCGACTGGTCAAGCAACAGCCTGACAAAGTCATGCTCTCATCATACCTGACAGGCAACGTCCAGGGAGCCACCATCACCGTCTCCAGATATGTCCTGTCTCACCTGCAGGACAGATCCAGCAGAGGAGGCTGCACAGTTGGGATGGAGTTGCTCTGGAAGTCCTCAGCATAGACTCTGGATTCCATGAAGTATAATGGCATCAGGATAAACATGGGCAAGGAAACCTCCTGCTGATTACCATATACCATCCTCCCTCAGCTGCTAAACTAATACTCTTCTGTGTGGAACAACAATTGGAGGAAGCACTGAGGGTGGCATGGGCCCAAATTGTACTCTGGTTTTGGGATTTCAATATCCACCATCAAGAGTGGCTCAGCAGCAGTACTACTGATCAAGCTGGTTGGGTCCTAAAGGGCATTGCTGCTAGACTGGATTTACGGCAGGCGGTGAGAGATCCAAGAAGAGGGAAAAACATACTTGATCTCATCCTTACTAATCTGCCAGCTGCACTTGCGACTGTCAATGACAAAATTGGTAAAAGTGACCACGGTTTAGAACTTGTAGATACAAGGTCCTGCCTTCACATCGAGAAAATCCTCCATCATGCTGTGTGACACTATGTTAAATGGAATTAACCTGACACAGGTCTAGCAATTCAAGACTAGGCATCCATGAAGCACCATGGGCCATCACTTGCAGCAGAATTGTGCTCCTGAATGGAGCATCCTCATAGCCTGGCTAACTGCCACTCAACCATTCCCACCAAGCCAGGGAATCAACCCTGGTTCAATGGAGAGTTCAGTAGGACATGCAGAAGCAGCACCGGGCATACCGGAAAAGGTGTAAAATTGATAAAGCTACCAAACCGGGCTACTTGCGTGCTAATCAACATAATTAGCAAGTGATAGAGCTAAGCAATTCCACAATCACTGGATCAGATCTAAGCTCTGCAGTCCAGTCAAGAATGGTGGTGGACAATTAAACAACTCACTGAAAAAGGAGGCTCCACAAAAATCCCTGTCCTTAACGATGGAAGAGTCCAACACATCAATGCAAAAGATAAGGCTAAAGCATTCATAGAAATCTTCAGCCAGCAGTGCCAATTGGATGATCCATCTCGGCCTCCTCCAATGGTCCCCAGCATTACAGATAGCTACAACACTGGCACTGGGGAGGCGATGGCCTAGTGGTTTTATCATTGGTTTTATCATTTATCATTAATCCAGAGACCTAGAGAACATTTTGGGGACCAGGGTTGAATCCCACCACAGCAGATAATAGAATTTGACTTCAATAAATATAAAGAATCTAATGCTGACAGTGAATCCATTGTTGACTGTTGGAAAACCCATCTGGTTCACTAATGTTCTTTGGGGAAAGAAACTGCCATTCTTTACTAGTTTGGATTACATGTGACTCGAGAACTGCAGCAATGTGGTTGACTCTTAACTGCCCTTTGGGCAATTAAGGGCGAGCAATAAATGCTGCCTAGCCATTGATGCCCTCATCCCCTGAATAAATAAAGAAAAAGTCCACATGAAAATGTAGAATGTTGCTCAGGTGTGTCCGGTATACAAAAAGAAGGGCAAATCCAACTTGGCCAATTACCATCCCATCGGTTTACTCTTCATCATCAGTAAAGAGACGGAAGGTGTCCCATCAACAGTGGCTATGAAGAAGCACTGCTCAGTGATACCCAGTTTTTGTTCTACCAGGGCCACTCAGCTCCTCATCAAATTAGCATTGGTTCAAACATGGACAGAAGAGCTGAATTCTACAAGTGAGGTGATAGTCACAGCCTCAACAACAAAGCTGCATTCAACTGAGCTTAGCATCAAGGAGCCCCAGCAAAACTGGAATCAAAGAATGGCAGGAGGCAAACTCTCTGTTGGTTGGAATCATACCTGCACCTAGGAAGATTGTTGTTGAAGGTCAGTCATCTCAGCTCCAGGGCACCTGCAGAAGCTCCTGATGGTAGTGTCCTAAGCCCAACCATCTCCAGCTGCTTCATCAATGACCTTCCCTCCATCATAAGGTCAAAAGTGGGGATGTTTGCTGATGATTGCACCATGTTCAACACTATTCACGACTCCTCAGATACTGAAGCAGCCTGTGTTCAAAAGCAACAAGATCTGGACAAAAGACAGGCTTGGGCTACCCAGTGGCAAGTAACATTCATGCCACACAAATGCCAGGTAATGGCTATTCCCAATAAGAGAGAATCTACTCACTGCCCCTTGATATTCAATGGTGTTACCTTTGCTGAATCCTCCATTTCAACATCCCGGAATTACCATTGAACAAAAACTCAGCTGGGCTCACTACATAAACACAGTGGCTACAAGAGCAGGTTAGAGGCTAGGAATACTGTGGCGAGTACAAACTCACCTCCTGACCTCCCAAGACCTCTCCACCATCCACAAGCACAAGTCAGGAGTGTGACAGAATACTCCCCACTTGACCGGATGGGTGCAGCTCCAACAACACTCAAGAAACTTAATGCCATTCAAGCCAAAGTAGCCAGCTTGATGAGCACCAAATGCACAAGCATCCACTGTTTCTACAACCGACACTCAGTAGCAACATTGTGTATTGTCTACAAGATAGAAGATAGAAAGATAATGGCAGCAGATACATGGGATCATCCAACACCTGCAAGATTCCCTCCAATCCACTCTCCATTGAAACATATTGCCATTCCTTCACTATCGCTGGGTCAAAATCCTGGGGTTCCCTCCCTAAGCGCATTTTAGGTCGACCTACAGTGTGTTGACTGTGGTGGTTCAAAAAGGCAGCTCACCACCACCTTCTCAAAAGCAACTTACAGTCAAGCTCAGATGCCAGCAAAGCCCAAGTCCCACGAATGAATAAATAAAAATTTCTCTTTAAAATGAAATTTCGACTTACAAGATGGTTCCCAAAGTCACATAACAACCCTTGTGTATTTCAAGAGACTATACTTACCTGAGGTATAAATACATAAAACCCCAATGAGACCACTAAAATAACCAATTTGACCAACTGACTGCTACTCAGGACAAAAGCAACTCCTACCAGGTTTCCTTAGTGACAATAAAGAATAATTCAATTTATTGAAACCCATTTAATTTTAACAAGATGGGCAAAGGACAAACTGTTTACTACATGGAAAATGGCAGGAACAGGAAAATATAAATAGGTAAAAATTCTGAAGATCAAAATCTGACTGCATACAATGGAAACTTATATTCCTCATAATCTTTTTGATTTTTGCAATTATGATACAATGATGTCAGTAGGGTGATGGTCATTCTTTGATTCAATTGTTGATCACGTGAACGTACATCTTGGCAACTTCTTTCTTTTAAACTTTCTTAAGACCATAAGACATAGGCGTGGAAGTAAGGCCATTCGGCCCATCGAGTCCACTCCGCCATTTAATCATGGCTGATGGGCATTTCAACTCCACTTACCCGCACTGTCCCCGTAGCCCTTGATTCCTTGCGAGATCAAGAATTTACCAATCTCTGCCTTGAAGACATTTAACGTCCCGGCCTCCACTGCGCTCCGTGGCAATGAAAACACCACTCTCTGGCTGAAGAAATGTCTCCTCATTTCTGTTCTAAATTGACCCCCTCTAATTCTAAGGCTGTGCCCACGGGTCCTAGTCTCCCCACCTAACGGAAACAACTTCCCAGCGTCCACCCTTTCTAAGCCATGCATTATCTTGTAAATTTCTATTAGATCTCCCCTCAACCTTCTAAACTCCAATGAATACAATCCCAGGATCCTCAGCCGTTCATCGTATGTTAGATCTACCATTCCAGGGATCATCTGTGTGAATCTCTGCTGGACACGCTCCAGTGCCAGTAGGTCCTTCCTGAGGTGTGGGGCCCAAAATTGGACACAGTATTCTAAATGGGGCCTAACGAGAGCTTTATAAAGTCTCAGAAGCACATCGCTGCTTTTATATTCCAACCCTCTTGAGATAAATGACAACATTACATTCACTTTCTTAATCACGGACTCAACTTGCAAGTTAACCTTTAAAGAATCCTGGACTAGCACTCCCAAATCCCTTTGTACTTCGGCTTTATGAATTTTCTCACTGTTCTTGAGAGAGAGAGATGAAAACTTTTTTTCCATGCTGCTGTTCTTGGCACATAATGCTTTTTAACACTCTGCAGCTCAATCAATCAGATAGCTGTTGTCAGGCAGAATTTTCTTAATCCGAAGGATTCTCAGTGTCGTTCAGTCTCAGATTCTACCTCATACTGCTTCTAAAAAGTAATCCTGCACAGCACAGCTCAACAATGTGCAACATTTGATTTTTAAGTTGTAAATCCACCTAGTTTTTCAGTCATAGCAGTCCAATTTCTTTTGCACTTTATTTTCCCAAGAATGAAAAACATGTGATACCTTACACTCAGGAAGACAGCACAGCATTTATATGGCACGTCCAGTTAAGTTTCTGGTCAGTACTCACCCACAGAACATTGAGAGGGCGAGAATGGAGAGAAGAAAAAAATCTCTTAGTGGAGATGGTCACTGCTTCAAACTTATGTGGGTGAATATTACTTGTTGCTACTCAAAGTCTGAATTTTGTCCAGATATTGCTGAAAGTGGACAGGAACTGCCCAGGGAACTGGGGAGTTGTGAATGGTAGTGAACAATGCAATCATTAACTAACATCTCCATCTCTGTCCTTATCTGCAGGGATGGTCATTGATGAAGTCAAAATGATTGGGCTTAGAATAAGCTATTACTTCATTAGACTACTCTGAGAAAATTCTGCAGTGATGCCCTGGGATTAAAATGATTGGCCTCCAGCAACCACAACAATTTCTTTTCTGCTAAGCAGGACTCCAACAAGTGGACACACTGTCCCTAATCATTGATGACTTGAAATTTCTACTATAGAAACACTTTTGGGTTCTTATAGTAGAAATTTAGATAAGTTTTTCTGACAAAAGGCAATGGTTTCATGGTCATCAGTAGATTCTTAATTCCAGAATTAATTTTTGCTGAATTCAAATTCAATCATCTGCTGTGTGGGATTCAAACATTAGCTGAGTTTATGGATTAATAGTCATGATAATTAGACCATCACTTCCTCTTTCAAATCAAGATGGTGATTGGTGAGTGGTTAACGTGAGTGAGCGAATGGATGAACAGGGGAACTTGCAGGTTGCAGTGTTCTGATGCATCTGCTGCCCTTTGTCCATGTAGATGGTAGTGATCATGGATCTGTCCAAAGGAGCCTTGTTCAGTGGTGTATCATGTGGATTATGCACACTGCTACAACTGACTATCAGTGATAAATGTATGTATATGTGGTGCCAATCAAGAGGGCTGATGACCTTAATGGTGTCAAGCTTCCTGAGTGTTTTTAAGTGGCACAAATGTTACTTGCCACTTCTCAAACCAAACGGATATTGTCCAAGTCTAGCTGCATTTGGACATAATCTGCTTTAGTATTGAGGAGCCATGAATGGTGCTGAACATTGTGTACAATCAGTGACGACCATTTCCATTTCCTTTTCCACTTCGGAACTCAACAGCCTTCTGTACTCAATACAGCATTCAACAATCTTAGGGCTTGAGGCACCTTCTCCCTTGTCCTTACCCCAACGCCCATATACCTGGCCTTGTTGTCACATGGTCTGCTATTACACAACCCATTGTTAGCCACTAATAGTCCCCATTTGCAGCTGTTCATTCTCCTAGATTGAACATTATCTAATTCTTTGTCTGTCCAGCTGCTCTTCTTTTTGGGCTCTATCGCTATCTACCCTTTACTCCTAAACCCTTCCCCCCATCCTGTCTGCTGCATAAAAAAACACATTCTCTGACCTACCATCAGTTCTGAAGAAATGTCACTGGACTTGAAACATTAACCCTGATTTCTCACTGCAGATGCTGCCAGACCTGCTGATTCTTTCCAGCAATTTCTGTTCTTGTTTCTGATTTTGAGCATCCGCGGTTCTTTTGTTTTTTATTGAGTATCTGAAGATGCTGGGCTGAGGACACAATCCTAAGGAATTCCAGCAGAAGAATGTGAAGCTGAGATGATTAGCCTGCAACAACCACAACTATCTTCCTTTGTGTCAGGTTATTAGTCCAGCTAGCAGAGGAATTTTCCTGATTTCCATTGATTCTATTTTACTAGAAATCCTTGCTGTCGCACTTGAACAAATGCAATCTTGAGATCAATGGCAGTCACTCTCAGGTCAGAAGTTGAGTGGCCTTAGCCCAACACAAACTGAACATCAGTGACAAGTTAACTTATTGAGGATGGAGATATTGGTGCATTTCCTCCACCAGTGGGTTGTTTAATTGTTCTCCACCATTCCTGACTGGATGTGGCAGGACTGCAGAGTTTACATCTGATCCATTGATTCTGGAATAGCTTAGCTCTATCAGTTATTGCTTATGCTGTTTGGCATGATGAAGGGTCTAGGCCCAAAACATCAAGCTTTCCTGCTCCTATGATGCTGCTTGGCCTGCTGTGTTCATCCAGCTCCACAGCTTGTTATCTCAGATTCTCCAGCATCTGCAGTTCCTATTATCTCTGATACAGAGTTGGATGATCAGTCTTAATCATATTGAATGGCAAAGTAAACTTGTGGGGGTATTATGGTATACTCTTGCTCCTATTTTCTGTTGTTATATTTGTATCCTAAAACTAGCCATTGTTATTGAATCGCACAAGGGAAAGTATCTTCTCAACATCCACCCTGCCAATCCAACTCAAAATCTTCTATGTTTCATAGAACTCATATGGTTCTGAAGGAAACTATTTGATCCACTGGATCTGCAATCTAATGAGCATTATGCCTGAGTGGTGTTCTGCTTTTTCCCCTGCACAATGTTTCTAACTAGGATCCAATGCCCTCTTGAATACTTCAACCGAATCAGCTCCACCATAGATCTAGGCAGTGTATTCCGGACCTTAACTACTCACTGTGAGAAGAGATTTTCCTCATCTTGCATTTGCTTCCTTTACAGAACATTTCAAATGCATACCCTCTCTTCTTGATTCTTTTGAGTGTGGAAATACTTTTTCCAATATACTCTGTCCAATCTTCTCTTAATTTTGAAAACTTCTGTCAAATCTCCTCTTAGCCTCCTCCTCTCCAAGAAAAAAAAGTCCCAACTTCCCCAATCTATCTTCATAGCTGAAGTTTTCATCCCCGGAACCATTCTTGGAAACTTCTTTTGCACTCTCACCAATGCATCCTCATCCCACCAATAGTGAGGCACCCAGAACTGTATACAATACTCCTGCTGGGGTCCGACTAGTGTCCTATAAAAACAATTAGCAGGACCTCCTTGCTCTTAAATGCTATGTCCCTATTAACAAAGCTTTATAAACTCTTCTCTCCACTCGTCCTCTCACCTTTGATGACTGATGCACAAATACACCCAGGTCTCTCTTTTTCTGCACATACTTTACATTAATGCTCTTCATTTTGCGTGGTCTCTCCATGCTCGTTCTCCTAAACTGCGTCACCTCACACATTCTCATTGACATCATTTGTCATGTTTCTGTCCACTCCACTAATTTGTAAACATTCTTTTGAAGTTCTAAACGGTCCTCCTCACAGTTTACAATGTTCGAGGACGAGGAGTTCCTTTCTTAATCTACTATTTTCAATCCCTTCTGGTTGTCTCTTACCTTGGAACAGGAAAGAAGCGGAGTTTCATATCATTCACAAACTTTGAACCTGTGTCCTGTACACTACATTTAGATTATTAATATATCAAGAAAGTTTTTTTCCTAAATCCCAGTCTTCCTCTAATTTAGCAATTAACTAAGCATTACACTAAGTGAGGGTGCATTTTATTGAAGCCTTAATTAGGGTTATCCTAGCTCTGAAGGACGCTGTGGCAAGTTAATTAGTATCTGGCTTCATCCAGTCTTTTTTAAGCTGGGGTCAATTCCTTTCAGGGAGTATAAATGGAGGTCTCACTTGGCACTTTGCTGTGATGGGAGTACAGAGGGTAGAGATGGCTGTTTTGTGAGTTAGACAAGATACAGGGGAGGGGAAGGGGGAGCGAGTGGAATGTAGCTGCTGTGGTACATATGAAATAATGGATGCACCATGAGTTGCAGATGAATACAACTGTACAAACTGTTGCCAGCTGGACAAGCTTTAACCCAAGCATTCTGAAATTGAGTAGTGGCTACATCCATTACTTTAGAGGTCAACGACAATGTGGATAGTATGTTTCAAGAGATGGTTATATTAAGTGCTCAGTCAGAGAGAGAAAGGTAGTCTAACAGAACCTGGAGGCTGAAATAATCTTCATTCTTGATCAGTCTTCTATTTTGGATACTTGTAAGGGTGATGGTGCCTCAGGTTAATATGGCCAGATCTAAATTAATGCACCCCAGGCTTCTCAGCTATGTGGGGGTGGGGGGGTGCGGGGGGGAGTAGAAGAATGGAAGAGCAATAATGATAGCTGAAAGATCAAGCAGACCCTCCTATGTGATCATCAATGTGACCCCTTTACAGTATGTTGTCCCCTTGGTGCCAAAAGGGTGATCAGCCAGAGCTGTGGCCAATGTCACCACCAATGACTTGGGTAGAAAAAGGAGCTGGGTAGGAGTTTGAAAGGTAGGAGAACTAAAACAGTAATCTCAGAAAATCTCCCAATCCCATATGCTAGTGAACAAGAAAATATGAAAATTAAGTGAGTGAACATATGGTTGGAAAGCTTGTGTGGTATGGTGAATATAGATTTCAGCAGCATTAGTGCCGCCTCTGGGAAAGGTGGAACCTTTGATGACTGGTCTACATCTGAGCAGGACCGGGACAACTATTTTGCACAGAAATCTGCTAGTGCTGCTGAGGGTTTGAACTAAATTGGAATAGGGGCGAACACCTGATGGCATATTATGAGCAACTGGGGTACAGAGACTTGGTGAGTAACTCAGAAAGACAGAGGTAGCAGAGGTCAAAAACTGTATAGCACACAAAATTGACTGGACTAAAAGGCATACATGTAAATTCTGATAAGCCAAGGGCACAAGGGATGACAATATCTTTGCTATAATGGAAAGCTGACTGAAAGAGAGGCACGTTTGAGAAGGAAATGAAAAAAGTGGGATGAAGCATTGTTGGTTAAAGAATCAAACAGGTGTGAGGAGGGATTATATATGAAATGAAGCATTAAATAAGGCCTTAAGTAGCTATAAGTGTTAGGTGTGTTCTTTAGACCTCCAAATACTGGAAAAAAGTTAGAGAAGCAAACATAGAGGTGACTTTGAGTGCAAAGATAATAAGGCAATAACAGTTGGGGACTTCACTACCTAAATATCAATCCGGGATACAAACAGTGAATGCGGTGGTTTTTTCCCACCAGTCCAAAGATGTGCAGATTAGGTGGACGGGCTATGGGAAATGCAGGGTTATAGGGATAGTGTCTGGCTGGGATGCTCTTCGTGGAGAACTCAGCAGGAGGCATTCAAAAATATGATTCTGTAGGCATCAATGTAATAATGTCTCCACAAAGAAAAAGGTTGATACTGTTAAACCTACAGTCTCCTGCTTACTGAGAAGAATACATGCTTTATCATTTAGAAAATAGAGCTAATGACAATCTCATAAAAGTAATACTTAGGAAATTTAGAGAAGTATAGAAGATACCAGGATAAAGTGAAAAAGGAAATTAGGGAAGCAGTGAAAGAATACAAAAAACAATTAATCAATAAAATTAAGGAAAATCCAAAAATATAGTTTATCATTACATTAAGAGCAAAGGGATGATTAAAGGAAGGGTAGGGCCTATTAGAGGTGTACATGATAAACTGTGTGGATATAGAAGATGTAGGCAGGGTCTCAATGAAAAAAAAAGTCTTCACAAAGAGAGGAATGAAAAACATTTTAGTTAAAAAGGAGCCTTTTTAAAAAAAAATTCAGGGATGTGAACCTTGCTGGCTGATCTAGCATTTATTGCATATCCCTATTGCCATTGAGAAGGCAATGATGAGCTGCCTTGTAGAACCACTGCAGTTCAATTGGTGCATGTACACCCACAGTGCTGCTCAGTGTGGAATTCTGCCATACTGACACTGAATAAATAGCAATATATTTCCAAATCACAACAGTAAATGCCTTGGAAAGTAACTTGCAGGTGGTAACAAGGTGTAGAACTGAATGAACACAGCAGGCCAAGCAGCATCAGAGGAGCAGGAAAGCTGACATTCAGAAAATTTTCTGAAGAAGGGTCCAGACCCGAAACGTCAGTTTTCCAGCTCCTCTGATGCTGCTTAGCCTGCTGTGTTCATCCAGCTCTACACCTTGTTATCTCAGATTCTCCAGCAGCAGCAGTTCCCACTCTCTCTGAATCAACTTGCAGGTGGTGGTGTTACCACGTATCTGCTGTCCTTGCCATTTTAAATGATAGTGTTTGTATCTTTTAAAAGTGATGTCCAAAAAAGTTTGATCTTCTGCAGGGTATTTTTAAAAATTTACTCATGGGAAATGGGCATCACTAACTAGGCCAACATTTGATGCCCATCCATAATTGTCTGGAGGACAGTTAAGGGTCAACCACTTGTTGTGGGTCTGACATCAGGCCAGGTAAGGACTACAAATTTCCTTTCCTGTAGGACATTAGCGAACCAGATGGGTCTTTAAGGCAATCAACAATAGTTACATCAGACAAAATTTTATTCCAGGCTTAAATTCAAATTTCACCATTCGGCATGGTGGGATTCAAACCCATAACCTCAGAACAATCGCCTGAGGTCCTGGATTACTAGTTCAGTGACACCATCACCGTACCAACACCTTCCTGATCTTCTTCTACTACTTCTACTACTACTTCTACTACTACTACTGTGTGTCAGTGATAGAGGGAATGAATGGTTGCGGATATGGTGCCAATCAAGTAGGTTGTTTTGTGCTGAATGGTATCAAGCTTCTTCAGTGTTGTTGGATCTGCACTCAACCAGCCGAGGGGGTAGTAGTCTATTATGACCCTGATATGAAGTAGATACTAGAAATGAAGTCTCATTGTTCAACATCACAAATGTGAAAGACGACTAATTTAATCACTAGGATGGTTAATACCTGACTGCAACCACTATCTACAATAAAAAAAAGTCACAGTAGCTTTTATTAACAGACAAGAAACAAAGACTTTTATTATACCAAACTTATTCTCTAACATGTAGTAAAAATAGATTATTACTTACTAGAATGCAAACTTAAACTACTTCCCCTTTAAATCCACTCCCTTTCTCATTCATTCACAAATATACCAAGACAGATGAGATGGATTTTCAGGAATATCATGGATAGAAAACAAAAATAAAAAGAAACAAAGTCTGTGGACCTATAATTCAAATCCAAAGTAGTGGAAGAGGTGGCTCTCTCAGTTCTTTTGGTTTTGGAAATGATTGCACCTTGTTGTCAACTGTAGCAATTTTCAACTGATAAGCAGGTCAGTTGGACCTTGGACTTGGCTTAAGTTATATACATTCTTTCTTTGCAGAGTTCTTGCGGGTTATTTCATTTCATTTCCACTCAAGAAGAGAGCTAGCAATTTGGCTTGCTTGCAGGTTCTTGGAAATTTCAGTCTCAACTGATCTCTCTTCAATTTAGCGCCAAACTGTTACTTTGAACCAATCCAAAAGCTACTGTGGAGCCATTTTTTTAAAACCACAAGTGTATGAAATCCAGGTGCACCCAAAATTACATGCTCGTGTAACCACTGAGGTAACACCACACATTTCCACTTTTGCTTTCAGGTGTGTGATTTAAAGCATCTTAACTTTTATTTTCCAGTATATATTTCCAAATAAAATGCGGAGACTCCTTATATGCCTGCAACCTTGGTGTAACGAAATATCATTTTAAAAAACTTTTCATCACAAGGTAAACATAACATGTATACAACAAAACAAAAATTACATTCATTCACCTTCATTCATTCTTCATGTAAGATTTATACAATGTTTCTTTTTTCAATCTTTCACAGTACATTACATTTTCAATAATGTTTCACCAATACAGCTTTCTTTCTAGCAATATGAACAATTCTTTTAATAATGAACTGACCAGCTCCATCAATATGATCTCCCCTTTTAAGTATTACTGTTTTCTAGCAAAGTCAAGGGATTATGGTGCAGCACATAGTGTTTCTTTGTGGTTGCAATGGATATGCACGTCGAAAGGTTCAACAACCGATAACAATACCAGAGGGTCTCCTTTTGCACTGTAGATTACATCGCCCAATACTCATTTAATGTCGAAGAGTACCCTCTCACCCCCCCACCATAACGTCCTCTATTCCTAATACATTATCATGTAATAAGACCTCATCCACTCTGAGTCACTTGCATCAATTGCCATTTTTAAAAATGTTTAGTAAAATCAGGGCAGCCAACACTGGTTCATTTATTAGGATTGCCTTCAGCTTCTCAACCTGTTTGGCACTTTTTTGACCATATTACTTTTGCCTATTTTTGCAATAATCTGTTAGTTGGCCAGGTTCAATCAAGTGATTTTCCAGCATGTTGTGAATCTCCGTTCCACCTGCACTTGTTTTTCTCAATTTAAATAATGATATTGTTTTATTGCTACTTATTTCCCCTATATTCATATATTCTTTGTCTGTCATTCCCCGCTACACTTACCGCCTGACATACTTGATCCTTCTGATTTTCCTCTCTACAATTGTGTTGCTTTAATGTGTTTATGTGGCGTAACAAATTCTTCTTCCTATGATCTGGAGTATCTACCAGATAAGTCAGTTGAATAACATTCCTTACTATATTGTACGGATCGCCGAATTTCAGAGCTTCATCTCGTAAACATAACAACGCTAACACTTCGTCCCCTATTTGAAATGTTCTAGTTGTAGGATATTCACCTGCCCATGCTTTCATTTTTGCCTGTGAAGTTGTTAAATGCTCCTATGGCACACTGCATGATCCTGTGTGACTCTGTCTAGAAACATGGGCACATAATCCAACATGGAAGATCCTTCCTTTAAATTAATTATAAACTTTTCTTTGAACAAGTTTAATGGAACTCTTATCTTTTGATCTATTACAATGGACTAAACTCAATCAATTGATTTAGGGCATCTCTGGTAGTAAACAATAAAAAAAAAATCCTCTGTCCGAATTCTGTGAGTATTTGTGACAACATACCTTAATCATTGTCTTAATGTCTGACAGCATCTCTTCAAAGCTCCCTGTGCTTTCAGATAATAGACAGTGGACTTCAACTGTTTTATATGTATTACTTATAATGTCCTGAAAAGTTTAAAAATTGTGTAAACCATGATTTGATTCCATTTCCAGTTGCAGCCCATAACAAATAAAACTAGCTAATCTTTCCTCCATTACTTTGGCTGTCATTCCTCAAATGAATAGCTTCTGGAAACCTGGTGATCAGATCCATAAGTGTAATGATATACTGACGTCCTGCTTTTGTTTTCGCTATCAGTCCTGTGTAGCTTACTTATGTTCTACTGAATGATTTTTTAAAAATTAATTTGGGTATTAAAAGGTGCCTGTCTGATTAAATGTTCAGTATTTCCCATTATCTGACATGTTTGACATGATTTACAGAACTGCATCAAGTCCTTATGAAATCTTGGCAAAAGAAAACACCCATTTATCAATGCTCAAGCTTTCCATTTTCATAAACATCTACCCACAGAAATTTCACATGCGCTTGGAATAACTTCTGACAAAAACTGAGTGGTACCATTATGTGATGAATAGTCATCCATCCCTCTTTTGCAGATGTGAGGATACCTCCACTTCATCATTAAGCTCTATTTTTAAACAGAATAACATTCTGGAAAGCCTTCAGTTACAACTGATTATGGTAACTTGCTTAAGCACACATCTGCATTTTGAGCCTCAATTAAAAACATATTAAGCTGTTCTTTTGAATTAACCTAATCCTTAAAGTTTTTGTTACTTTAATGTCCTTGTTGCATTACTTTAACCACCGAAGATGAACGTGGTTTAGCCGTTGCTCTGGTCATCATTCACGATAGAAAGATAACTGAAACTTGCTCCATCTCCTTAACCTCACTCAAGACTTAAGTGATTATAAGCAAAGATATAACTTTCATTCCAGTCAAATCATTACCAGACAGTCAGTGAAGAAAACAAGGTGTAGAGCTGGATGAACACAGCAGGCCAAGCAGCACCAGAGGAGCAGGAAGGCTGACGTTTCGGGTCCAGACCCTTCTTCAGAAAATTTTCACCTTGTTATCTCAGATTCTCCAGCATCTGCAGTTCCTACTATCTCTAAGAGAGTAAGTCAATTCTGTTTTTGGGTAATCTCTGAACAACCACTGTTCTAGGCCTCAAGTCACACTCTAAGTGTACTTCTTTTAAATGAAAGAATGGATATATACTTGCCATTTACTTATAACACTCTGTTTGTCCTCCAGAGAGTACATTGAAACCCATTGTCCTCCTCCAGCAAAAGAGCTTGAGCAGCTCCTGTATTCCTTAAAACTTAGCTATGGGTTTAGCTGTAGCATTTGAAGTTAAAAAAACCTTTTTTTCAATAAAATCCTTGTATCTCTCATCTACCTTATTCGACTCTTTGCTGTCTCAGCAGTATTTACCTTCTGGTTTCATAATTGTAGTTCAAGGTACGATTTGACTTATGGAATTTAAATTTTGAGTTGCTTATCAGACTCTCTATTACGAATCCCAGTTAAGTCTCTGGGCTTTCCACGCAACTTCTAGCATTTTGAACAAAAGTGTTTCACTTCATTATAATGGAAACACTTGGGTCTACAATTCTCACTTCCATCTTCAGCAACATTCTGAGTCTGAGTAGGAAATCTCGAGCATTCGTAGCTGTCTCTTTTTTACTCTAGCTGCTTGCCTTCATATGATTCTCCCATCTTCTACCTTTTTTGGGTTTATGGGAATGATGGAAAAAGGTTTCCTTCTATGAATCAGCACACAAGTGTTCCAGCCATTCCAGCTGCCTATCTCTCAGCCGCAGTTCTTTGGTCTTCAACATGTGTTCTAATTAATAAAGACTGTTAGTAGAGTGAAAAGTGTATAATGTCACCACACAAAGCTAGATATCAGCTAGATAAAGAATCTTAAGAACAAGGAAGAAAGAAAGAAAAAAGTTCAAAATTAAACTTTGCAGTAATTATCGTACTGTGACACCTTCTCAGTTTTAATTGAAAATAAAGTAATAAAACTGAAAGTTCAAACATTACAATCTTTCCTAAGTCCTTAGCCATGGCAGGAGCACCCTTCAAGGAATCAACTTGACTGGAAGTCCACGTTGAGCCAAGAAACTATTACAATGGGCCGAGCTGTTACCCTAAGTTTCAAAACTTTCGTCTGTATACCCACAGGAACTACTTCATATGCAACCAGAATATCTATTTTGTTTATAGCACTATAACCTATAGAAACCTCCTCTCACAGTGAAGCACAAATAACATGTCCTCTACCTGTTAACCTGCTCAGCATGGGCACTGTCCAGCTTTCCCCAGCCATTTCACATGCTTTGCTACTTTTTCAAAGATTGACTCCAAAACCTTCTCCTCAAATTTGTTAGGACCTGTACAAATTTAAACATTTCTTTCAGTCAACTTTAGACTATAGCTAAGATTTTTGTCATTAGAAGTTTTTTCTTCATCTGAGGCCTTTCTCTAAACTGCAGCATTCCAACGCAGTGTTCTTTATCTTTCTTTCTCAATTTTCTGTCCTCTTTACCTTTTCAAAGTAAGTTTCAACTTCTTACATTCTCTCTCTACCTATCCTTTATATCAGAAGTTCAAGTCTTTTCACCTCCAGCTCCATCTAATTTAATTCCAACATTCTTATCAAGCTGCTTCATTCATTTTTCATCTTCAAGCTGTTTTAATTGTAGCTCAATCACAACTACATCCAATGAATCACTACTTGCAGTACTTAGTCCTTCCATCAAACTCAAACGCTGTGATTATTCTTTGAATAATCGCTGCCTTTTCCAGGAAATTCCATCTTTAACTCCTTTAGCAATTCTATGGCCTTTGCCTTCATTAAATCTTGTAAAACAGATAGGGATATCTCCTCCATAAGCAGGATAGTTTCAGCCACTTCTAATGACATTTTCTTTTACAGTAACTTGGAGACAGTAAGGACTGCAGATGCTGGAGCCAGAGTCAGTAGATGTAAAGCTGGGAAAGTACAGCAGGTTAGGCAGCATCAAAGCAGCAGAAAAGTCAACGTTTTGGGCTGAAACCCTTCATCAGGACTGAGGAGGGTAGGGGAGCCCCTAAGTAAACACAGGGAGGGGGCTGGGGCTGGGGGAAGGGTGTGTGGGATGCTGATTACTGCATGCAGATAGGAGCATTTTGTGATTGGTTAGTGGGAAGAGTGGAGTGTAGAGGTGAGTAGGAAGATGGACAGGTTAGGTCAGGTCAGGTCCGGTACGGGAGGCAAGGAGGAGGGGAGGGCTGGACAGGGGAGAAGGCTTGGGTGAAGGGATTTTGAAGCTGGTGAAGTCAATATTGAGACCATTGGGCTGCAACTCCCAAAGCAAAACATCAGGTATTGTTCTTCCACTTTACGTTTGGCTTCATTCTGACAGTGGAGGAGGCCAAGGATGGACATGTCGCCAGGGGAGTGGGAGGGTCATTAAAATGGATGGCAACTGGAAGGCTGGGCTGGTTCATGCGTGCAGAGCACAGATGCCCTGCAAACCGGTCCCTGTGTCTATGTTTGGTATCCCAGATATACAGGAGACCTCATCGGGAGCAACAGATTCAATAGATCAGGTTGGATGAACTGCAGGTGAATCTCTGCTGGATCTGGAAGGATTGTTTGGGGACTTAGATGAAAGTGAGGGGGGAGGTGTTGCATCTCTTGCATTTGCAGGGAAAGGTACTGGGTGTGGTGGTGAAGTTGGTGCGGAATGTACAGCTGACAAGGGAGTCACTGAGTGAACAGTTCCTGTGGAAAGCAGACAGGGATGGGAAAGGAAATATCTTTTTAGTGGTGGGGGCTAATTATAGGTGGCAGAAATGTCAGAGGATGATGCGTTGGATTTGGAGGTTGATGGGATGGTACTTGAGGACTAAGGGGACTCTATCCTTAATGTTGTTGGGGGGAGGGGTTGAGGGCAGAAGTGTGGGAATGGAAAAAATGTGGTTGAGGTCATCCTTAAATACAGAGGAGGAGAAACTGAGGTCCCTAACGTAGGAGGATGTCCTGAAGTAGAACGCCTCATCCTGGGAGCAGATGCAGTGGAGGTAGAGGAATTGACACTATAGGATAGCATTTTTGCAGAAGGGTGGGTGAGAGTAGGTCTAGTCAAGATAGTCAGTGGGTTTGAAATGGAGGTCAGTGGTGAGTCGGTTTCCGGACATGGAGACAGTTGCATCCAGGAAGGGAAGGGAGCCGTCAGAAATGGTCCAGGTGAACTTAAGGGTAGGGTGGAAGGTGTTGGCAACGTTGGTGAACTGCTCAAGCTCCTCAGGGGAGCAGAAGGCAGCAATGATGCAGTCATCTATATAGCAGAAAAACAGGTGAGGGATGGTGCTGGTGTAGTCGTGAAAGAGGGATTGCTCCACGAATCCTGCAAAGAGGCAGCATAGTTCGGGCCCTTGCAGGTGTCCACAGCCACCCCTTTGGTTTGTAGGAAGTGGGAGGAATCAAAAAATTGTTGAGGGTGAGGACCAGCTCTGCCAAGCAAATGGAGTAACCAATAAGTGAACACCACACAGTTCCACTTTTGCTCTGATTTATTTATTTAAAAAAATCTAATCAATCATCGAAACTTCCTCCTAACTACCGAAAGCCCAATTACCAGTTACAAAACACAAACCAGGAGTTTAATGGAATATTCCCTATTTGTCTGGATGAGTGCAGATCCAAATTCAAACTCAAAACTTGACACCATCCAGGACAAAGCAGTGTGCTTGACTGTTCGTGGATGTGATGCCATTCAGTGCCTACACCACTGATGACCAGTAGTAGAAGTGTTTATCACCTGCAAGATGCACTGCAGAAATGCACCAAGGCTCCTTTAGACAGCATGTTCCAAACCAATGACCCTACCGTCTAGAGTACTGTGTTCTGTTCTGCTCACCACACGACAAGAAGGATGTGACTGCACTGGAGGCAGTTCAGAAGATATTCACCAGCTATAAGGAGAGGCTAGATAAGCTGGGGTTGTTTTCTTTGGAGCAGAGAAGGTTGTGGTGGGACCTGATAGAGGTGTATAAGATTATGAAGGGTATGGACAGGGTGATAGAAAGCAACTGTTCCCCTTAAAGGGTCAATAACAAGTGCATAATTTTAAGGCGAATAGCAGGAGGTTTAGAGGGGATTTGAGGAAAGTTGATGGCATTCCGGAATGCTCTGCCTGGGATGGTAGTTGAGGCAGTAACCTCAAAATTTAAAAAGTATTTAGGTGAGCAGCTGAAACGTCATAACATTCGAGAGTATGGGCCTGGTACTGGAAAGTGGGACTAGTACAGATTCAGTGTAGGAACAAAAACACAAGTTGCTGGAGGCTCAGCAGGTCTGGCAGCATCTGTGAAGAAAAAAATCAAAACTGAGTTGAGGAAGGGTCACCAGACCCGAAACGTTAACTGATTTTTTTTCTTCACAGATGCTGCCAGACCTGATGAGCTTCCAGCAATTTCAGTTTTTGTTCCTGATTTACAGCACCCGCAGTTCTTTTGGGTTTTTATAAAGATTCAGTGTAGCTTTGGCAGTACAGACTTGATGGGCCTCTTCTGTGCTGTATGCTTCTAAAGTGATAAGAACAACAAATACACAGAACACCACAACTTGTGAGTTCCCTCCGAGTTCCACTCAACATCATGACCTTGAACCATATTGCCCTTCCTTCATGGTCGTTAGGTAAAAATCCTCGAACTCTCTTCCTAACAGCATTATTGGTGAACCTAGATCAAACATATTGTAGAAATTCAAAAAGAACAATTAGAGATAGTCAATAAATACTAGCACCAGCAAGCAAAGACTACACAAATGAATGAATAATAGAAAATAGCTTCTATACTTGTGCCAGAAGACTAAGAAAAATAGTGATGACCAGTGCATCCTGCAATTTTCACTTTCACTTCCCTCAGTAACCTTGGATGCAGCTCATCCAGAGATGGTGCAGAGTCAATTGTAAGGAGACTCAGAGAATCCCTACAGTGCAGAATGGGGTCATTCTGCTCAAAGTCCGATCCTACCTTCTGAAGAGCATACCACCAGACCAGTTCCACCTCATTACCCTATCCCCATAACCCCAAATTTTACCAGGCTAATCGACTGAGCCTGCATATCATAGTCATTATGAACAATTTAGCATGGCCAATGCACCTGACCTGCATATCTTTGGACTGTGGGAGGAAATCCATGCAGACACAGGGAGAACATGCAAACTCCACACAGTCACCCCAGGCTGGAATTGAACTCGGGTCCCTAGCATTGTGAGGCAGCAGTGACAAGCACTGAGCCATCATGCTGCTCCAGTTTGTACCCCAATACCAATACCAAATTCTGATCAATTTTGAACCTTTCTAGTGACTCACTTTCCTTCCTTTTTCATCATAGTCTCGATGGCAACTGCTTCCTTCATAAAAAATGCTGCAAAACGTTCATTAATACTGCAGCCATGCACTCACTTCAAAGGGTAAATCCCCCTTTTGGTCCCTACCCAGCCCCAATCCTCGTTTTATCATAGTTTTACCATTTGTGTTGATAGAAGACTTTAGGATTCCCTTCTAGATTAACAGCTTCATAACCCCTCTTTACTTCTATCATATGCTTTCCACTTCCTTTCTGAACCTTCTACATTCAATCTTGCGTTGCATTTACTCCCTGCCACCTGTCGGGATCACATTTCTTTCCTCTACTTTAATCTCAACCTCTTTTTTCATCCAGGTACACTGCATTTGTTACTCCTAGCTTTCCCTTCTGAGGGAAGATACCTTGGACTGCTTGTGAACCACTTATTCCTTGATTTTTCAGCAACAGGTTTTCCAAGTCAACTGTAGCTCCAGCTTACGCTGCTCAGATCTATCTTTTCTGTACTAACAGCAGCTCTCCCCAGGTTTGTTATTTTCACATTGAATAAAAAAGTGAACATTTCATTGTCATCCAAAAGCTTATAATGCTGTCCCAAAATGTCTGTCTACTGTCACATGATGTACTTGGCCCATCTCATTCTCAAGAACCATGCTAAGCAATATCTCCATACTCACTGGACAAGCCACATACTGGAGGTAGAAAAGTCTCCCTTACACAATCTAGAAAAACTTGGCACTCTCTGCTCTTTACATTACCTTTATTCCAGTCTCCCTTCAAATACTTAAACACCCCCATTATTGTTACTCTTTAATGTTTACAAATCTCTGTAATACCTTTACAGATTTGTTCTTTTAAACATAGGAGCAGATTTAGGCTATTCATAAAATGAGGTTCACTAGCATCACATCTTTACATTAAGAAAAGGAATGAAACTGGATAAGTCATCTCAAACTGACTCCAGCACTGCACAATAACAAACCCAGCCCTGTTAACCCTGCAAAGCCATTCTTACTAACATCTGGAGATTTGTGTCAAAATTGGAAAGACTGTCTTTCAGGCTGGTCAGGCAACAGCCTGACATAATATGTAATGTCTAATCGCAGACCATGTCCCCGACAGCATCACCACCACAGGTATGTCTTGTTCCACTGGCGGGGCAGACCCACCAGAAGTGGCACCATCATGGGTTGTGGACAGGAGGGAGTCTGTCTGTAGTCTATCAATCAGTTTACAAGAAGGTATCTGCAGTTCCAGTCTATAATTTAAATATAAACTGCAATCTTAGATGAAGTATAATATAGATAAATGCGAAATTATACACTTTGGTAGCAAAAACAGGAAGACAGATTATCTGAATGGCGAAAGATTGGGAAGGGGGAGGTGCAACTCGATCTGGGTGTCAATTTGCACCAGTAAACTGAAAATGAGCATAAACGTTCAGCAGACAATGAAGAAGTCAAATGGTATGTTAGTACAAATTGAGTACAGGAGCAGGAATGTTTTGTACAGGGCCTTAGTAAGGCCACATCAGGGATACTGTATGCAGTTTTGGTCTCACATCTGAGGAAGGTTTGCCGGACTGAATCCTGGGATGACAGAATTGATGAAAGAAGACAGACTGGATTGCTTAGAGCTACATTCACAGGAATTTAGAAGAAAGAAGAGGGATCTCATAGAAACCTATAACATTCCAACAGCACCGGACAGGGTAAATGCAGAAAGAACAACTGGGGAGTCCAGAACCAGAGATTAGATTCAAAGATTGAGGGGTAGGCCATTTAGGACTGAGATGTGAAGAAATTTCTTCATTCAGAGAGTGGTGGAATTGTCTGGCACAGAAAGAGTTTGAGGCTAAAGCGCTCACTGTTTTCAACAAGAAAAATAGAGTTCTTCAGGCTAATGGGATTGGAGAATACAGGGACAAAGTGGGAACTGGGTGCTGTTGGATGATCAGCCATGGTCATACTGAATGGCGGAGCATGCTCCAAAGAGCCAAATGGCCTATTCCTGCATCTATGTTCTGTATTTCGAAAAGTTAAATCCACAAATGATTTAAACTGACGAAGGTGCCAGAGACAGGAATTCCAGTATGAAAACTTTACAGGGTGTGTTTTTGGGTATCATGCAAAAGCATTTTTTTTCCGATTTATAAAGGAGTGTTTAGGATTAATGGGATTACATGTTTACTGGGTGTTTAAAAATCTTTGAATGTTTATTAGAAGTTGATAGTTTGGATAACTCTACTTTATTATCTTTTCTTTTATTGTTAAGCTTCTGTTTATTGTTAAGGCAAAATCTGCAGCATGTGTGCTTATGATTTGGTGACAGATCATTTTGTTTAAACCAAAACAAATCAAAATAATCTATTAAATCAGGTTTGAGTCTGGGATCTGACTTGTTCAGTATTAGCATCAACTGGGATTATAATACCTACCAATCAGCTACTTGTCCATCCATTTAATGCCCAACACCTCAGTTCTCACTGGTTTCTCGCTCCCTCTCTTGCACTGCTCCTTACCTTGTAAAGCATCAAACACAACATCTGAAATGGCAGGCATTTAAGGTAAGAGGGGAAAGTTCAAAGATGACGTGAGGGGGAAGTTTTTTTTTTACACAGAGTATTAGATGCCTGGAACGTGCTCTCAGAGGTAGTAGTGGAGGCAGATACGATAGGGGCATTTCAGGGACTTTTAGATAAGCACATGAACAAGCAAGGAATGGGGGGGATATGGACCATGGGCAGGCAGAAAGGATTAGTTTAACTTGGCGTCATGTTCGGCACAACATTGTGAGCTATTCTATGTTCCTCCACTGTTCCAAATTTCTTCACTCACTAAATTCCCAAGTTTAGAACTCTGTTAAAGCTGTACTCCATCGAACTGCCCTCGATGTTATTTAGAAAGAAGATACATACATATGATAAAACAGCAGAGATAGGCTAATTGGCCTCTTGAGGCTGAATCGTGATTCAATATAATTGGCTTGTGTTTTAAATTCCATAGTGTCCCATCTACCTACGATAAACAATCGTCAGACTTGACTTCACTTATTGAGTGTGCATAAATGGAGGTTTTGTGTGATGGGGTACCCCTGTGAGATGACCAGATTGCACCTTAATGACTCAGAATTAAATGTTCCCTCAAAGGTTGACAAGTATTGTTGGGGAACAGTTAAATTAATATGGCAGGGGAGGAGGTAGAAAACAGCAGAAAGGAAAAATGAGATCAAATTACAGTGAGGTATAAACAGCAATAAAGTTAGTGTTATCCATAAAAACTGCACGGATAAGATTGAGAAAAATAGCAGAAGTGACAAGAGCTAGTAAAAAGTACAGTAGTAAATGTGTGGAGTTTAAATAATATGGTCAGTGACTAGCACACAAACTAACATGGGATTATTACAGCAAATATGACTTAATTAAGGAATGAATTTGGGCTCGTAATATTTCTGCTTACTAGTACTCAGGGAAAAACCTGGTAGGCATGTGGCAATATTGTAAAGGCTAGTGTTATATTTCTACATAAAAATAATATACTAGAAATTCAAGGGATTGAAGGAATTTAAGATTGAGTTAAGGAAAAAAGAGCTATTACACTGCTGGTAGCCTTGTTAAACAAAAACTCTAGCTTCAAAGAGATAGGTGAACAATTTTATTAGCAAGTTTCAAAACTAGGCAATCAAACTACAGTAACATTAGAAGACTTTAATTTCCTATTACAAAAAGTGGGGAAAATATTTAGTTTAAGGGTAGAAACACAGAAAAACAAAAGGCCATTCAGTCCATCAAGCCTGCTCTGCCATTCAATATGACCATGTCTGATAACCCAGCTCAACACCATACTCCTACTCTCTCCTCATATTCCTTGACGCCTCTTCTGTCTAGAAACTTATTGATTTCTTCCTGAAATCTCTTCAGTGACTAGGCCTCTGCCACATTGTGATTGATAATTCCATCAGCTGAGTGAAGAAATTTTGCCTCACCTCAGTCCTAAATGGTCTACACCGTTTCCTGAGGCAGTGACCTTTTGTTCTTGCTAGGAGCAACATCATCCCTGCATCTGAAATAAAACAAAGAACTGAGGATGCTGGAGACCTGAAACAAACAAAAACAAAAATCGCTAGAGAAACTCAACAGCTCCGGCAGCATCTGTGGAGAGAAAGCAGAGTTAACATTGATTCTGTTTTTTCTCCACAGGTGCAACCAGACCTGATGAGCTTCTCCACCAATTTCTGGTTTTGTTTATCCCTATAACTGGCCTGTCCAGACCTGTCAGAAGTTTAATTGTTTCATTGATACCCCATCTCATTCTTTTAACCTGCAATGAATACAGGCCTAGGCAACATAATGTCTTTTTATACAGCAAACCTGCTATCCCAAGAATCAGAGATAGCAAGAACTGCAGATGCTGGAGTCAGAGATAACACAGTGTGGAGGTGGAGGAACACAGCAGGCCAAGCAGCATCAGAGGTGCAGGAAAGTTGACATTTCAGGTCGGGACCCTTCGTCAGAATTTCTTTTTTCTTTCCAGAGGGAGGAGGACAACTTCTTCAAGGTGGGCATCCTTGGAAGAGGCTTCACAGTAAGGTTATAACAACTCATTCAGAAACAGCAAGAACTGCAGTTGCTGGAGATAGAGACAACCCAGCATGGAGCTGGAGGAACACAGCAGGCCAGGTGGCATCAGAGGAGCAGGAAAGTTGATGTTTCAGGTCAGGACCCTTCTTCAAAAACTTCAACTTTCATGCTTCTCTGATGCTGCCTGGCCCGCAGCATTCCTCCAGCTCCATACTGTGTTATCGCAAGAATCAATCTGGTATAGCTTCACTAAATTCCCTCTATGACAAGTATTTTCTAATGACCAAAACTGCATTCAGTGTTCTAAGTGGGGTGTCACCAAAGCGTTTACAGTTTCAGCAAGACATCCTTGTTCCTGAACTCAAATCCTCTTGCACTAAAGGCCAACATGTAATTTGCCTTCCTAAACCAAATATGGACCCTGCAGGCTTGCTATGAGTGATCGGTATACAAGGACTCCCAGGTCCCTCTGCATTTCACCATTTTGAAAATATACTTAAAAGTTAAGAAGGAAGAAATCTTGGATAGATCGCTGGCACTTAATGTTGACAGGACCGGATAAGATGCACACAAGGATTTTGAAAGAAGTGAGAGTTGAAATTGTGGAGGCACTGGCCGTAATTTGCTGATGGGGATATTTCTAGAAACAATTATCCAGGACAGAATTAATAATGATGATCTGGAAAGGGTGAGTTGATTAGTAACGGTCAGCATATACTTCTAAAGAAAAAAAATAGCATTTAACAGACTCGCTGAAGTTTTTTTGTAAAGCGGTAACAAAAGGGTCAATAAGGATGTTGACACCATACACATCAAGGCATTTGATACCATGCCATTCAACAGACTTGTAAGAAGTTATAGGTCAAGGTATTAAAGGCACAGTAGCAATATGGATACAAAATTGGCTGAGTGATAGGAAACATACGATAACAGTAAAAGGATATTTTTCAGGTTGCTGGGAGGTTTGTGGTTGAGTCCCGCAGACAGTATTGGGACCCTTGCCTTTCCTGATATAGATTGATGATCTAGATCTTGGTGAGCAAGGAATGATTTCAAATTTTTAAGGTGACACTAAACTTGGAATAATTGTAAACAGTGCGGAGGACAATTTGGAAATTCAAAATGACATTGACAAATTGGTGGAGTAGGCAGTTAAATGACAGATGAAGTTCAATGCAGAGAAGTGTGAGGTGATGCACTTTGGTTGAAAGATCATTGAAAGATGACAGAAAATGGTGGGTACAATTCTAAAGGAGGTGAAGGAGCAGAGGGGCCTTGGTGTATGGGTGCACAGATCATTAAAGGTGGCAGGACAAGTGGATGTTTACCAGGATGTTGCCTGGAATGGAGGGAAGGTCTTAAGAGGAAAGGTTGAGAGAGCTAGGGCTTTTCTCTTTAGAGGTGACTTGATAGAGGTGTACAAAATGATCAGAGGTATAGATACAGTAGACAGCCAGAGACTTTTTCCTAGAGTGGAGGTAGCTTTTACGAGGGGACATAATTTTAAAGTGAAAGGAGGTAGATATCGGGGAGACATCAGAGGTAGATTCTTTACTCAGAGAGTGGTAGGGGCGTGGAATGCATTGCTGGAGAGGGTAGTGGAGTTGGCCTCATTAGGGGCATTTAAGCGGCTATTAGATAGGCATACGGATGGTAGTATAAGGCAGCGGTGGAGGTTAGATGGACCTTAATTTTCAGGTAAAAGTTCAGCACAACATCGTGGGCCGAAGGGCCTGTACTGTGCTGTACTGTTCTATGTTCTATGTTCTAAGTGGAGAGAGCAGTTAATAAAGCATACAGTGTTCTCAGCATTATTAGTAAGGACATAGAGTTCTCAGAAGAAGACAGAATTAAAGTACTTGTTTAATTGACCTGTCATTCCCTATTCTCAATTCTCGTTTTTCAGACTGTAAGGGACTTTCAGTTTTGCTTTAAACATACAAAAGGATGAAATAGGGAAGGGGAGAACTGTCAAACACATGCTGAGGGGATCAATAGATTTTTAATACATGGTAGGAAGCACCGTCAGAACTTGTTCAAAAACTGAAGCAGAGGAAATTAAGTGTGTTATAATAAAAGATTATTTAGCTGAGAAGATTATTTAGCTTAGGCTAACTACAAGAGAATTCAGTTTAAGAGTAATTATGGAAGACTCTAGAAAACATCAAGGGTAAAATCTGGTCAAATGGTTAAGAGTTCATTTCAGTGATTTGTGAAGAAACCTAAAACAAATAGACTGAGAAAGGCATTTGCACTGACAACTGGGCGGTTTTCAACTAGGCGCTTGGTGAAAATGTCTTTTACCTGTTTATCTTAAAAATGTCAATTATGTACTATTAATAGTGCAGTAGCTGCAGGGAAGGAAAAGAGACTCAGGAAAGGTGTCTCATTCCTACATAGAGCTCTTGCTGTGGGATCTGAGAGACCTCCATAGACAACAACAAAAAGGCTAGCCTCTCAAACCGAACTAGCATGCACGGAAGAGGCCAAGGAAATTGTCATCATTAACAAATATTATTCATTCATTCTATCCACAAAGCCCACCTTCAAACATTCAATGATGGGGTTTCTCTCGTTGCAGAAGAGAAGGCAAAGGTAAAGACTAGGAAAGCAGGTCAGGTGTCTGGGGATCATTGTGGTAAAGAGGGACATGCAATGACAGCTAATTTGACAGTATGTCATCTGACCAACCGGGAAAGAGGCCTTGTTCCAATTGGCTGTAGATGTCAGCAGACATCTGCTTTGAAACTTGAATTTTGAAATTCTCTCAAGTTGAAGCGTATTCATCCTCTCCTTGTGGTTTGCATGTTGAGAGTCTCAGCTCCTTACTGATAGATTTTTGTATGCATTCGTTCTACCCCATGGAATGGTACAATTGAGAAGGAATCTGATGCTGCTGGTACTATTATTCATTATGATCCTCAGGTATAAAAGGTAGATCTGCATTTTGGTGAAGGCTGATAGCAGCTAAAGGTGAGTGAAATACAAAAAATAGAGGAAAGAACTTCTTAGAAGTTGATAACCACATCTCAAGTAGTGAAAGAACACATTCTGAAGTATTGTGAGCATGAAACTCACTGACAGCTCTTCAGCTTAGTCTTCAGTTTTACTGAAAGAGCACTTCTCACTGTACATTTGGATGTTTGGCCCTGGAAAGTTACAATAATGTTACAAAAAAGCTTGCAAAATAGTTGCGTTGCATGTTAAAGCCAAAATACTTAGTTAGAACAGAAATAACCAAACAGCCTTTTACCCTGCAAAGTCATCCATACTAACCTCTGGGGCCGAGTGCTAAAATTGGGAGAGCTGACTCAGGGACTAGTCAAGCAACAGGTCAACATAGTCATACCAATGGAATTGTTTCTTACAACCAATTTCTTAGACAGCACCATCACCATTCCTAGGTTGCCAGCAGTACAGACACAACAGCGCTGGCGGCATACCATCATGTGGTATACCATTAGGAGGGAGTTGCACTAGGAGTCCTCAAGATTGACTCCAGATCCCATCAAATCTCAAGGGACCAGGCTAAACATTAACAAGGAAACCATTTACTCATTACCACAAATTACACCTTCCTCGGCCAAAGAATCAATGTTGAATCAGACAGATAATGTTGCAAATCTCTAGGAGGAAACATGGATAGTGGTAACAGTGCAGAATATAATCTGGTGGCGGATTTCAATGTCCATCACAAAGAATGGCTTAACAACACCACTGCTTTGAGCTGATTGAGCTCTAACGTTTTACCTGATAGCTCCTAAGATTCCCTGCTCACCTGCAAGCATGTCCAGATGAAACACAAAGCTCAGGGAAATAACGATCCAGGCCTGACATCTGTTTTACGGGGTTTAACACCCTGCAGGCCACTGGCCAGTACCTTTCTCGCTGACTAAAATTACCAACCACTGCTTCCATCTTTGCAGTATTTAATTGGAAGGCAACTTCTATTTATGCACTACTAGACATCAGGATTCTGACAATTTCTACCTTTGGGGCCACCCGTAGCCCCACTCACATACCTGCCTGCAGCTGTGGCCAGAAGCATCCCTCCAGAGTGGTGACCATTCTTTACTTTTAAACTTATTAAAGTTTTTGAGAGCATACTGCAAGGCGAGTGCCACTTCTCTTTGCCTTACTCGTAACAGCAAGCTGTGGCTCCTTCCATGCTGCAGGCCCTCTTAATGAGGTTCCCAGTGCAAGGACCCACCCACTGAATGCTGAGAAACCCTCTGCTCACACTTCGACAATTCAAGCAAAATCACTGTCAGACACCTGCTCCAGATCAGCCCATTTGACCCCAGCAAGAGTCCTGATGAAAATCAAAACCCGGTCCTGGATTTTTCAATGATGCTGCCAAAGAGTAGCATGTAGATGTGAAAGGGACAAATAGTTCTGGTACAAACATGGCATTTTTTTTTGGAGGGAGACAGTAGAACATTTGAATTTAATACGCTCATTATGGCAAAATAAACAAAACAGAAAAGAAGGCTATTAACAACCATTAGGGTAAAAATCATGCAGGAGACAAAGCAAGCACTAAGTGAAGATTATCTTGCAACTTTAGAGTGAACTTCAAAATATATTTATAAACAGATATACTAGGTGTTCAAGGTTAGGTAGAAAAATGTTGGGCACCTTAACAAACTGAAGGGAAATGATTCTGTAGAACCACTCACTACAAACCAAAGATATTGAAGGAGATGATGAGAGATAACAGAGTATATAGAAAAGAACTATTCTTCCTAGTAAGTGGGTCAGTAACCAGACAGAATAGATTTAAAATAACTTGCAAAACATCTAGGAGGCTTATGAGGACTGTTTCCATTTAGACTGCTATCAAACTCTACCAAGCTCTACTTGGGCTGGTTGTAGAAAATGACTCTATAAATAATTTTAACAGGAAGTTGGACAAGTACTTGAAGATAAATCTTATCGGGTACTGGACAGTAAGTTAGCATGGGACGAAGTAATGACTATCCTTTCAATGAATCAATACAGACATGTTGAGCTGAATGGTTTCTTTGTCCTGTAAGTTTCTACCATTTTATCCCAGTAATAAATTGGTGAAATAATCAAACACATGGTAGATGAAATTTAAGACAAGCGAGTGCGACGTGCCCTATTTTTGTAAGAATAATCAGGAAAGACCATGTGTCACAATCCACGTTGGTACTCTTGACACTGCCAGCACTAGAAAGGAAGTTCTGCTGAAAGATTTTGAACAATTAGGAGTTATATTTAAAAAGCAGAACATCACTGGATAACACACATATCTGCTGGCTGTTGTCCTTCTACATGGTAAATGTTGTTTGGAAGGTGTTGTTGAACAGCCCAAGGTGAGTTGCTATAATACATCTTATAGATGGTACATACTATGGGCATGATGAGGTGGTGGTGGTGGTAGAGGAGGGACCAAAATGATGAAGCTGCCAATCAAATGCCATTGTTTTGTCCTCCATAGCATCAAGCACGGGTATAAACAGCTGCATGGTTTCTTCTGTGCTATATTATTCTATAATTCTATGATGGAGGAAATTACACGGATGCTAAAAATTATATTGCTGATTTTAATTGAGTGTGGACTTGTGCCAGGGGATAAGTAGCCTATGTAGCAACCATTTAAAAAAAGAGACAGAGCTCATCTGCATCTTTTTAAATGGGCTAATTAACTTAACATCTGTGATGATGAATTTAATTTTATTTTAATTGTATTTAGTTTAGTTTAACTAAGGAGGAAACTACCTAGGTAAACAGTAAATAGAAAAAAAGCATGGATATCAAGAGGTGCAATTATGCTTAGCAAAACTCTGAATTCTTTGAGGAAATTATAAATCCAGAATATCAGGAAAATGCAGTGGATGGAGCACAATGGGCTTTAGGAAAGGTTTTATGGTATCACATGAAGGCTACTAGAGTTGATTAAAATATACATAATTAAGTACTGAATTAAAAATACTCGAATAACAATAGCAAAGTAAGGGTTATAAGCAATAAACAGTGTGGTTAGAAATGGATTGAAGGCTCCTTAGGATTCAGCTCTGAGGTGACTTTGGCTCATTGCCCATATCAATGATTGAGATATAGGGTAATATAATCAGGCAATGTCCTGGTGGTATTATTGCTGAACGAGTTCAGAAACACAGGTGATGAGCTGCAGGCCTGCAATCAAATCCTGCCTTAACAGATGATGGAATTTGAATTCAATAAAAATCTTGAAGAACTTAATGATCACCAAGTCAACTACTGGAAAAACCCATCTGGTTCACTAACCCCTTTAGGGAAGGAAAATGCTAGCCTTATCTGCTCTGACCTAATGTGACTCCAGACCCATAGCTATGTAGTTCACTCTTAACAGTCTTCCGGGCAATTAGGAAATGGGAAATAAAGGCTGGCCTAAGCAGTTTCATCCACATCTCGCAGATGAAATAGAAGAAAATTCACAATTGAAACTAAAATATCTTGTATAGTTAAATCCTCACTATGTCAAAGAAAGCCAATATTAATAACATTCAGGACTAAACTAAAATGTTACATGAAATTAAATACTAGTAAGAATTAAGTGATGCATTTTTAGTTTATTTGATTTTAATCATAAAAAGCACAGATGAGAAACAGCTAAGGTATAATGCTGAGTCGTATAAAATCTTATCAAGATGTCAGTGTGAACATTTTGTGCTATATTGAGCAATTTTGGGGCCAATCTTTGGGATGATGAATATATGCCACTTTCCTCCAGAAAACTTCAACCACAAACTTATGGAGTTTCCTGCCTCCATGCCCTTAAAGTACTACTTTCATTCCATGATTTCTGTCGGCAGCCCTTCCACAAATGCAGGTAAAAAAAATAGTTCCCTTGCTATGATACAATGATACAATATTTAGAGCTTTAAAAAGGATGTACCAGGTCACTCTCCCTCCCAAAAACAAGCAAATTAAGGACTTTTTTGGTGTCTAAGTAAACCTGTGTGATTAATAAGAGGTTCTAATAGGGAACATGAGCATTATTGACAATTACACGCTGGCAGGGATTAGGACCACCCACAATATTGAGAAATTGTGTGGTCAGTTTGTTGGTTAAACTTTGCATTAGGGATTCCAATCTCAACACTGCACTTTGTATCAATTTAATTAATTTTCCAGTTTGTGTTTGTAACAAATATTTATTGGCAGAATTCTTCACAGTATTGAAGCAAGCATAGTTTTATACCCTTAATCTATGCAGTACACACATGCGGGCGCACGCACACACACTGTATTAAAACATGTATTCAGATGACAAATAAAGAGGATTTTTATTTTCCATAAACTGAACAATGCACAACTGATGACATTTTAACTTCAATTATGTAAACCATTTATTTTGTGAAAGTAAAAGGAAAAGCAAGCTTTGTGGATAGATCAACAATAATCAACTGTCATGTTATTCATGGCCAAATACAATTCTACACTGCAGTTAGATGATCACTAAATGGGGCGGACAAGCATGAGGAGTAATTATTTGTACACAGTGCAAAACCCATGTTCTAGAAGTAAAATCTGAAACTAAAAGAATTACAAGCAATAAGCTTAGCAACAATTAACTCTCAAGAGCTAGAAAAAAGTTTTGGTAATGCTAAGGAAAAATTACATGCTGCAATTTGGACCATATCAGAAAGTTCTGCAGTAGGGAAGAACCAAATAAGCTCTAAAAATTAAACTACCTTGCCAAGTTTCAATATTTCACTGTAAAAGTTAAAATATTTCAGTCCATGAATAGAAACCCATAAAAGGCAATTGTAGTCAAAGTATTCAGTTTTATGATACATTTTATACAGTATTTTACAAGCTCCCAAAAGAGAACCTCAAATAAACTGTAAAAGATGGGTGATAATGAAAAAGAACACCATTTATTAATTTTGCATAGGCTATCTACAGCCTCAGACATTTCTCCAAAGAGAAGAACAAGCCTAGCTTTCACCACACAACGCCACAGGCGGAATACAAGAGAAACTAAATAAGTGCTTCCCGAAGGAGGAGAAACTGCCTGAAGCATCAAATGACCTACTAGAAACCCTTCAGTCATTATTTTTGACGTTGTAATTTGTTAAAGCCAGTAAAGTAATTTTTTTGTTTTAGTGGAATCTTTTGAGTAAGCGATTACAGACATTTTTTCTCTATGTAGTTGTATACAGAATACATCATTGGATTTCTTCTTGATCTTCAACAATTAGGAGCTGTAAGAGATCAAAATATATGTCTTTCCAATTAGAAATATATTTTACTACCAATTGGAAAATTTAGGGAACGTTAAATATTTACAAAACAAGGTCTTAAAAATCAATTGGGAAAGCTTTTATTTAAAAAAGCCACAGGATAGGAACACCAATGTCAAATTTTCAAAGTCAAGAATAAACTAAGGAAAAACAAATTGTTGGTTTAATAAGGAAAAAATTTGAAACTTTAAAAAATTTTAACACAAGAATAACAACATTTATATTCTATACTAATATCACAAAAGGCAAAGTAAAAACCAAAATGACAAAAATCTCCAAAAGACTAGGTCCCAACTAAAAATAGTCCAGGAATTGTAAAAGCATGGCAACTCTGCAGCAAATATTTTGGTAAAGTGTCAAATTCTTTTTTGACAAATAGGGAAAAAATAAATCAGAGAAGTGTAGGAACGTTGTACCAGCTCTGCAAAATCTGCCAAAGCTTTCTTTTTTTTGCAATACACACTATAGAATCCTCCACTAATTATTGCATTTTATTGACAGCAGCAATCCCTCGGGAAGTCATTTAAAAAGTTTAACCCCTAAGCAAGTCGTGGCTTCTCTTGCCTTTGAAAGTGTCAAGTGCATTGATTACAACTGCATGAAGTACTACCTTCTACCGAGAGTATCTCACACTGCACATTCTAAAGCACTGCTTCTCCCCCCTTTGGCTTTGATTCGGTGATTCAGACCACTTCAGCCAATTTCAAGACAAAAGCGACACATTGTGTGTTGTCTTTCCCATTCTCAAACAGTATAAAAAAATCACAACAAATAGCACAAAGAAATAGAGAAATGCTAGTTAAAAAATGTAACCATTATATGGACTAAAAAAAACTGACAATTAAAGTGAGAAACTTGATTTTTCTTGCATGCATCTAAACAATTTTTAACCAGCATTGGAATTCTGGTCAGCTAGAAACCCCAAGGCTTTTGACACACTTTCATAAACTCACACCCCCTCCTTTTTTTCTACCAAGTCTCCAGAGCTGTTGCTAACTATCCAGCATGGGCTGCAAACAGTACCTGAATAGTCTATTCTAACCATAATCTTTAATTCATTATTCCATGAACATAAAAAAGGTTATAAGCATTAAATGCTGACTTCAGTATTTTACCTCGACTGAGGAAAAATCCTTACAGAAAATTGCATAAGACTGGAGCTGCTGTACATCTTTCTGCTGTCAAACAAATACTCATATTTCCTTGACACCACTGGGAAAAAGAGATCTCAAACTGCCGCAATTCTCATCCTTTCTGCTCACGTACATTGCAGAAGCTCTGGTATATTTTGGCTGGGTCAATGTCAAAGTAGCAGCAAGCTAAAGCAAGATGTATCATGATAGTAATCAATTCAAGAAGAGAAAAGAAACTAAGTGAGTACTTAATAGCTCATTATAAATTCATCCAAATTTTGTCTTATAAAACTATACAATTTGGGAACATACAATCATCAGACCTAAAGGCTTATTAACTTTAAAGAGTCAAACAATGCCTAAAATCCCTTAAGGTAATTGGATTTCCAGTACAGCAACTTTGATTTTTTTTATATATTCATTCCTGACAGGGCCAGGAGGTAATGATACAGCTGCCATGATGCAACAAGCAGACCTGTCTTCTGTCAAGAGTTGAAATCATGAAGGAATAAGCTGTCGTTAACAACCTCTCTCCAAACACTGGAGCTGTCATCTCATTGTTTCCCTTCGCTAGCACAGGAGTTGGTGTGGGCTCAAAAAGCCTGTCAACCAAGGCTGGCACAACATTTTAAATTTTCCCGAATTAATACTTCTATCAAACAGTCTGCCAATATCACCTTTGGGAGTGGACGACTGATCTAATAATACTAATGATAGAACTGACTAGATTTTTATAAACAACATTTCAATGACCACGAGAAGATCCCCTTGAAATTTAGAGAATTCCTCCTAATCTTATGTTTGTACAAATATCTTCCACATATGTTGCATAACTAATACACTGTAGTACAAAGTGCGCCTGATTATACAGAAAACAGTTATTATATGCCTATAAACACAGTTATCTCAATACAAAACAAATTTTCAATTTCAAATAAAGGTCAATTCCTGAACTTTCATGATGGCTTAGCAAACACATCCATTAAGTAACTAAGCCAAAAAGACCTTGATGGTGTGAAGTTCAATAACTGACCCATTAAGATCACAGCATCGAGTAATAAGATGATCACTTGGAAACTGATCACTATTTGTTCCATGTGTGGGGTTAGATTAAGTATGAGACTTCCAAGTTCAAATAGCAATGCAAAACAGAAATTAACCAGCTGGATGTAGTTTTGGAAGACTTCCAGCACATAATCAGCAAGGAATCAAAACTTTCGGGGATGGGAAGGGTGGGAGAGACACTGACTGAGAGGACAAATGAAATTACTTACAATAATATAAGTTAGGCACTGTGCAATTTTTTTTGACAAAAAGACCTTTTACACTGCTTCAAAACATAAATTATGCTAATTAAGGCTTATTCATTTTTGCATTTTTTAAACATCTAATAAGATCAAAGAAACTTTGGCCCTAAAATCTAGATTAACAATCAGAATACTGTAAATTGATGGCCATATCTCAGAATAAAGAGCAAACGAATATTCCATTTGGCCTAACTACCGCATGCTGGTATTTATAATCTCCACAAATCTCTTCCCTTCCCATCTACCTTGCCTCAGCTTTTCATGTTTATATTTCTGTTACTCCCATATAACTTGTCTAGTTTCCTTTTGAAAGTACTTAAGCTAAATAACATAACTGGTTTCTGTGATAATTACACATTCTAAGCACACTGAACAAAAAAAATTTTCATTTCCCTACTGGATTTATTAGTAGCTATCTTGCGTGGCCCATAGTTTTGGATTCTTTCATTAGAGAAAAAAAAACGTATACACATCTACCCTGCCTAATCCATGAATAATTTTACAGATCTCTGTCAACCTAAGTTTTGGATTTTTTTCCTGAAAATGCCTTAGTTGGGTCATTAGAGATAGTAGGTACTGCAGATGCTGGAGAATCCGAGATAACAAGGTGTGGAGCTGGATGAACACAGCAGGCCAAGCAGCATCATAGGAGCAGGAAAGCTTGACGTTTCGGGCCTGGACCCTTTGCTTGGCCTGCTGTGTTCATCCAGCTCCATACCTTGTTATCTTAGTTGGGTCATTATTTCTTTATATCTATAATCTCTCCATTCTAGCACCTGCTTTGTAAATGATTTTCCTTTTCCTTCAGTGCTCCAAACATCTTTTAAATAGAACAGAGATGAGGGCCAAATTCCCAGATCCCAAGCAAGGGAAGAGGGTGAAAACAAAAATGCTTGCACTGGCCAGTAGGCAAATGCCATTTCTGCCACCAGTGTGTTCACCAGACTAGAGAGATGATAACATTTATATCATGTGCAATCTATGAATGGTGCTAATTAAAATTGTTGAAGCATTCTTCTAGGGACATGTTCTGATTTTGACAGGAGTACACAGGGCATGCTGTATGGCACACTCTGGGATTCACGTGGTCACAGGCTGCGAGAATAATGGACTGCGACCATTTCAAAAGACTCCCAGAATGTCTACCACAAGAAATGCTACATAGACATCAAAGCCTGGGAGACCCTTGCTCAGAAAAAAAAAATACTTAGAAGAACATCCTGTCCTCGAGTACACCCATTAAGAAGAGGAGGTATGAGAAAAAGGAGCCTGAGAAAGGAATACCAGCAATCTTGAGTCCAAGGACCAATTTCGCCTCCTGGAAACACCTGCCAAATTTGGCTCTGCATTTGGGATCATTCAGAAGAGGACACCCAGAACTCATGGCCAGTGTCATGGAACTTCCTAGGTGGACTAGTTGCAGAGTCAAGTTGTACTGCCATTGGGACAGAAACCATGAACAAAAGCAAAATTGCTGGAAAAGCTCAGCAGAACTGAGCAAGGGTCACTGGACCTGAAACGTTAACTCTAATTTTTTTTTTCACAGATGCTGCCATACCTGCTGAGCTTTTCCAGCAATTTT
Organism: Ginglymostoma cirratum; assembly: GCA_024137785.1. Taxonomy (NCBI): domain Eukaryota; kingdom Metazoa; phylum Chordata; class Chondrichthyes; order Orectolobiformes; family Ginglymostomatidae; genus Ginglymostoma; species Ginglymostoma cirratum. The sequence continues at coordinate 41,387,162 of JAHRHZ010000266.1, forward strand.
GCTTTTGTTCCTGATTCACAGCATCCGCAGTTCTTTCGGTTTTTATTTAGGACAGAAACAATGGCTGACTCTGAAAAGGTATCTGTCTGGAATGTCCACCCAAGAAGAAAATCTGCAATCCAAAACAGAGGAAACCTCTGACAGGATAAAGAAACCGGCAGAGAACAGCAGAATCCTCAGTTCGGGCAAGATCTTTGTTCATTGCTTTCAATAAGTGAACACAAACTTCACTCTGTTTCGCACAAGTGAAATAGTTCTCATTCTATACTATAATCTACGGCTAAACCTGCTAACCTTTGTATAAAACTACTGTACCATACGGGGTCATGTGAATCCTTGGGAACTGGGATAATATTGCTTAAAGGCACTTATTACTAGAATGTATGTATAATACTTATGGTTTACCATCATTGGTCAGCGTGGTATGCATGGACCCTTGTGTGTCTTCCGAAAGAGAGGCAACAAAAGGAACAAAGGAGGCTTATAAATGATGGTAAACCATAAGTATTATAAATACATTCTAGTAATAAGTGCCTTTAAACAATATTATCCTATTTCCCAATGATTCACATGACCTCGTATGGTACAGTAGTTTTATACAAAGGTCAGCAGCTTTAGCCGTAGATTATAATATAGAATGAGAACTATTTCACATGTGCGCATCAGAGTAGAGTTTGTGTTCACTTATTGGAAGTAATGAACAAAGATCTTGCCCTAACTGAGGATTCTGCTGTTCTCTGCCCATTTTTTTAAATCCTGTCAGAGGTTTCCCCTGATTTGGATTGCCGATTTTCTTCTTGGGTGGACATTCCAGACAGATACCTTTTCAGAGTCAGCCATTGTTTCTGTCCTAAATAATTATCACTGAGGAGGCAGTGCTGGGCAAGCTAATGGGGCTAAAGGTAGACAAGTCTCCTGGCCCTGATGAAATGCATCCTAGGGTACTAAAAGGGGTGATGGGGAAATAGCAAATGCACTAGTAATTATTTACCAAAATTCACTAGACTCTGGGGTGGTTCCCACAGATTGGAAAACAGCCAATGTGATGCCGCTGTTTAAAAAAGGAAGTAGACAAAAAGCAGGTAACTATAGGCCAGTTAGCTTAACTTCAGTAGTGGGGAAAATGCTTGAATCTATCATTAAGGAAGAAATAACAAGACATCTGGATATAAATTGTCCCATCGGGAACACCCAGCATGGGTTCATGAAGGGTAGGTCATGTTTAACTAATTTGGTGGAATTCTTTGAGGACAGTACTTGCATGGTGGACAATGGGGAACCTGTGGATGTGGTGTATTTGGATTTCCAGAAGACATTTGACAAGGTGCCACACCAAAGGCTGCTACATAAGATAAAGTTGCATGGTATTACAGGTAATGTATTGGCATGGACAGAGGATTGGTTGACCCGTAGAAAGCAAAGAGTAGGGGTAAATGGGTGTTTTTCTGGTTGGCGGTCAATGGCTAGTGGTGTGACTCAGGGATCAGTGTTGGGACCGCAATTGTTTACAATTTACATAGATGATTTGGAGTTGGGGACTAAATGTGGTATGTCAAAATTTGCAGATGACACTAAGGTGATTGGTAGAGCAAAGTGTGCAGATGACACTGAAAGTCTGCAGAGGGATACAGATAGTCTAAGTGAGTGGGCAAAGGTCTGGCAGATGGAGTACAATGTCAATAAGTGTGAGGTCTTCCATTTTGGTAGGAATAACAGCAAAACGGACTATGTTTTAAATGGTAAAGAAATACAGCACGCTGCTGTGCAGAGGGACTTGGGTGCCCTTGTGCATGAATCGCTAAAAGTAGGATTGCAGGTGCAGCAGGTAATTAAAAAGGCAAATGAAATATTGTCTGCCATTGCTACAGGGATGGAGTTTAAAAACAGGGAGGCTATGCTGCAGCTGTATAGGGTCCTGGTGAGGCCACACCAGGAGTACCGTGTGCAGTTTTAGTCTCCTTACTTGAGAAGAGATATACTAGCACTGGAGGGAGTGCAGAGGAGATTCACTCGGTTGATTCCAGAGTTGAGAGGGTTGGATTATGAGGAGAGACTGAGTAGACTGGGATTATACTCATTGGAATTCAGAAGATTGAGGGGAGATCTTATAGAAACATATAAGATTATGAAGGGAATAGATAAGGTGGAGGCAGGGAGGTTGTTTCTGCTAGCAGGTGAAACTAGGACTAGAGGGCATGACCTCAAAATAAAGGGAAGCAGATGTAGGACTGAGGTCAGGAGGAACTTCTTCACCCAAAGGGTTGTGAATCTGGAATTCCCTGCCTAGTGAAGCGGTTGAAGCTACCTCGCTGAATGTTTTTAAGGCAAGGCTAGATAAATTTCTGAACAGTAAAGGAATTAAGGGTTATAGTGAGTGGGTGGGTAAGTGAAGCTGAGTCTCAAAAAGATCAGCCATGATCTTATTAAATGGCGGGGCAGGCTCGAGGGGCCAGGTGGTCTACTCCTGCTCCTAGTTCTTATGTTCTCATACCTTCTAGAGGAAAGTCAAGACTGACAATGGCAAATTCTACAAAAAGAATACTGATAATATCACACCCACAACTCATTTGCAATTAAAAGACCACAGTCTTTAGCATTTATGCCCTCAGTCTTGATATACAGAAAATAAGGCAGAAATAAGTGACATCCTGGAACAAAATCAAGCAGTCTTCAGTGCCTGGCAGAATAATTCAAGGTTGCAAGAAAAAAGACAACATTCCAACAGTTCAAAGCTGATACTCAAAGACAAATCCAGGACATAAAAGACAAATGGTGAGAAGAGAAAGGACGAGAAATCCAAGAGTTTGATGTGCATCATGACATGGAAAGTTTTTCTGAAGTCATCAAGCTATCCATAGACCAAACAGACAAAACCCCTTTCACATCCCTTTGTCTATTTTCAGCAAACAAGGTACTGACCATACCCATTGAACCCGTGACTGAAAAACACACAATACAGTAACCTCACATTAGATGTGATGCTGCAATTGGACAACATTTGCTGGAAAATCCTGTGTGCGTGAAGAATTGCGCTGATAGCCTATTTAAGATTACCAGTGAGGCTCGTAGGCAGGCAGATTCTGTGTGCACTGTAAACTACTATTATTAACACATGGGGCCCTATTATTTGTGGACAGAAATAAAACATGCACAAGGCACTGTTTTAATTCGACAAAATAAGTGCCAGCCATTCACTGGTTCATTTCTCAGGACAATGCATTGGCCAATCAGACTCAACCCGCTCGTTTAAAATTTTGAACAAAGTTTGGCGGTTAACTGCAAATTAAAGCGAATGGGTACATTGGGAGATAGCAAGAACTGCAGATGCTGGAGTCAGACTCCTGATGAAGGGTGCAAACCCAAAATGGTGACTTTCCTGCTCCTCTGAAGCTGCCTGACCTGCCTGACCTCCAGCTCCACACTGTATTGATTAATGGCTACATTCTTTATGGCAACGTCCCTATCAGAGACCACTTGCCAACAAATCAGTAGTTTCCTTTCTCCTCTCATGCAACAGAAGATTTTGTTTTCCCCTTGAACTGGAATCTGCATAAAATGATCTGAAGAGTGAAAGATGAAAAGCTTTGTAAAATGAGCCTTTTTCAGCAATCACTATCTTCAAGATGAGAAATAAATAATGCTATAGAAACTATCAATGCCTTTTGCTCTTGTCCATAGCAGGGAAAATCCTAACACGCTCTCCCAAATTGCCTACTTCCTGTGGTTGAAGAAATCCTGTCAGGGTCAGTCTGGCTTTACTCCCAGAGAGAAATCAGACACGGTGTTTGTCCTCAGTTAAATCCAAAAAACAGTTGTGAATAGCACCAGGAACTTTTTACTGAATTAACTGACATGGCCCTGACCCGAAATGTCAACTTTCCTGCTCCTCTGATGCTGCCTGGCCTTCTGTGTTCCTCCAGCTCCTCACTGTGTTGTCTCTGACTCCAGCATCTGCAGTTCTTGTTATCTCTGACCAAAACATTATCATTTCTGTGATTATGTAAATAGCACAGGAGGTTATTCAGCCCATTGTGCTTGCACTGGCCTTCAAACGAGCATCATTACCTGATTTTCCACATTCTCTTGCACACAACTTATCTCCGGCATGATTTGAACACTTGATTGAGAAAACCCACAAGGCTCCATGGATTGTTCTCCAGAGATTTAGATATCTAAGGAATATCAATACCAGCCTGCAAGTGCTTCATGATGACATTACTGCAAAGCTAAGTTGGAGTTCTGAAACAGACACCTTCAATCCAGACTGGTGTCAAGCAAGGCTTGATGATAGCGTCCATACTATTTACAATCATCCTGAAGAGTTTGTTTACCTCATCAAGGACCTAAGCTGTCTAGATGGAGAGTTCTTTAACCTCAGTCACCTCCATAGCGCAAAACTAAACTGACCACCATAGACATGATTTACTGTACATGGAGGAGTACTATCTCTTTGATCATTCTGAGCTAGATTTGCAAGCCACTCTCAATTTCTTCAATTCTGTACAGTAGCTTGGCCTGTCTTTGAATAACACCAGAAAAAAGCTCATGTCAACACAGACTTTGTCAGTCAAATATTTCATTTCATATGTATGTTGAAGGATAGACTCTGGAATATATATTTTCCAATCAACCAGTTCAGAGATGTTATTACACACGTCTGGGGCAGGTGGGATCCGTACCCAGGCCTTCTAGCTCAGACGTAAAGAAACTGACAATCTGAAATACGTTGAACATTTCTCATACCTTGGAATGCCAACTTTCTCAAGAGGCTACCATTGACAAAGAGGTCCAATACCTGATCAACCGTGCCAGTGTTCCATAAATTGAAAGGGGAAAACAGACGCTACAAGCAATAGGAGGGACTGATAAGGAGGAGAAATAAACAATAACAAATACATGTTAAAATTATCAGATATGCATATGTAATAATATCATTGGATCATATGATCAAGTGCTAGTTTGAACATGACTGGCTAATACAGTCATGTATACTAACTTGGAATGTGAATTATGCAACCATGGTTGGGTAGAGATAGGAGTGCGTCTGTAGAAATGGTACTGTGTCAGTGTCACATAAAAGCACTGGAAACATTCCACCAGCTCTGTATTCTCTGGATTCAATGAGAAGACCATGAACAAACACTAATGTCTCCTTCTTGAAGTCAGCTTCAGGTGAAACACTTGAAAAATGATCTACAATGAACTGGATAATATCCGGGTGCCTGAAAAGCATTGCCTCCACCAGGTCCCAACTCTTAAACAGCCAGCAATCCAAGGGAGGACAAAGAAAGTGTTACTAAGACACTCTAACGCTCTTCTTGAAGCACAGAAGCATTGATGTTAATGACTTGAAGGAGCTTGCTGCCTACTGTTTAAAATAGTGGCACATCTATCAAGCTGTACATTGCTTTTTTTGTCAAATGCCTTGATAATGAGTCAGAGTTGCAGTAGAGATGGAAAGTAAACACAAATTTTACACTCAAAATCCCACTACCCTGTGGGACATCATGCCCATGCACCCAAGACCTGCGGGCCATGTCACAATTCAGTCACAATTAGATCCATATCAGAAACCAACAACCAAGAGTAGAGGTCATCCTTGAATCACGGCACAGCCACCGATGTTCATAATGACTCGTGGAATGCTGCAGCAAGGAAAGTTATAGTAAATCTGACTATAGCATTGGATTAATAGGTCACTTGTAGGCCAGATGAAGCAGGTACTTATGAATAGAACATTAGAAAAATGTTTAAATGACAGTTAATGCTAAGACTGACAATTTTTGATTGGATTTAGGTCAGCACCACAATTATTGGCAATTTGAAAACAAGTTTACAATTTCAAATGAAAGCACATAAGAAAACAAATTCACAAAGTCACAGCGCCCAATTCACATGCACTATATGCTACTGGAAACTGCAGCTGAAAATTTACAAATCACATTTCATATCCAACGTTTGGAAGTAGGGATAAAATTAACAGATTACTCAGCTCGGAGGCTGTTGCAAACAATCACATACAGATTAATCAGATGCTGATAGGATTTGGACAAATCCATATATTTCAGGAAGTCAGGTTAAGAAACAGCAAATTACCTTCATAATAATTAAATGTTAAATTAAGAGATTAGCAAAGGAAATAAACTATAAGTAGTCTTGCCCACAGGACACAGACTGAATGGATTTGGGGATTCTACTGGACAGATGGTTGAAACCATCTAGGCAGCATACCGTAGTGATAAATAATAACGCAATTTTGATCTAAATAATACAAGACTTAACAGTGAGCTATCCAAAGCATAAGATTTGACCCAAGTGGGAGGGTAACATGCAAATTCATCCCACATATTTAAAGAACCTCATGGCACTGGAATGGGTGTACAATAGGGCTGCCTGCCAACAGACATCTAACTCAGCAGGAACATACAAAATTTGAGCTGGTTTGCACGAGCAAAAATTATATTATGATATTATTGGAGATACTCAAACTCCTTATGGGTTTTCATATGTTAATCCTTGAAACACTGCTTACCATGACACTGAGAATTACACAGTGGCATGGAATGCAGCTCTCAAAGGAAAGAATAGATCAAAAAGAACTGTTTAATTAAGAAGGCACTAAACATTTGAGAATAGAGGTGAGTGAGATTTGACAGTGGTTTAACTTTGAATGTTGGTGATGAATGTAATGGGGAAGATGGCAGAGGGACCAGAGAAAGGAGTGACCAAGAGCCAGTATAAAGTGTTGAGAGACAACATTGAGGGTCATCACCAAACCAGCAATTCACTTCCTACCTCATGCAGATAGTGTCAAATGTATCTCTGGCTTGGACTACAAGAAGACCTGCAGAGAGCTGAAGCCTTTCGTAGACAGCAGCATGAATAAATCAATCACTCACACTGAAAATGCCAAGTGCATAACAGGAGAATCCTCCCACCATTTAGTGCCAAACCTCTATGACACTAATGATAATAGTAATTTGATGGGGTAACTGATTTAGTTTTTAAACAGAAAAATCAATTACTGAATAAATGTAATGAACTGTATTTACTGCTCTTTGACACAAGAGCTAGCCAGATGGACTCCAATAATTGTGTTTTTTTTTCTCTTACACATTGATATATTCCATTACATTAGTGCTTTTCTGTCATTTCCAAGTATTGCGGCAAAATCAAATGGTTAAAAGACATTAAAATAAGTTCAGAAAAATCAGAAAAAAAATTTCTGAAAATTAGCCTTACATTCATAGCCCTTTTAATGAAAGGTATCTGAGTGCCACTGTCAAGGTCTTCATTGATTATCAATCGTCTGGCCCACTGTCCAACCCGAACAACCCCGCTACCGTGAATCAGAACCATCAATTTGTTAGGGTTTGTAATGGCATCTTCGCTCATAAAGATGAAGCTCTTTGGTTCATCTTCAGTAGCATCCACCTGAATTAAAATAAAAGCAGAAAAGTTTTTAAAAATCATATTGGAGTGTATATTATTATAAAAATATGCAGAATCACGGAATGGTTATAGCAGAGAAAGAGACTAATCAGTTCACCGTATGCGTACTATCTCTAATCCTACAAATACCAACTTCCCCAGCAACTTTCACCTGTACCCTGCCAACTGCTCTCTTCAGATAATTTATCCAATTATCTTTTCAAGGCTACCATTAAATCTGCCTCCTGGATTTCAGATCTGAACTATCTGCTATATAAAAATATTTATCTTCGCATTGCTGCTGCTTCTTTTCAGATGACCTTAAATTGTACAGAGATAAAAGGTACTGCAGATGCTGGAGAATCTGAGATAACAAGGCGTGGGGCTGGATGAACACAGCAGGCCAAGCAGCATCACAGGAGCAGGAAAGCTTGACGTTTCGAGCCGAGACCCTTCATCAGAAATGGGGGAGGGGAAGAGGGTTCTGAAATAAATAGGGAGAGAGGACTGACCTATCTCCTCCCTCCACCTACACTCACCTTTACTGGCTCCATCCGCGCCTCTTCGACTTGTCTGTCTCCCCTCCACCAATCCTCTCCTCTATCCATCTTCTATCCGCCTCCCCCTCTGTCCCTATTTATTTCAGAACCCTCTTCCCCTCCCCCATTTCTGATGAAGGGTCTAGACCCGAAACGTCAAGCTTTCCTGCTCCTATTATGCTGCTTGGCCTGCTGTGTTCATCCAGCCCCACATCTTGTTATCTTAAATTGTACACTCTGGTTTTCAATACTTCAGCCAATGAGAACAGTTTCTCTCCACTTATCCTCTCCAGATTCGTGGTTTTGAACAGCTCCACTGAATTTCCTCTTAAACGACTCCAGAGAAATTACCCAAGATTCTTCAATCGATTTTAGAATCCCGACAGTGTGGAAACTGGCCCTTTGGCCCAACAAATCCACATCAGCCCACAGAGCATCTCACCCAGACCCATCCACCTATAACTCACCGAATTTACACATCCCTGAACACTATGGAAAATTTAGCACAGCCAATCCAACCAACCTGCACATCTTTGGACTGTGGGCGGAAACTACAGCACCAGGAGGAAACCCACACAGACACAGAGAGAACGTGCAAACTCGACACAAACAGTTACCTGCGGGTGGAATCGAACCCAGGCCCCTGGTGCTGTCAGGCAGCAGTGCTAACCACTGAGCCAGTATCATCATGATGTTTTTATGCACTCTCTCTAAGCCTTTAGATAGAGTTCTTAGAAATAAACATACTATTCCAGAAGAAGCTAGACAAGTGTTTTATACAGGTTTATCATGCCTTGTTATTGTACTCTATGGCCCCACCTATAAGCCCACTTTCCTGTATACTTTATGAACCGATCTGACAAACCTGATGTATGACAACATGATTTTGTGATAAGTGTGCACATCCAGCTCCATCCCTTTTCTTCTACAGCCCCTTTATTTTATATTGTCCTTTCTCTTTCTCCTTACCAAAACAAATCATGTCACACTTTGTTAATGTTGAAATGCCATTTGTCTGTCCATTCCACCACGTCTTGTTGAAGCTCATCATCACTATCTTCCGCATAGTTCACAATACTTTCAAGTTTTGAGTCTTTCTCAAATATTAAAATTGCGCCCCTTTGCATTCATATGTATTAGCAATATGTGTGAAGGAAAGTGACGCCCCGACATACTTCCTTAAGTTGGAAAAACGACCACTAACGATTCTTAACTATTCTGTCACAAAAAAACCTTCCACTGTCAACAAATGTCTTTGAAAATTTAAGAACTATTATTTAAGATCTTATGTTTGGAACCAGAGGAAGTCCGATTTCAGAACATGAATTTCAAATTGAGTTTTGGACAACAGATCCCAGGAAAGATACATTGTATTTGAAATAGATATAGCACACATTCTCCAGAATGATTTTAGGGTTTAAAAGTCAGATAGATAAGTTGCAAAATCTTGACTTGTGTTCCTTTGAGTTCAGAATTTGAACAGTGATTTAATCAGGCTTCTTCAAATGATTGAAGCAGTTGACAGACTATAAGTGCTCAAAACGTACGCACAGAAACTATTTCCTGCAATGGAATCCAGAACAGGAGGGCACAGTCTCAAAATTAGAGCGTAATCATTTATATGAGAGTTGGGAAGCACTTCTTTTTCACTTAAGGTTAGTGTAAATACAGCATTTAGTCTCACAAAAGATGTAGATTCTGGTTCAAATGAAATGTTCAAGACTGAGAATGGAATTTATTTTGGGTTAGGGATGTCAAGGGATAAAAACAGATAAACAGAGGTACAAATCAGCATTTAAATGACACAAAGGGCTGAATGGCTCCTATTTCTACATTGTTTTGGACTCTAAAGCCTGCATTTGATAAGACCATATTTGATCCAATTGTGGCCTCAACATTACGTGACAAGGGAGTCAATCTCACTCAGCTTTAAAAATATTCATTCACCTAGCTTCCAAAGCTGGACAAAGTGTCCATAGACAAATAACCCACAAAGAAAAGGTTTCTCTTCATATTAGCTTCCACAACAAAATAATTTTATCTGTACCATATAGCCGTGCTTGGGATACATCCCGAAATTTGCGTTTGTGGTTACATTTTAATGTGCTAAAACATTACAGTGTAGATTGAGACCCATTGAGTTGTTTTCCACAATTTCACAATCTCCTGCTTTCTTTCATGTGACGTGGCAGAGGGTGTAAATTTGGAAGGTTTGTTGAGGAGCCTAAGTGAATTGCTGCAAAGCATGTTGTACATGGTACACTACTACCGAACGTTGATAGTGACTGGTGTGAACACTGAAGGTGGTGGATGGGTGCCAGTTAAGTGAGCTGCTTTGTCTGGATGTTATTGAGATTCATGAGTACTATTGGAACTGCACATATCCCAGCAAGTGGAGAGTATTCCGTCACTCTCCTTATTTGTATCTTGGAGAAGTTGGACATGCAGAAGAAGACCTGAGATGAGTCACATGTACAGAATTCCTAGCCGCTGACATGTCCTAGTAGCTATATGATCTTTATGGCTAGCCCAGTTCATTCATTGGTGAATGACACCTCCTAGGGTGTTTATATTACAAGCTTCAGTGATGATAATACCACTGAATGTCAAGAGGAGGTGATTGGATTTTCACTTGTTGGAGATGGGCATTGCCTGATGTGTGTGGAATGTTCCCTAAAAGGACGTTAGTGAACCAGAAAGGTTTTTCTGACAATTGACGATGGATTCACCGTCACGATTAGATTCTTAATTCCTGATATTTATTGAACGCAAATTCCACAATCTGCCATGGTGGGATTTGAACCCTGGTCCCCAGAACATTATCTGGGTCTTTGGATTAACAGTCCGCTGATAATAGCACTAGGCCATTGCCTCCCCCTCAAATTTCATTTCAGGAGTCATGAATGATGCTGGGGTGGAGATGATTAATCTTCTATCTTTCTTTGTGTTTGGCATGATCAACTTGAAGCGGGCTTTTCCCCAGATTCCCAGTGACTCCTATTTTGCCACATCTTCTTGATGCCACACTCAGTCAAATGCTCCTTGAGAGCAAAGTTGACTGACAATTCTATCACTTTGCTAACAATTGCAAATAGACCAACACAGCAACAATTTACCAAGTTGGCTATGTCCTGATTTTTGTGGCCAGGATACACACGAGCAAATTTTCACATTAAATCAGGTAGTTCCAGTGTTTTAGTTGGACTGGAGTAGCTTAGCGAGGAGAGCTAGTTATGGATCATGATTCTTCTGTCCTATGCTGGGATTGTCAGGCACATAACCTTTGCAGTATCCAATGCCTTCAGCCATTTCTTACTTTCATGTGGAGTGACTTGAATTGGCTGAAGCCTGGCATCTGTGATGCTGGAGATCTTGGGAGAATGTTGACATGGATTATACACTCAGCACTTCTGGTAAAGATTATTGCAAATGCTTCAGCCTTGACTCTTGCACTGATGTGCTGGCTTATCCATCATGGAAGATGTGAATATTTGCAGAATGTCAGCTTCATTAGTTCATTGTCCATCATCATTCACCACTGGATATGTCGGGACTGCAGAACCCAGGCGTGATGGGTTGACTATGGGTTCACTTAGCCCTGTTTGCTGCCCACTGCTTATGTTGTTTGGTATGCACATAGACCAGTGTAGTAGCTTCACAAAGTTGACACCTCACATTTACATGTGCATGCTGCTGCCCCAAGCATGCACTCTTCACTGAACCAGGTTTGATCCCACAGCTAAATGGCAAAGATAGAGTGGGGAATATGCCACGTTATGAGGTTGGACTGGGAATATAATAAATTCTGCTGCTGCCGTTGGCTCATTGCACCACACAGATGCTCAGTTTTGAGATGCCAAATCTATTTGGACTCTTTTCTATCAGCATGGTGGTAGTGCCACAGATATTGGAGGGCAACTTCAATGGGACCCTGTGTCCACAGGTACTGTGTGGTGGTCACTCCTCCCAGTGCTGTCACGGAGAGGTATGATAGGTTGCTTGGTGACATTTTTCTCTCATTGGCTCCCTCATCACCTTCCAAATACACGGTCTAGCAGTTATGACCTTTAGGGCTAAGCCAGCTCAGTCAGTCATGGTGTTATTGAGTTAATCTTGGCGAAAGACATAGAGCTCCCCTCACCCTGATTACATCCTGAGCCCTTGTCATCTTCAATGTTTCTTTCTTACTTGTGTTCAACATGAAAGAGTACTAATTCATCAGGAGAGCAAAGTCCTGTCGGTGATAAACAGCAGAAGATTCCCACATCTGATGCTATGAAACTGCGTGGGTCTGAAGTTAATGCAGAGGCCTCTCAGAATGGTGTCTCATGTACTTGCGGAACCCATCACCACAGGCAGCAGTTGAGGCCAAAACAGCGTATAATTTCAAGACATCACTTAAGGCTAATGGAATCAAAGGATGTGGTGTAAAACACAAACAGGTTATTGGGTTACATGATCAACCATGATCATAATGAATGGCAGAATAGGCTGGATGGACCAAATGACCTACTCCTGCTCTTATTTCCTATTTTTCTATATGTGGGGCAACACCATACACATGGAATCACGCTTGACTGACAATATTGAATTGAACTAGTTTTATTGTCATGTACTCAACGAGCACAGTGAAAAGTTTATAAGTCACCATTTGTAGTGCCATCTTAGTTACAAAGTTACTTAGATACAGCTTCTTCAGTTACAGATTAGCCACAGGGTAACAAATATCCGGCTGTTGCTTGATTAGTCCGTGGGACAATCTCCCAACTTTGGCACAAACACCAGATCGTAGTAAGGAGGACTTTGTAGAGTGGTCAGGGCTTTTTACCATTGTAATCTTCAGTGCCTAGATCAATGCAGGTGGTCTGTCCAATTGCATTCCTTTACTTAGACTTTATAGCAGTTTAATAGAATTGAATGGCTTGCTAGGCTCTTTCAGAAAACAGTTCAGTCAATCACAATGCTGTAGGTCTGGAGTCACAAGTAGGTCAAATCAAGCAACAATGGCAGATTCCCTTTCCAAAAAGGACGTTAGGGAACCAGACGGGATTTTACAGCTATTGATGATTCCAGTGTCAGCAGTAGACTGCATTCGATTTCCAGATTTGTTCAAATTTCGCCATACATTATTGGTGGGATTTCCAAATCATTAGCCTGATCCTTGTGATTATTAACTTCATTTCATTCACAGAATGTGGGCAGCACTGGCTAGGCCAGCATTTATTACCCAGTAATTCAGTGAAATTGCCATGACTTCAAACTCTTCAACAGTCCTTTTTCTCCAAGCATCTAACGTCCTTTTAAATGACATTTAAACTTCCAAAATTTCATGAATACAATAACATTAAATTTCTCTGCAAATGACAACTGACTAAATGTGCACGAACAGATGTTTGCAATATTTCAGAAGTTTAACTTACCGGGAGATAAACCTTCTTCAAACGACATTCTTTTTCTAAAAGTTCATAAACAAAGTGTGTGATAATCTGTAAAGACAAAATTTCATTGAAGCATTATACAGGGTATCTCTCTTCAAAATGTATTGTATAAGGAGAAATCTGATTATCTTTTGAGTGCCTGATCCTTGCTTTTGGTCAGAGATAAAAACACTTACCTTCACTGTCCTGACTCTGTCGGAAAGATCAGCTGATCTGCTCAGTCAATCAATGTTCTCAACGTGTCCTGAATTCCAACTGTTAGGAATCCAACATTTTTGACTAAGGATACTCCCTTAAGGTGTCTCAATGACATAGAATGGAGCACTAAAGGCAGCATGCACTTAGCTTTTGCAATCCCATCGACGGCTACCAGCAAAATCAATACCAAGCCGAGGTTTTTCAGCAAGCCTCAATAATAGCGAACAGAGTATACATTATATTTGACACTCTGCTCACTGGCACAGGTAAACATTTAAAAAGACAGGATCTATATCAACTTTAATTCTCTGGTTCGACAACACTGATCTCCGCTGAGGTTACCAAGATCACTAGAGACGAACACGTGCAGTCTTTGGCATTTATCTTGCTAAATGGGATGGGTTTTCTGGCTTCAGAGGAATATTTTTGGCTGGCTTTCAGCTCTGAGATGGAACTGACAGTTTAGGTTGTGACCACATGCACAAGTGCACTTGAGCTGGCAAATCAGTTGCACCAGCTTGAGTTGATCTTACAGGCAGTAGCAGAAGAGAGGGTAGAAAAGCTTACAAGAACCAAGGAGACCTGAAATATAAAAGAAAATGCTCGAAATGAGAGAAGTAACAATCAGCTCTCAATTATCCACCAATTTCTATCGTCTGCTAGGATTCCTTTCCATTACATGAATAACTGAGACTACACGGATAACTGAGATTACACTACATGATATTTTTAAATATGAGTATAGAATCATGGCTTCTTGTTATTTTTTTTGACTACTTATACCACACACATTATCGGTATGCATTGAATGTAATAAAGGAATCCACTCTATCTTGCTAGAATCTTTTTGCTGGGCTACTTCCATTCAAAACAACCATTTAAATTGATGAGAATTGCTTTATTGCTAAACTTACTACTTAAACTGAAATTGTCAACGTCTGATAACCAAATTGGAGAATATTAACAGAATACTCAGCGCACGTCAAGCTGTCATACTATTCTAGCAACAAGCTGGGAATTTAGAAGCTATTTTTGCCTCTGCGATGTAACTAATGTAGTCAGAGTCCAAGCTACTTCACAGAGACAGAAATGGATGCTGAGCACTATTAAATGAAAAGAACATAGGACCAAAGATAGGCTAAAGGAGATTTTTTTTTTTTAATTTGCAAGGCTTTAGAAAGGTTCGAAGTGAAATAGAATACCACTGGGATCTAAAGAAAGAATGAAAGTAAAGCAACTTTTGCTGCTCAAACAAAAAATTACAAAAAGCAAGTTAAATAAACAACTGCAGACACTGGAGATCTGAAACAAAAACAGATTTTGCTGGTGAATCTCAACAGGTCTGGCAGCATCTGTGGGAAGAAAGCAGAGCTAACGTTTTGAGTCCAGTGACTCTTCATTAGAACTGCTTGCTAGCAATGAAGAAAATGCTGAAGATGAAATTGTGGGGGGAGGCAAAAGAAAGAGAAGAGTGGACAGGTGGAAATGGAGCCCAGAGAGACAGATAGATATAGGAAATGGGTAGGTAAACAAGGAATAGGTCAGGACAGAAGAAAAAAACTGCGTGAGTGAGTACAAGAGCTAAGACTAGGAGAGAATGGGTGAGCTGTACTGAAAGCAACCCATATGTGATAATAGACCTAGGAGTAGGTGAGAATGGTCTGTGTTAAAAACAACTCATGTCATAACAGAACTAGAACAAAAAAACCATGGATAGATGGAATCAGGCTCTAAACTAATTTAATTCCGTGTTGAATCCTGTGTTGGGTCCCCAAATGGAAAATCAGACATTCTTCTTCGAGCTTGCTCTGAGGCTCACTGGAATACTGCAACAGGCCTGCGATAGAAATTCTGGGGTGGAAACATGGTGGTACGCTGAAGTGGCAGGCAACTAGACACTTGGGGTCATTTTTCCAGACAGAACATAGGTGCTCTGCAAAGCGGTCACCTAGTCTGCATTTCATCTCTCTGATGTAGAGGAGTCCACATTGTGAACAGCAAATACAGGATACTAGATCGAATGAAGTAAGGTAAATTGCTGCTTCATCTAGAAGTATGTTTAGGGCCTTGGATGATGAGGAGGAAAACAAGCAGGTGTTAAACCTTCTGCGATTGCATGGGATGGTGCCACGAGGATATGAGGAGACGTTGGGAGTAGAGGAAGAGTGGATGAGAGTGTCCCAGAGGGAACAGTCCCTGCAGAATATTGACAAGCAAGGAAACAGGAGGGGTACGTATGCCTGGTTGTGGTATTCCATTGGATATGAGAAAAATGGTGGATTATCCTTTGGAAACAGAGGCTGGTAGGGTGGTAAGTAAGGACTGGGGGAAGGGAAGCAGTGAGGGAAAAAGTGTGGAGATGGGTTGAACCTGTAAAGGCCCTGTCGACCACGGTAGCAGAAAAAGCCAGACACTTGAGAGGCACCCCTGTGGAAGGTAGTATCGTCAGAACAGATGCGAAAAAGACAGAGAAACTGGGAAAAGAGATGGAGTCCTTACGGGTAGCAGTGTGTGAAGATGTATAATGCAGATAACTGTGGGAGTCAGTGAGTTTGTAACAGATATCAGTGGACAGCCTATCCTCAGAAACGGACACAGAGGTGTTGATGAAGAGAAGTTGGAGATAGAAGGTGTGGTCAGGATGGAAACTGGAAGCAAAATTGATACATTTTTCTATTTCAGAATCAGAGAGGGAAGCAGCACTGATGACATTATTGATGTATCAAAGAAAGAGTTGTCAGGAGGGACCCAAATAGGATTGGAACAAGGGATGTTCCACATAGCCAGCAAAGAAAATAACAAAACTGGGGCCCATGCAAGTACCCAAGGCCATATCTCTGACCTGAAGAAAGTGACAGGAGTTAAAGGAGAGGTGGTTAGAAGTGAAGACAAGCACGGACAGGTGGAGGAGGACGGTGGTGGATGGGGACGGTTTAGGCCTTCTTTCCAGGAAGGAGTGGAGAGCCCTGTGATCATCCTGATGATCCATGCAAACAGACTGCATGTCCATGATGAAGAGGAAGCAGGAGGACCCCACAAACTGGAAATTCAGAAACCAATATAAATTGTCAGTGAATTGTGAATGTAAGTCAGGAGGGACTGCACATGGGAAGAAAAGATAGAGTCAAGGTCAGAAGTAATAAGTTCTATGGGGCAGGACATGCAGACACAAAAAAATGGTTTGCCAGGGCAGTCCTGTTTGTTGATTCCAAGGAGAAGGCAGAAGCAGGCTGTATGCAGTTGGGGGACTTTCAGCTGGGTGGTTATTGCAGAGAAATGTAAAAATAAGATAAATTGGCAATTGGAGTGCACACAATGGTCTGATGGTCAATGGTGGGGTCATGGTCCAGGGGTAGTAAGGAGAAGATGACCAAGAGCTGGCTGTCAGCTCCACAATGTAAATGACAACAACACCATCCTTGTTGGCAGGTTTGATGAAAAAGACAGGATTGGATCTGAGAGCATGGAGTATAGTCGGTTAAGCCGGAGATAGGTTCAAATGGGTAAGACGGTGGTAAGGGTGACAGAGTAATTAAGGTGACCGATGTCACATCAACAGTTCTCAATGAACAGGTTGACTGCAGGTAAAAAGGCCAGAGGGAGGGGTCCTGGTGGAAAGGTTATATTGGAGGTGGTGAAGGCATCTGTGGTAAGGGGAGAGGGCTTCTGTGCAAGGAAATGGGCATGGAAGTCGAGATGATGAAGAAGAGTTCAATATCACGTCTAGCCAAAAATTAACTGAGGTAGGGGTGCAACAGGATGAATCTAAGACACTTATTGAGTGTGGAACATTCAGCAGAGGCTGTAAGGTCAGAAGGAATAGTAAATACCTTCTAAGTGGTGGGGCCTGGAGAAAGGAGGGGAGAGGAGGAACATTCAGAGGGGTGTGGGTATCTTGGAGATGTTTGAGCTTGCGTTCCTTAATGCCTGAAAGGAAGAGAAGATGTTTTGTTGTAGAACATCGAATGAGCTGGAAGCTGAAGTGGAACACCCATGTACCGTCTGACCTCAGGTGGCTATTTGCCTGCCACTTTAACAGACCGTGTGCCCACACCAACATTTCTGTCACAGGCCTGCTGATGTGTTCCAGTGAGCCTTAGTGCAAGCTTGAATAATGACATTTTATTTTCCACTTGGGGACGTTGCAGATTCTGGAACTCAACAATCGAGCTCAATAACTTTAGAGCCATCCTTCCATGTTTTTACCCAACCCATGTCTGTTTTGACATTGGTCATACAGCTACTCCTAGGCCTATCATCACATTATATGGGTTGCTTTCAGTGCAGCTTGTCCATTTTCTCCATATTTTAGCTGTAATTAATCACTTAATCAGTTTTTCTTCTGTCTTGACCTACTATCCATAATCTCCTTGCTTACTTATCCCTTTTTAAATCTCTATCTCCCTGGGCTCCATCTCCACCTATCTGCTCACCTCTCCCTTTCACCTCCTCCCGACTTTGTCGTCAGCATAAATACCTCATTTTCCTTGCTGCTAACAAATAGTTCTGTTGAAGAGTCACCGGACTCAAAATGTTAACTCTGCTCTCCTCACACAAAAGCTGTCAGACCTGCTGAGTTACACCAGCAATTTCTGCTTTTATTACAAAAAGCAACTTTATGTCATATAATCAAAATAGAAAGGCTTTGGAGTTTATTATTAAATCATACTGACAAGGAGAATAAACTCCATTCAGAATTTCCCTGCGGCTCATCCTATATTAGCACAGTAACACCAGCAAATATTTAATAGAAATCTCAATTATATGCAGATACAACATCTGAACTTTAGTCTTAAGGTCAGGACCATTTCGGGGTCTCAACTCTCCAAGTTAAAGCCTGACAACAACACAATTTTCAAAGAAATCATCAGTTAGTGGCCTGATTCAAATTGGGGTGGAAGTCATTGTGGTTCAAGACAGGTCCAATTTAAAAGAGCAAACATCATTGGTTTCTTCCTTGCCAATACGTATGCTTTTCAGAAGCAGTGCTAACAGCCTTTTAACTTGTTTCTTAAACCTATGTCTTAAAAGGGAGGAGTATAACATATTGGACAGTGAAAGACAAAATATTAAAAGGTATTTAGCATATTTGAAACGGATAAATCACCAGGCTGAAACTGAACTGTATCTCAGGCCACTAAGGACCACAAAGGGAAAATATAACAGAAGCTAGGACCAATGTTTCCCAATCCCTCTTGCTTCAGGCATGGTGCCAGAGAACGAGAAGATTGTTAAAGCTGTACTTTTGCTTAAAAAGGGAGAAGGGGATAGCACGATTAAACACTGTCCAGCCACGCTAACCTCAAAGACAGGTAAATCATTGAAATTTTCCAAAGAGGCTATATAAACTATTATTTTAGATTAAAGATTCAACAAGGACATTCAGCATTGATTTCTTAAGGTTGTGTTTGACTGACATAATTGGATTTTTTCTAAACAAGAAACAAGGGTCATATGAACATGTGAAATAGGAGCAGAGGTATAGCACTTTGCCCCTCAAGCCTGATTCACCATTCAACAAAATCATATCTTAACTGTTTGTGCTTCAAATTTCAATTTTTCCATCTAACCTTCATAATCCTTAATTTACATCCCTAATTTTATAAGGATAAGCTAATAGTGAAAGTTTTTTCCTAGTCTGCCTTATCCGAGCCTGTCACAATCCAAGGAGAACAAACAAAGTCTGTCCAAACTAAGATAACAAGCATGGGGCTGGATGAACACAGCAGGTCAAGCAGCATCGTAGGAGCAGGAAAACTTGACGTTTCGGGCCGAAACCCTTCATCAGAAATGGGGGAGGGGAAGAGGGTTCTGAAATAAACAGGGAGAGAGGGGGAGGCGGATAGAGGAGAGGATAGGTGGAGAGGAGGCAGGCAAGTCGAAGAGGCGGGGATGGAGCCAGTAAAGGTGAGTGTAGGTAG